>BSBM01000316.1:8167500-8525000 GCA_027924585.1 Larix kaempferi | reverse complement strand
GGCATGAGGATCCTCTTGTTGTCCCTATACCTTGGTCAGAACTTGACACCCATTTTTTATTCACAACTAACCTAGTCATGGCACACATAACACACTTGAAGTTGACTAATACCCTATATATTTCATATGCGGTGGTTTAGGGACTCATTCATGGTGTTTGTTCCCTAGAAGAAAGAGTTAGTGTTGGAGCCTCTTGTTTCCCTCCACTAGCTATGGTTAAGGATCCAAGATAAATCCTTGATTCCCAAGACATCATAATGACAACCATATTCGATTCATATGCAAAAGAATCCTTGTAGAGGGCTAGTGTCATGGCTTCGATGTGTTATTGATGATGCTTGAGGTCAAGAAGTTTCAATTAAGGTTCAAGTGGAATTCAATTGAGCTTAGTATGCCTCAATAAGATCTCAGGGAACCTGTTTTCATTCTTTTACGATGTTCAAGGCCTTGCAACATATCCACGGTCTTACATGTAGTCTGAGGAATCATTCACTACATTTGATCTTGACAAAATCTGTTTCAGGTATAAGATTGCTATTTACCTCCATAGACAATGGCCAAGGGCTTGAGGCTATTGTTTTTCTACCAAGACTATGGTTAAGGGCCCAAGAACCATACACGGTGCATAAAGCATGTTAGGGATAATCTACATTGGACAATTAATGGTGTCCATATGCCCAAGAAGAAAATATTATTGATAAAGGCTCTCATTTAATTGTCGGAGATGATTCCCAAGACATTGTAATGACACTTGCATTCATCTTTGATTCCAAAGACACCTTATAGAGGCCTCACATTGTGGCTTTTAGGTGTTGTTCATGGAACTTGAGGTTGAGAGGGTCATTTAGGGATTAAAGTCCTTGTTTCAGTTTACAAAACCTACTTATGGCTCATGTATCCCACTGTTGTGACCACAACACCCCGCCAGGGATAATCCAGGGGGGCCTTACAATTTTGTTTTAAAGTGGGATTTACGAGAGGGTTTTTTTGTATTATTTCCTAACTCGGCCATGTTTGAGGCCATATGGGCCATATTTGGTGTGAAAAACACTCATATCCAAATGATTTAGGGCCCAGGGCCCAAATCATTTCATCTCCATATCGTAGCTCCTGAGTTATGAAACATTCATTTAGGTCTCAATCCTCTTCTTTCACCCTCTAAGCATGTTTACATTTCAAATCTCATGTGGCGTTGCACTGGGCGTGACCCTTAAAATTATGACGTGGGATTCTACTGCTCCCCCCTAACCCCATGATCTCTTTCTCTTTATCTCTCCCATATCCCATCTCTCTATCTCTCTCTACCTCTCACTCTCCCTAAAGCACTACATCCCTTAACCCCTAAACCATTGAACCATTCAACCTGTAATCCCACAACCCTAACTCCTAAACAACCTAACCCACAATCCTTAAATTCCAAATACCTAAGACCTTACGACTTAAGTCCTAAACCCTTAAATCCCTAGAATCCTTACCCCCCCTGTCTTTAGCCATTCATTTATCCACTTTCGAAGTATAGTCCAATGTATGCAAATATTCTCGAAGTGGTGGAAGGTTTGGCATTAAATGGTGTAAATGTTGGTTAACAAATGGTGTAAACATTATGCAGGGGAATGTGCACATGTTTTAGCGCGTACGGGTACATGCTACAAACATGCATGCGTGCATTTAAAAATGCGTGCACATGTTTGTTGCTAGTTAAAAAAAATAGAGTTTTATGTTCCCAAGAATGCTACCAAAAACATGGGGTTTCTGTCTTTCATGGGTTTCAAGCGCTTCTAGGTTTCTTATTGGCTCACATTCATTGATCTTTTGGACATTCATTGATCTATTAAACAAAAAATCACTCTTGGAATCTAACAAACATCTTCAGCGGTCTTGGAATCTAGTGGATACATTCAAGCTACCAGTTTCCATTACAAGTGGAAATCATTTCTATAGGTATGGTGAATTGTAAATAATTCTTTTCATTCACAAGATTTGAGATTCTCCCACGCCTTTTTTTTTTTATCAGATTCCTACAGCAATATCCATGCATAGACAACAATGAATTTGACAAAAAGAATTCCCAAGTTCACATCTAAAAAAACTCATATTCACTGGACAAGATGCCAAGTATGCAATGCAAACCAATAATTATTACCATGAATATATTTTGATCTCACACAAGGATGGTATGGATGAGGTTCTCTCTTGAGCCTCTTCAATTTGAATAAAATCCTAAGAACCAATCATGGGAGAGGGTCCATATTGATTAGTTCATGAAATTTTGTCCATGCTCTCATCTTCATGCTATGTTTATTTGATGTAGAAAAACTATCAAACTATTCCCAAGGCATCTCTAGCATAAACTCTTTTTCATTTGAAAAAAATACAAATAAATGGTTTAATAAACCTCCATCTTTTACACATTGTACACCATATATAAACCTATAGCATAAACTATCAAACTATTCCCCCCCCACACATTCTCATCTATGATGAGTTTCTCTCTTGAGCCTCTTCAATTTGAATAAAATTCTAAGAAGCAATCATGGGAGAGGGTCCATATTGATTAGTTCATGAAATTTTTTCCATGCTCTCATCTTCATGCTATGTTTATTTGATGTAGAAAAACTATCAAACTATTCCCAAGGCATATCTAGCATAAACTCTTTTTCATTTGAAAAAATACAAATAAATGGTTTAATAAACCTCCATATTTTACACATTGTACACCATAGCAAAACCTATAGCATAAACTATCAAACTATTCCTCCCACACACATTCCCATCTATGATGAGGCTCTCTCTTGAGCCTCTTCAATTTGAATAAAATCTTAAGAAGCAATCATGGGAGAGGGTCCATATTGATTAGTTCATGAAATTTTTCCCATGCTCTCATCTTCATGCTATGTTTACTTGATGTAGAAAAACTATCAAACTATTCCCAAGGCATATCTAGCAAAAACTCCTTTTCATTTGAAAAATATACAAATAAATGGTTTAATAAACCTCCATCTTTTACACATTGTACACCATATCAAAACCTATAGCAGAAACTATCAAACTATTCCTCTCCCACACATTCCCATCTATGATGAGGTTCTCTCTTGAGCCTCTTCAATTTGAATAAAATCCTAAGAAGCAATCATGGGAGAGGGTCCATATTGATTAGTTCATGAAATTTTGTCCATGCTCTCATCTTCATGCTATGTTTATCATAATGTTTCTTTAATATCATTCCTTTGAGCTTGACTACTTGCCTCTACCTCATTGAATTCTCCTTCCTTGGGGGAATTTGCAACCTCCTCATTGTGTAATTAGTAAACTTATTCTCTTTACCTTATTTGATATAGAAAAACTATCAAACTATTCCCAAGGCATCTCTAGCATCTCTAGCTAGGAAAGACACTAGTTTCTCCATTCTACACTTGAGCAACCATCATCTAAATTGATTGGAATTATAAGGAATAATGATGTTTATTTGGACACAAATAAACCAACATTGTCTGTAGTTGTATGTGTTAATTTGTAAAGTAGTAGGTTATGTTGGAATGTGTCAAGTTCATTGTATAATGGAACTGATATCTTATTTGTTGTTTCTTTTGCAGGGGCATGCCTCATAGTTTTGTTAAAGAGACTTTTGGAGATGGGAAACTCACATAACAGAACAAAAAAATATAGAAGGAATCTTCCCATTGAAAATGTCAATGACTTAAGAGAAAAGGCCAGGTTGGAAATGGAAAGAGTGAGACATGGTCCTTTCATTGCCCCAGATCCTACCACTAATCCTAACACAGTTGTTGACATGACAACCTCTTGTTCAGAACCACAGGTAAAGCAGTAGCGTCCAACGGACCCAACTCACATTCCAACATCAACACAATCTCCAACCAACAATCCATCAACGAGTCATGCTGAAGTTCCTCACGACACAGGAATATTGGGAGATGTTGCATGTGTAGAGATGGACATACAAGTAGTGCTTAATTTGCAATCTCCCCAAGAATACCACAACCATGTCGAGCACACTCCCATTATGGCCCAATGTGTCAACGAAGCACCACAACAAACAAGCTCTATTATTCATGTCTCATGTCCACCTTCCCTACCTCGACTGTCTAGTGCAAGAAGAAAAACTCCTAGATGTATTCATGTGGATGAAAGTGCTCTATTGGGCCTTGAAGGTAAGTTGACAAAATGCACTATCGAATGTCAATGCAACAAAATTGTCAAGGAATATTTTGAATCCAAAGGTGATGCAGGTAAATGTCAATTATTGCTATGTTTGTTAAAGTCACATTGTTTAGTTGTTGTTAGGAGAATTTTGGGCATAAAGATGGTTAAAAGTTCAAAGGCTAGCAGTCATATTGTTAGAAATCTCCAATCTGCATTTAATGTGATTCGGAAGACGTCTCATACAAAAGATCTCTATGCAGCTTGTCGTGTGTTATCGGAATCAGTTGTCATCAATTCCACAAGGCAACGTCGTCTACAATCACACACTTCTCACATACTTAAATTAAATAGAAAAACTATTAAAAAGTACTCTGTTATAAGAGAAAATATTGACACTCCGGGTGGAAACGATTGTTGGGATTTTGTTGGTAGGTTGCCTCATGGAGATAGGAAGCTAATTGACGCTGTTAAGGAGTTAGCACAAAATTTTTGGCATGATCATACCAAACCTTCATCAAACCAAAGAGATGTGCTAAAGCTGAGAAAATGTTCTACTAAACGTGAACCCCATGTTAAACACTTCCTTGACACCACACAAACTGACCTCTATGAGAGATTCAGGAATGAGCACACACAATTGAACCTGGGCCAAAGGTCCTTTGAGAAATGCAAACCATGGTACGTTCGTATATGCATTGATTGGAACACCTGTTGTTGTAGATACCACGTAGAATATGAATATTTTTATGACACCTATAAACATCTATTTTGGGATTTGCATACTAACATTGTGCAAGGCTGCAATGAATCCATACTACCACCGAATGCATCAAGAGACTTTATCCACAACATCACGTGTCCAAGGCCCGACGGACAAAATAATTATGAAAATTATTGTCTCAATGGGACATGTTCTAGGTGCAGTGGGTTTTCTCTTTTGAACCGTTGCATTCATGAAAGTGAGGAGCACGAATTTGGCAGGATGGGCGTGGAGATGCAAAGCTTCAAGTATGTAACCTATCAATTAGACAGTACCAGGGAAAGTAAAAAGATTTCATTAGTGAAGTCATAGGTACAAATGAATATTGCATATTTTTCATATTACACGTTCAATTTATGACATATACATTTTTCCAAAGTCCACATTGTAATATTGCCCTTGTTTTCATGGTAACAGGTACGGGTATGTGACTTCTTGATGGAGTTCTACAAGAAAATAGAGCAGTATGTTCAACATGTGCATGTAGCGTGATGGCAAGATGAGTAGTACAGAAAATGCAGGGACACACTTCTTGTTGGAACCATAGTGTCAATTGTGGATTTTGCATAAAATTACACCCTTCAGCCACAAAATGAAATCCAGATTCAATACTACCATTCAGACCAAGTCAAGATCATGGTACATATTATGTATAGGCATGGGCCAGAGAGTAGCAATGACATGAGGATAATATTGAAGGAAACAAACTTTTACATAAGTGATGATAGAACCCATGATATGCATTATGTGCAACATTGTTTTCGAATTTTCTATGATCAATTGAAGGAGAGAGATATACAGATGGATTAGCATTGAATATGGTCAGATGGTTGTGCAGGACAGTTCAAAAATACCTGAGTATTCAAATGGATGATTATTTTGCATAAGACTTATAATGTGCCGCATATCTGGAACTATTTTGAGACTAGGCACAGAAAAGGAGAGCATGATGGGGCTAGTGCATGCATCAAGACCACACTACAAAGGGAAGAGATGAGGTTTAACACAAACCTTCATATCGGAGATGCAGAACCCATAGTTCAATGGTGATCTGCAACAATGTCAGACCAAGTAAGAGATCAACAAACATCATCAATGACAGGACGTGTGGTAAGAAATTTTTGGCAAGTGGTTGACATAGATCAATCACGTTCCTATAGTTGCGGCACTGTACAAGGAACATGTGGATTTCATTCAGTTTGAAGCTCAAACAACCCGTTATTTGAAATATGGACGTGGAAACTTGCATGCTTTTGCAGCCCTTGCATCAATGGCGAATGGGATGAATTTGAATCCATGGACTGGGTTGATGAATGGGATCGTGTCTCACCTGCAGTAGACCAACGTGCAGTTGTTGAAACAACCCAGTTAGAGGAGGGTCAGTCAACGATTTCGACAGACTATGACCATATCTTATATCTTGTACAACCAGGACACATATATGCAGTTGTTTCCCCGAAAGATAATTAATAGGGCACAGATTATTGGTTGGCACGGTGCATCCAAGGTAATCAAACCCTCTATGAATCATTAATCAACGATGAAGGAAATCAATTTCTTATTGGATCAATGGTGGTTAAGGGGTAATATATTACACTAGATGGGATGTCAAGAAAGACTAGTGGGCATGTATTCATGGATTACAGACTAGGTTCAATGGTGTATCACTTCACAAACTTGATCGTTGGCACAAACATCCATCTACAGACAATGTCAAGCAAGAGCTCAACCAAGGTATGCTACTACTGATTCCATTCCGAGCACGAGAGATTGATGGAGACAATTATCAACAGAGAGGATCTAAATGTATTTATTAAATTAGGTCAGTCAACTTTACATAAGAGAAAGAATTGCATCAAAGAATGTTATGTTCTACATTGAGGTATGTGTAGTCTTATGTTATTTTGTTGGTACATGCATTTTTTGTTGATACATACATACATACATGTGAAAAATTCGAGTTCCCTATTATCTTAACGTTTCTAATTTTAAATCCACCATCCATCCCTAAGATCTTGCTAAGTCATCCTAAAACCATCCTACATCGCACTACTTCCATCTTCCCTCACTTAGCTCCTCTCATACACACTTTACAGACATCAAACATTAACAAAGATACTTCATAGTCACTTATGTCCTACACCTAAATCAATATTTTGAGGTGTACATGTGTGTCTACTTCTAATTCATGTGCATGTGTGTCTCGCATTGGTGGACTTGCAGGCACCGACAGAATCCCATTATGCTTCCCAGTTTGCTTTTTCCACCCTGGGCTCGAATTGAACTTGTAATACTCACATTATCTAACACTCTTGAATCACCAATAACAACGTCCTCCATTAAGGAATCACACCTCTCTAATGAATAAGTAGAACCTAGCTGTCATGAAATGAGGATACAGGACACGAAGGAGACTTAACCTCTCTCTATATATATTTAATTTTTTGATCCTCTCTTCACATCATCCCCGTGTGCCTGCCATGTTTGTCATACTTGTCACCTTTTCCATTCCTCAAGCCATGTGTGTTCTCCTTGTATTTTACATGCCACCAACACTTGTCATGCTTTCCAATTCACTTTGCTTTTTTGCCTAGTCAACAACATTTGTCATGCTTCCTCCATGTCAACAAGGCATCCTCATCGTGCATGTCAACAACATCTTTCATGCTTGTTTGACATGATCTCATTCTTGCTTGATATTTGCATCATCATATTGTTGTCCTTGTCATACTTGGCGATATTTGCATCATCATATTGTTGTCCTTGTCATACTTGTCCACTTGTCATACTCCTTTGTCATCCTATCAATATTGCTTACCTTGGCATGCTCCTTTGTCGAGTCATCAACACTCTGTCATTAATGTGTTTTCCATTGCTTGTCCTTCATGTCATCTTGTCCTTCTACCATGTCATCATTTCATCCTTTGTCATTAATGTTTAGAAACCTAATCTATACCTAGAAACTTATTCTATCCCTAGAATCACTAATATAACCCTGCAAACCTAATCTATCCCTAGAAATCCTAGAAAGCTAAACTAACCCTAGAAACACTAATTTAACACTAGAAAACTAAGCTAGAATAATATACACCTAATCTACTCCTAGAAACCTAAACTAGCCCTAGAAACACTAATCTAACCTTAGGAAAATGATCTAGAATCCTAGAAACCTAATCTAGCCCTATTAACCTAAGCTAGCCTTAGAATTCGTGAACCACCACACATACCCTCAATAGGGGGTATTTGGACTCCAAGTGGGATAGGATCACTATTACAAGGGTTTGTATATGAGGGGTGGGTCTCAAATCCTTGGCCATTGCTATGGTGTTCCTTACAATTATGATAATTAATAGATTCTCTTTTTCTTTGTAAGGCTATGTTATATTTTTTCATAGTTATTGGTGGACTCCAGCAATGGATACCTAATTAGGGCAGCTAAACCAGGAGTATACTTTAATTATCGACTAGGGAGCGTACAAACTTAAGAGGTGCTAAGCACTATATGTGCTCTATAGGATGGTCTTTGTCGTTCAGGGTGTTTGAATGTATCTTAAAGGTTTCTCTAAAGGGGATGAAAGTAAGTTGTAAAAAGATTGTAAATCTATGAACTAAAAATGCTGAAACTGATAGATCTCTATGCTAAGAATTAAATACTGGAAAACTGTAAATCTAGTCTAAGAAGTAAATAATGAAAGCTGGAAATCTAATCTAGAATGTAAATACTGAAAATCAATCAAACTTTATCTATCCAAATCAAGTACTGAAAGTGATGATCATTACTCTATTCAAATCAAAGAACTAAAACAAATAACTTCTATGTGATCGAACTTAGATAAGGGAAATATGCATGGAATTGCAGATCCGAATCATTGTCTAGAATTAATATAAAATGTTGGAAAATAGAGGTAGAATATACCTGCATAGAATGCATGTACAGGACTACGGAAAGTGCGTTACAGAACTATAGAATCGGTATTAGTGAACTACAAAGAAAAAGTGTTGAACTGAAATGGTCGCTGAACTGAAATAAAACTATGTCATTCAAACCATTATGAAGTACTTCATATATGATGATGAATAAGTCAATTAACAGGACATATGAGAAATACTTGAAGTAAAAATGAAGCTCCTGATCTACGTGTTGGAGGGGCCCTCCCCAACCCGTATTTCAGGAGTGGAAAAGACTTATAAACTCAAAGCTTGAGATAACACCAATTCTTCCATTAAAATCATAACCTCATGTTTCAGAAAAAGTCTTAAAATAGAACTGTCTGGAAAATACAGAATGCGCTAAAGATCATTTCTACAAAATGTCAACAGGAACCTCTCGCTAATCAAGAGTCCCATATATATATATTTAATTCTAACCTAACTCTATGCTTGTAAATGTCAATCCTATTTAATAGGACTTCTTCTAAAAATCAGGAAGATATGAGCGCTGACTCCCTTGGTGATCTTTAGTCCTCAAGCTTGATTCTCTTTTGGATTTCCCAAATCACCTACGCCCTGCTCATGCATGCTTATTCATATAGTTAGCACATAAAAATTCTTTTAACATAAGAAGAATAATCTCTAAACTACTTTATTAAATAATCAAAGCAAATGCATTTTTCCCCACAAACAGATGTATTTTCCTTATCATTTTGTGTGCTTGTGGTGGCATAAAGGGATGTAGAATACCTATATTCTGAGCTCATCATCTCCCCCATACTTGAAGCATTCACCCCTCCTTGTGTGACATATTCTGTTCTTTGACAACCTCTCTGATATCCTAGGAAACCACCTGGGGAGTCCCTGCCTACCTATAATAACCTAGGGTCTGGTCATCTTTGGTCCATGCCCTTCTTTCCTCCACCTCATCAACCTGTTCTTTAATATCCAGAGGGAGGAAGAATGGAGGACTTAGTTTCATGCCTATCCACCTGAGCTGATTTTTTATTAAATATTCTCTGTTTAGCTTAGCCTTGGTGAGTGCAGCTTCTAGCCCGAGGGGGAAGTGAGGCTCCATCTTCTTCAAATATTCTGTGATTCTATCCCACCTTTTAGTGATGTCTTCCCAGACTTCTTTGTATGTGCATTGAGTGGTGAGGTCGAAATGTGCCACTGCCCCCTATTTGTTTTCAAGAAGGATAGGAATTAACTCCTCATCTATGGTGATCGCCCGGTGGTCCTGAATTACTTTTTCAGGATGAGTTGCCTCAGCCCTGATCCATAATGGGTTTTGCCACTCCTCTACAAGGTAGAGGTGAGCATCTTGTGCTCTCTTTATCTCATGGTTCATCTAGGAGTAGAGTACTCTCAACTGGAAGTCACCCATGTAGGGATTCAGCGACTAGTTGGGTGAGCTTGGTACTACGAAATTATGGAAGAAAAACTCACATAATTGATATTTCTCCAATTATGTGCAGCTCATAGAAGTGTCTACGAATTCCTTTGTAGTGTTTAATTCCAGAGATAAGCCTTGCTTTAGCCTTTGTAACTGGAATTTTCCCCACTTCTCCCTTAGATAAACCATATAGATTCTGGATGGTGGTCGAAGTCCCAGTATTTCATCATAGATTTTAGTAGTAGTAGTCAAGTTATCCTCCAACTGGAGGATTTTATGATCCCTCTGAGCTAACTCCTCCTGTTCCTAGACCAATTTCTCCTTCAGTGCTAAATTTTGTTGCTCTGCCAGCTTTAATTCTCCTGCATGCTGCATTTTCAAAATCTAGGTCTTTTCATGTACAACCAGTGGGGGTGCTAGTGACGCTGGCTGGATTCTATGGATCCTTGCTTCAATTTTTAATGCGGCCAAATCCCTCCTGACTTTTACTAGTTCTGTTAGTTCCTCAGCTAGCTAGTCGGTGAATCCAGGGTTTACATTATTATCAACAGGGTTCCATTGGAAAGCATTATGTTCTTCAAGTGTAGTTGGATCATCCTGATCTATCCCGAGACTATCATCATCCGCTAATTTTTGAATTATGGGGATGGGCTCCTTTTCTACCTTCTTTGTATGCTCATTTTTGGGCAGCTTTGTGAACCTTTTACTTCGCCATTTTGACCCTTTCCTGATGGTGGAAATCCCTGATTCTTTTTGGCGGGAGGCATCCTTTGAATGTTTTATCCTGATCAAGGTGTCGGCCATAACCTCATTGTTGCTATCCAGATCAATTTTTCGTGTAGCCCCTGATGCAGAAGTAGATTTTTCTTTTGATCCCGCAGCTAGGGGTATACCTAGATTAGGAGTACCTCTCATTCTCTGCACATCTTTGGCTGAGACTAGCACAAACTCTTCCCATGAAAGTTCTGGAATTTGTACCATTAGTTCTTCACAAATTATCAACTTGATTAGCCCATGGTGAGCGAATGCATCTTCCTTACCCTGTACTACTTTTTTGCTCATTTCTCCAAGGGACTAAAGGAGGTAGTAAGGGATGCTGATATTGTTATTTGGTGTAATATGGCTTCTATGCCTTAGAAGCTCCAAAATTTGGAAGTGGAAGATGGGAATTTAGCTGAGTCTCCCTGTACACATTATATATCTCTGGACAATGAAAGCTATCTCACCCAGGGTGTTGGCATGGTGGTTCTCTTGACTTCGTTCTTGTCTTCTTCATAAACTTTCCCATGTATGAAGAAGGATGCTTTTTCCTTTAGGTTAGCTTCCCGATCGTCCTTTCCCGAATGCAGACCCATGGGCATCCCAATATACTTCGCAATTGCCTCCTCATCATGTTCGAGTACACAGGGTACTACCAAAGGACCCAACACCAAGAGCAACCACTTCACACAAACAGATCACAGATCAACACACCGATGTTTTGACATGGTTTAAACCCTCTTGAGGGAAACACTCCACGGCCCCGGCCAAATAGCTTCTACGGGACAATTTATTATGAAAAGAAAGAAAGTTACAAATGAGCTTCTCATAATCGATCAACTAAACAATGACCCTCCATGCTCTTTAAATAGAGATCATGGACCAATCGGGTGTTAAGCCACAGATCAAGGTTAGGTTTGATCTAAGAGAAGTTGAGCCGTCGGATCACTCTATGTCGGAAACATATCGTGACCGTCGGATTAAGTATTTACAAATGCATACTAATGCATACTAAAGAAACACACTATCCCTAACGGATATATTACACAAGTTGATCTTAACTAACTCCTAAGTGTCTAAATATCCTAACATCCCCCCTTAAGAACAACTTGGGATAGGATTGAAGGATTTACAAAAGTGACACTAATAGGAGAAGGAAGGAAGCATTAGAGCCTATCCCCCCTTAATGACAAATTCCTGAACTCCTAACATAGATCGAAGTTTAGAAAACTTTGCTTCTGTAAGAGACTTGGTGAAGATGTCTGCAACTTGATCATCTGTAGGGAAAAAGAGCACTTCAAGAACACGATCATGAACAAGATTTCTGATGAAGTGCATATGTAGCTCAATGTGTTTGCTGCGTTGATGTAGAACTGGATCTTTGGCAATCTTGATGGCACTTTGATTGTCGCACCAAAGTGGAGTAGGCTACTGCTGCTCGAATCCAAACTCTGAAAGGATCTGTCGAAGCCATAAAGCTTCCTGACTGGCATTAACTGCTGCTCGATATTCTGCCTCTGCTGAAGAAAGAGCAAGAGCTTGTTGTTTCTTACAAGCCCAAGTAATAGGTCCATATCCCAGACTGAAAACATAACCTGCAGTAGACTTTCGATCATCAGGATTTCCGGCCCAATTTGAATCAGTGAAACCAACCAATAAAGGTTTCCCCCCTGTACTGTAATGAATCCCAAACTGAACTGTACCTCGAATATATCGAAGTATTCTTTTAGCTGCTTTCTAGTGACTTTCATGAGGTGTCTGCATATAACGGGCAACACGACCAACGGCAAAGGAAAGGTCAGGACGGGAATGAGTCAAGTATAAGAGACTACCAACAAGCTGACTATACAAGGTGGCATCGACTTCAGGTGAAGTACAAGTGGCAGAAAGTTTGGCTCCAGACTGGAAGGGAGAAGGGGATGGTGTACAATCTTCCATGTGAAAGCGATGAAGAAGGTCACAAGCATACTTAGACTGAGAAAGAAAGATTCCTTATTTGGTGTGTAGGACTTGGAGACCAAGAAAATAATGCAAATGTCCTAAGTCTGACATTTCAAAATTTTGTTTAAGACTTGATTTCACATGGGTTATAAGCTTAGGGTCACTACCAGTAACAATAAGGTCATCAACATATAGAACAAGTATGATGAGATGGTTTCCTACTTTCTTGGTATAGACGTTGGGGTCAGAATGGCATCTAGAAAAACCAGTGTCAAGGAGAAAGTTGTCCATTTTGGCATACCAAGCTCTAGGAGCTTGCTTAATGCCATATAAGGATTTCTTAAGGCGACAGACAAGGCTAGAGTTATTCTGAACATAGCCAGGAGGTTGTTCCATGTAAATTTCCTCCTGTAAATCACCATGTAAGAAGGCAGACTTGACATCCATTTGATGGACTTCCCAGTTGTGTAAGGCTGCAAGGGAAAGAACAAGGCGGATGGAGTTCATTTTTGCGACGGGAGCAAAGGTTTCATTGTAGTCAATCCCTTCAACTTGGGAAAAACCTTTGGCAACTAACCTTGCCTTAAGTCTTTCAACACTTCCATCTGATGCATACTTAGTTCTGTAGACCTATTTACATCTGACAAGTTTTCTTCCTTTTGGAAGAGGTACAAGATCCCAAGTATCGTTCGCCATTAAGGAACGATATTCTTCATCCATGGTTGCATCCCAATCTGGAATCCCTAAAGCTTCTGCAAAAGTTTATGGATCATGATTCTCGGAAACTTGAGCCAAAAGAGAAGAGGCTCGCTGAAACTGAGAACGTGTTCGACATTGATCTCTAGGATCACCGGCAAGATCACTAGCTGCTTCACATGTTGAATGGACCCATCGAGGAAGCACTTGTGCTGGTGTAACTGGAGGAACATGAGTAGGCGGAGGTGGATTTTCATCCTCACTGTCATCATCAGAAACTGGAGTTGGAAACCTGTCAAGGAAGTTGGAAGAAGAAGAAGAAGTCACAAACGACGAATCAGGCTCGCAGGCCAAAGATGGCACAATCGCCGAGTTAGGATCGCAGGCCAAGATATTTTCTTCAAATTTAACATATCTTCTAATGATTATATCATGAGATTGTGGTTGAAGAAGTCTATAACCTTTTACATCTTCAGAATATCCAACAAATATGCACTTTTCACTTTTAGGCTGCAATGATTTCCGTTTTTCATCCGGAATGTGAGCCCATGCTTCACTACCAAACACACAGAAGTGACTTACATCAGGTTTAGTTTTACTCCATGCTTCTTCCAGTGTTATACCTTGTAATGCTTTAGTGGGGGTGTGATTAACTATGTAATTTGCACAATTAATGGCTTCAACCCAAAATTGAAGACTTAGTCCCTTAGATTGGATCATACAATTAGCCATTTCTTTTAAAGTGCGATTCTTCCACTCAGCTACACCATTTTGTTGTGGTGTATATGGAACAGTGTGCTGTTGTTGGATGCCTTGTTCAGTGTAGAAAGTAGTGAACTTTTTGTTAACATATTCTGCTTCATTGTCAGATCTTAACTTAATAATTTGATGACCAGATTTTTTTTCAACAAGGGCCTTGTAGGCCAAGAACATGTTAAATACTTCACTCTTAAGTTTTAGGAAATAAACCCAAGTGCGTCTGGTGTAATCATCAATGAAAGTTAAGAAATATTTGAAACCAAAAAAGGAAGCAGATGGAAGAGGACCACGCAAGTCACTATGCACAAGCTCCAAGGGAACTGAGGCGTGCCAAGAGGCACGTTTGTCAAAACTGTCCCGATGATGTTTTCCGAGTACATAACTGGAGCAAACACCATCTCTGCAAGATACCATCGGAAGACTTGTCACCATATTTTCTTTACATAATTGTTGCAATGAGCGATAATTTAAGTGACCAAATCGTTCATGCCAAAGTTTGTTCAAGTTATCACTATGAGCAACAAAAACTGAAGGGAAAGGTGATGACCCAAAGTTGTTAAACTTGTACAACCTGGTAATATCATCAACAATTCCGGTAGCTAGGACATGTTGAGGATCTTTAAAATCCTTGATTACAACTTGGTGAGGTGTAAAGGTCACAGTTTTACCTTCACCAGAATGAGTGATCTGATAGACTGATAACAAATTGCAGGAAATTCTTGGAACACATAGTACATCACTAAAATGACCATTATCTACTGGAACTGTTCCAGCTCCTACAACACTTAGAGATCTATCATCACCAACAAATATTTGTTTGGTGTTACATTCATGCATAGTAGAAAAGATGGCTTGATCCTTAGCCATATGATAAGATGCTCCAGAATCAATGAGCCATTCATTTGAAGTAGAAGAAGAAGATGCATTATAAGAATAACCAGAAGCACAAAGTGCATGTCTATGAGAGGCAGATTCTGAAGGAGAATCTAGGTTGATGTGGTGCTTCTGCATTGCTGCTTCCAAGGCTGCCATCTTCTTGAAACACTTAGATTCATCATGATTATCTTTCCCGCAATAGTTGCAATGACGCTCAGTCTTCTTGCCTTTTGGCTTGGATCCTTTGTCATTTTTTAAAGAAGGAGTTGACTGAGAGGGTTTTGGACCCTTGTTTGACTTATTATTGCGAAAATTTTGTTTCTTGGGAGGCTTGGACTTTTCTTTCTGTTGGGACAATAAGGCTTTCCCAGATGTATCTGCATTGTTGATTATTCCAAGATGAATGAGTTTATCTTGTTCCCTAATCAAGGAATCAAAAAGGATTCAAGACTAGGCTCTTGATAGCTAGCTGCATTCAAGGATGCTTTCATGGAGTAAAATGTAGATACAAAAACAGAATATGCAGGTCCAAGTTTGGAAAGAATATGATAAATGCATTGTTTGTCTTCCCTCTCAATCTTACATTCTGTACATAAGAGCTTAAGAGTTTTGTACTTAGATAAATAATCTTGAATGCATGAGAAGTCACTTGGATTTAAAGAAATCAACTCATTTTCGAGTTGGTGATCTCGAATTTCATTGTGTTTACCAAACACAGATTCCAACTTGTCCCAAGCAGCATTAGGTTCATCAATTCCAGATATGTGGAATCACAAATCAGTAGAGATTGACATCCCAATCAATCCATGAGCTTCATCACATCTATTTTCCCATTTTATTTTCTTATCATCATCAGTGGGTTCTTTTTCTTTCCCTGTGGTAATTCTGAAAAGTCCCCTACTTCGTAGAACATCCTCCATACGAGATTTCCATGAGAAATAGTTGGAACTGTTAAGTAGAATATCACAAGGGGCGGCGATATTTATAAATTAATGGCTGTAAAAGCAGAAACCAATAGTCTGGATGTGAAGATCTCGAAAAAATAGGCGGTTTAAAAAAAAATGGCACTGAAAACTGACTATGTATGATGAAGTTATGCTTGAACAAAGAAATTGTTGAAGATGTCCCCAATAGTGACGTGGCAGCTAAAGAATGTCCAGCAAAAAAAAGAACCCCCTCTTCCCAAGATGAACCTTTTGACAATCACTTTACAAGAAAGTTGCTTTAAGTGAACCACTTTTGTAAAATAAGTGATTTCACTTTTACAATGATATTACTTTTAAATAGTGCAACAATAAAAAAAACTTAAGTGACTCACTTGTATTTTTTTTTTATTTTATTTAAGTGAGATGCACTTTTACAATAAAGTAACTTGAAATTAGAAATTGCATGCACTTTTTCTTTTAAAAGTAACTTCCTAAGACTTGAACTCAAGACCTATTAAGGAATAAAGCAACTTTGAACCAAGTGAGCTAGATTAAAAGGTATGTAAAATATGGGAATGAGGAAGGGTTTTTTTTTTTTACTCGGTTTGCGTGCTTACCCTTTTTCCTGCAAAACAAACCACAAATCGAAACAAAAAAACTTTTCCACACTTGTGGAGTTATATATTGTTAGCTTTCCCGGAAAGTCTACGTTTTCTCTTTGTTTTTTATTTGTCGAGATCGCGCAAGGTGCACGGCAAAGAGCATACGCAGTCGAGAAAAACCCTTTCCCTTTCTGTTTCTGATTTGCCGAGATCACTCAAGGTACACGGCAAAGAGAATACGCAGACGGGAAAGCAACAATCCGAACCCAAAAAAAAATCTAATAGTTAAAAAAAGATGAAATATGAGATTTTTTCTTTTTAAAAAACGAAATAAAAAAATGCATCACTATAACATTATACCTTCAGATCTGATGAAATATGCGTTTCTGGAGCAACCGGGAACCGTTTTCGATCAAACAAAAACTATTTCCCAATGGAAACGATGCTCCGGACGCAATGGAACACCTCCCATAGCCCAGAAATGCACAGAAATACCAGAACTAGAAACCCTTTCGAGTTTCGGCAACAACAGTTCAAAATCTAGATCATAACCGGAAGCGGCACTTCATAAAAGCTCTGATACCATGTTCGGGTACACAGGGTACTACCAAAGGACCAAACACCAAGAGAAACCACTTCACACAAACAGATCACAGATCAACACACCGATGTTTTGACGTGGTTTAAACCCTCTTGAGGGAAACACTCCACGGCCCCGACCAAATAGCTTCTACGGGACAATTTATTATGCAAAGAAAGAAAGTTACAAATGAGCTTCTAATAATCGATCAACTCAACAATGACCCTCCATGCTCTTTAAATAGAGATCATGGACCAATCGGGTGTTAAGCCACGGATCAAGGTTAGGTTTGATCTAAGAGAAGTTGAGTCGTCGGATCACTCTATGTCGGAAACATATCGTGACCGTCGGATTAAGTATTTACAAATGCATACTAATGCATACTAAAGAAACACACTATCCCTAACGGATATATTACACAAGTTGATCTTAACTAACTCCTAAGTGTCTACATATCCTAACACATCAAGCCTGATACAAAGTCCCCTTATCTGGGTGACATACTGTTCATCTTTTATGTGTTTCTGGTTTCTGAAAAATTCTAGGGCTACTTCAGTATTGGACACTCTTAGTCCCCAGATAAAGGGCATCCACCCTGCTGCACAGAAAATTGACAAAACCTGAGGGTTTTCATATATAGTCTTGTGATCCTCCGGCTTGCTCTTTTTAAACCCCTTCGTCATTTTTGAATTTTCCAATATAATCAACAAACCACGAAGTTCTGAGTGGGCGACTTAGCTGCTGGTTGGAATTGATCACAGGATTGTGGGTAGCTTGCTGTGTGAGTGAAGATACGAACTTCCAGTTTTCTTGCTTCCTGAACTACTTGAATTACAAAATTGGGTCCTCATGTATACTATGCTTCCTTATTTAGCTATTTTTACGCAATTATCCTGATCACTGTGCATTGTACTTGCTGACTTATACATTCCTTTCCATTATTGCACACTGTGTTTCCTTCCATAATTGTACATTGCGCTGCGACTTTGATCATTTGGGGATATAGTAGCTTGATGTGGAGGTTGTCATTCGCTAACATGTCTAAGGTAAGTAAGCATGATTCTGTGAGGTAACTCTGAACCGTGCCGCCGAATTATCTTAAAAGTTGTCCTCAGCTTTGAAAAATAATCATTTTGTGGGTATAATGATTTGACTTTGAAAATAAAACAAAGAGTTCAGGGATTACCTGCTTATGTTTAGTGTACCTGAGTGTATGATGTAATTTGATTGCATGGCCGCGATATTTTCTAGTATATTTCCACTGCGTCTGTAGTTATTTTGGTCATGTCAGTAGTTATGCCTTTTTTCCTTCTTTCTGTCGGTTCCCTTGAAATTGTTGTATTTGCCTGCTTGGATTTGTGTGCAAGTTTTGTTGATTTTACTTTTCATTATGTTCAGCATTGCATTTGAATTGGTTCCTAAACTTGTTTAATTTCATTTTTGTAGCTAGATTTTCTATTGTTCTGGCTCGCTTGAATTGATTGCTGGCTCTCTTGATAAAGTTGTTGAATTTTGCTTGTTGGCTCGCTTTATCAAATTCTTACCGATATTTGCTTGCTAGCTCGCTTGATCAAATTCTTGTTGATATTTGGTTGTTGGCTCTCTTGATCGAATATTGTTGGCTCGCTTGATCAAATTTTTGTTGATATTTGCTTGTTGTCTCTCTTGATCGAATGTTGTTGGCTCACTTGAAATTTGTGTTGATTCTTCATAGGTATGGAACGAGTTCATTAATGCCTGTTTTGGCATAATCCTGAGTGGATTTTTTTTTTCATCATTTTTTTCTCTTTGTTTTTCATTTTCATTTTTTCTTCTCTTTTTTTTATCTTTTTTCTTTTTTTTCATGTTTTTTTTCTGTGCTTTTTTCTTTTTTCCTTATTTTTTTATTCTCTTTTTTTTCTTTTTTTATTGTGTACCTAGAATCAATGATTATCTTTTGTCTCTATCAGCATTAGATTTTTCTGATAGAGTGTTTGTGTGAACTCCTCTATGGACTGTGGTTTCTTATAAAGTTTGAGTCTGTGCCCATTCACCAACATGGGGAATGTTGATTCATCAATTGTTTTAATTCTCACGGCTCCATTTTCATATATTGTTTCAATGATGTATGGTCCAAGCCATCTGGTTGTGAGTTTTCCTTTAAAAGTGTGAAACCTGGAGTCATATAGTAGTGCCCAGTCACCTTCTTTGACGTTCTTCTGCTTGATGTTTTTTTCATGCCATTTCTTCCTTTGTTGCTGGATGATTTAAGTGTGGCTAAGTGCTTGTTGGCATTGCTCATCCTACTGATTTAGCTGTAGCATGCGTTCCTCTTGAATATCTAAAAGTTTCATGTTTAACTTTGTTGCAATCCTCAATGTTTTAATTTTAAATTCAATGGGAAGCATTATTTTCTTTCCATAAACTAGCTCATATGGGGTGAAGCCTGTTGTTGTCTTCCATGTGGTATAATAAGCCCAAACTACTTCACTTAATCTATCTTCCCAATCTCTTTTGTGGAGTTGCACTGTGTTTGTCAAAATTCTTTCTAGTTCTATGTTTGTTACCTCAGCTTGACCATTATCCTAAGGGTGGTAGGAGGAGGAATTTATGTGCTTAACATTGTTTCTTCGAAGAAGGTCCTCTATGAGGTTGGATGTAAACTATGTGCCTTCGTCATAAACTAGCTCTCTTGAGACTCCAAATCTATGGAAGATTTGTTTTATAAACAATTTTTCCACATTTGTCTCATTTGCTGCTGCAAGTGCTGCTACTTCTATCCACTTTGTAAGGTAGTCAGTACATACCAGAATATAGCTTTTCTAATTTGATTATGGGTTGAATGGACCAACAAAATCAAATCCCCATTTCTCAAATGCTTCCAAAGATATTTGGGGATGTAGAAGCATTTCTTCTCTTTGTGTAGGCTTCCCCATTTGTTGACAATCATCACAATGTGAAACATATTCATAGGGGTCCTTGTGGAGTGTTGTCCAATAATATCTAGTTTGCAATATTTTATAGGCTGCTCTATTTGCAGCATAGTGTCCTCCACATGGCTCATTGTGAGTGGCATGCATTATGTCATGGAATTCACCTTCTTTGATGCATCTTCTCAATATTTGGTCTGGCCCTTTTTTGAAAAGATTCCTTCTATCCATGTGTAAGTGGCACTTTGCCTTATGACTTTGTTCTTCTCTTGGTGGTTGTAATGCTATGGAAATTTACCAGACACTAGGTAGCTTGCTATGTCAGCAAACCATGGGCTTTTTGTTAAGATTGCGAAAAGGTGCTCATCAAGGAAGTTATCATTAACCAATTCCTTGTCTTGTCCATGGGTGAGTCTTGACAGAAAATCAGCCACTACATTGTGTTTTCCTGGCTTATCCAATATTGTTATGTCAAATTCTTGTAAGAGGAGTGGCCATCTAATTATTCAAGCACTTGTATTAGGTTTATTCATAAGATACCTGATTGTTGAATGGTCAGTGTGGAAAAAAACTTGGTATCCAGTTATGTAGTGCTTGAATTTGTTTATGGCATGTATGACAGCCAAAAATTCCTTTTCTGTGACTATATAATTGAGTTCTTCTCCTACCAAGTTTTTGCTGATATAATATATGGCATACAGTCTCCTCTCTTCTTCTTTTCCAAGGACTGATCCAATTTCCTTATCTGATGCATCGGTATGTATGTGGAATGGAAATGCTCAATTTGGTCCTTGGAGTACTGGGGCTGTGATTGTCTTTTCTTGAGGTTGTCAAATGCTTATATACAATGCTTTGTCCAGATGAATTATGTGTCTTTTGTGAGAAGAGCAAACATTGGTGCAGCAATTTTGCTGTAACTTTCTATAAACCTTCTTTAGTATCATGTCTTCCCAAGAAAACTTTGCACATCCCTTTATTTGATAGGTGATGGCAGTGTCCTAATGACTATGACTTTTGCTTGATCAAATTCAATTCCTCTCTGTGAGATATGGTGTCCAAGCAGTATTCCTTCTTCCATTAACATTTTGCATTTATCATTGCTTAGACATAAGCATGCTCATCTCGATGCATTTTTTTAAGACTAATTCTTGATGCTTTAATGCCTGGTCAAAATTTTGGCCATAGGGTGTGAAGTCATCCATGTAAACTTATTGCAGATTGGCACATCTCGTATGGCTTGAAGAATGGGAATTTGGATGTTCAAATGTTTTAATTCGTTAAGAATCGCATTCTCCCCCTCTTCTTTGTTGTTTCGTATGAGTTTTTCAGGGAATGGGGGGTTTCTATTTGGTATGGGGAGTTGAATTTCTTCTTCCTGAGGGTTTGTCTTAGCTTTTTGTGGAGTCTCAAGTTGCGTTATCTGGTCGTGATTGGTATGTTCTTGATTAATTTGTGGATTATTGCTTTGCAATGTTTTTCCAGACCTAAGATTGATCTTGTTAATTTCCAGTGTATCCACAAAATAAGTCATAAATGGTACCATTTCAGTGTTATAAGCCTGCTGCTGACCTGCTCTATTGTTGTTTGAGTTTGGAATCGGCTGGGAAGGAATTGGGGGAGGTCTGGGAGGTGGTTGGTTCTGTGGGGGCATCATGATGAGTGGTTGCTGCAATGGAGCCCTCCAATTTCATGAATACTGATATGGATTTCCATAATTCGTTGTTGGCTGAGCAAAAGGTGGGGGGTATGGAGAATAGGGGTGTGTATAATAAGGTTGTTGATACTGTGTATAATAAGGCTGTTGAGAAAAAAGTGGTGGACTCTAGGAATGGATACTTAATTAGGGCAGCTAAACCACGAGTATACTTTAATTATCGACCAGGGAGCGTACAAACTTAAGAGGTGCTAAGCACTATATGTGCTCTATAGGATGGTCTTCATCGTTCAAGGTATTTGAATGTATCTTAAAGGTTTCTCTAAAAGGAATGAAAGTAAGTTGTAAAAATATTGTAAATCTATGAAATAAAAATGCTGAAACTAATAGATCTCTATGCTAATAATTAAATACTGGAAAACTGTAAATCCAGTCTAAGAACTAAAAACTTAAAGCTAGAAATCTAATCTAGAATGTAAATACTGAAAGATGGAAATCTAATCTAGAATGTAAATACTGAAATCAATCAAACTTTATCTATCCAAATCAAGTACTGAAAGTGATGATCATTACTCTATTCAAATCAAAGAACTGAAACAATTAACTTCTATTTGATCGAACTCAGATAAGGGAAATATGCATGGAATTGCAGATTCGAATCATTGTCTAGAATTAATGTAAAATGCTGGAAAATAGAGGTAGAATATGCCTGCGTAGAATGCATGTACAGGACTACGGAAAGCGTGTTACAGAACTACATAATCGGTATTAGTGAACTACAGAGAAAAAGTGTTGAACTGAAATAAAACTATGCTATTCAAACCATTATCAAGTACTTCATATATGATGATGAATAATTCAATTAACAGGACATATGAGAAATACCTGAAGTAAAAATGAAGCTACTGATCTACGTGTTGGAGGGGCCCTCCCCAACCCGTATTTCAGAAGAGGAAAAGACACATAAACTCAAAGCTTGAGATAACACCAATTTTTCCATTAAAATAGTAACCTCATGTTTCAGAAAAAGTCTTAAAATAGAACTGTCTGGAAAATACAGAATGTGCTAAAGATCACTTCCACAAAATGTCAACAGGAACCTCTCGCTACTCAAGAGGCCCATATATATATTTAAACGTAACCTAACTCTATGCTTGTAAATGCCAATCATGTTTAACCAGATTTCTTCTAAAAATAAGGAAGATATGAGTGCTGAGTCCCTTGGTGATCTTTAGTCCTCGAGCTTGATTCTCTTATTGATTTCCCAAATCACCTACGCCCTGCTCATGCATGCTTATTCATATAGTTAGCACATAAAAATTCTTTTAACATAAGAAGAAGAATCTCTAAACTACTTCATTAAATAATCAAAGCAAATGTACTTTTCCCCACAAATAGATGTATTTTTTTTTATCATTTCTTGTGCTTGTGGTGGCATAAAGGGCTATAGAATACCTATATTTTGAGCTCATCATCTACCCCATATTTGAAGGATTCACCCATCCTTGGGTGACATATTTTGTTCTTCGAAAGCCTCTATGATATCCTAGGCAACCACCCGGGGAGTCCCTGCCTGACTATAATAACCCATGGTCTTGTCATATTTTACCCATGCCCTTCTTTCCTCCTCCCCATCAACCTGTTCTTTAATAGTCAGAGAGAGGAAGAATGAAGGACTTAGTTTCATGCAGATCCACCTGAGCTTATTTTTTACTAAATATTCCCTGTACATCTTAGCCTTGGTGAGTGCACCTTCTAGCCTGAGGGGGGAGTGAGGCTCCCTCTTCTTCAAATCTTCTTTGATTCTTTCCCACCTTTCAATGATGGCTTACCAGACTTATTTGTATGTGCATTGAGTGTTGAGGTCGAAATGTGCTACTACCCCCTGTTGTTTTTCAAGAAGGATAGGAATTAACTCCTCATCTGTGGTGATATCCCGATGGTCCTAAATTAGCTTTTCAGGATGAGTTTCCTCAGCCCTGATCCATAATGGGTTTTGCCACTCCTCTGCAAGGTAGAGGTGAGCATCTTGTGCTCTCTTTATCTCATGGTTCATCCAGGAGCAAAGTGATCTCAACTGGAAGTATCCCATGTAGGGATTCAGCGATGAGCTGGGTGAGCTTGGTATTACAAATTTATGCAAGAAAAACTCACATAATTGATCTTTCTCCAATTCTGTGCAGGTCAGAGAAGTGTCTATGAATTCCTTTGGAGTGCTTAATTCTAGAGATAAGCCTTGCTTTAGCCTTTGTAACTAGAATTTTCCCCACTTCTCCCTTAGATAAACCATATAGATTCTGGATGGTGGTCAAAGTCCCAGTATTTCATCATAGATTTTAGTAGTAGTAGTCACGGTATCCTCCAACTAGAGGATTTTCTGATCCCTCTGAGCTAACTCCTCCTGTGCCTGGACCAATTTCTCCCTCAGTACTAAATTTTGTTGCACTACCAGCTTTAATTCTCCCGCGTGCTACATTTTAAAAATCTGGGTCTTTTCATGTAAAACCAGTGGGGTGATAGTGAAACTGGCTGGCTTCTCTGGATCCTCGCTTCAATTTTTAATGCGGCCAAATCCTTCCTGACTTTTTCCACTTCTGTCAGTGCCTCAGCTAGCTGGCTGGTGACTCCAGGGTTTACATTGTTATCAGCAGGGTTCCATTGGAAAGCATCATCTTCTTCAGGTGTAGTTGGATCATCCTGATCTATCCCGAGATCATCATCATCAGATAAGTTTTGAATTATGGGGCTGGGCTCCTTTTCTACCTTCTTTGTATGCTCATTTTTGGGCTGATGTGTGAACCTTTTACTTCGTCGTTTTGACCCTTGCTTGCTGGTGGAAACCCCTGATTCTTTTTGGTGGGAGGAATCCTTTGAATGTTTTATCCTGATCAAGGTGTTAGCCATAACCTCATTGTCACTATCCAGATTAATTTTTTGCTTACCCCTTGATGCAGAAGTAGATTTTTCTTTTGATCCTGCGGCTAGGGGAATACCTGTATTAGGAGTACCTCTCATTCTCTACACATCTTTGGCTGAGACCAGCACGAGTTCTTCCCATAAAAGTTTTGGAATTTGTAGCATTAGTTCTTCACAAATTATCAACTTGATTAGCCCATGGTGAGCTATTGCATCTTCCTTACCCTGTACTACTTTTTTGCTCATTTATCCAAGGGACTAAAGGAGGTAGTAAGGGATGTTGATATTGTTATTTGGTGTAATATGTATTCTATGCCTTAGAATCTCGAAAATTTGGAATTGGAAGATGGGAATGTAGCTTAGTCTCCCTGTACACGTTATATATCTCTAGACAACGGAAGCTATCTCATCCCAGGGTGTTGGCATGGTGGTTCTCTTGACTTAGTTCTTGTCTTCTTCATAAACTTCCCCATGTCCGAAGAAGGATGCTTTCGCCTTTAGGTTAGCTTCCCTGTCATCCTTGCCCTAATGCAGACCCATGGTCAGCCCAATATACTTCGCAATTGCCTCCTCGTCAACCCCGATATGAAGTCCCCTTATCCGGGGACATACTGTTCATCTTTTATGTGTTTCAGGTTCCTGGAAAATTCTAGGGCTACTTCAGTATTGAACCCTCTCAGTCCCAAGATAAAGGGCATCCGCCCTACCGCAAGGAGGATTGACAGAACCTAAGGGTTTTCATATATAGGCTTGTGATCCTCCAGCTCACTCTTTTTAAACCCCTTCGTCATTTTTGAATTTTCCAATATAATCAACAAACCACGAAGTTCTGAGTGGGCGACTTAACCGCTGGTTGGAATTGATCATAGGCTTGTGGGCAGCTTGCTATCTGAGTGAAGATACGAACTTCCAGTTTTCTTGCTTCCTAAACTGCTTGAATTGCCAAATTGGGTCCTCATGTATACTATGATTCCTTATTTAGCTATTTTTATGCACTTATCCCAATCATTGTGCATCGTACTTGCTGACTTATACATTCCTTTCCATTATTGCACACTGCGTTTCCTTCCATCATTGTACATTGCATTGTTGCTTTGATCATTTGGGGATATAGTAGCTGGATGCGGAGGTTGTCATTCACTGACATGTCTAAGGTAGGTAATCATGATTCTGTGAGGTAACTCTGAACCATACTGTTGAATTATCTTAAAAGTTGTCCTCAGCTTTGAAAAATAACCGTTTTGTGGGTATAATGATTTGACTTTGAAAATAAAAAAAAAGAGTTCAGGGATTACTTGCTTATGCTTAGCGTACCTGAGTGCATGATGTGTCTTCATTGCATGGCCACGGGATTCTGTAGTAGATTTCCGATGCATCTGTAGTTATTTTGGTCATGTAAGTAGTTATGCCTTTTTGCCTTCTTTCTGTAAGTTCTCTTGAAATTGTTGCATTTTTCCTGCTTGGATTTGTGTGCAAGTTTTTTTTATTTGACTTTTCATTATGTTCAGCATTGCGTTTTAATTGGTGCCTGAACTTGTTTGATTTGATTGTTATAGTGCTAGATTTTCTGTTGTTCTGGCTTGCTTGAATTGATCGCTGGCTCTCTTGATGAAGTTGTTGAATTTTTCTTGCTGGCTCACTTGATCAAATTCTTGTTGATATTTGCTTGCTAGCTCGCTTGAAATTTTTGTTTGATTCTTCATAGGTATGGAGCGAGTCTATTAATGCCTGTTTTTGCATAATCTTGAGTGGATTTTTTTTTTCTCTCTTTTTCATCATTTTTTCTCTTTGTTTTTCATTTTTTTCATTTTCATTTTTTCTTTTCTCTTTTTTTTCTCTTTTTACTTTTTTTCATTTTTTTCTGTGTTTTTTTCTTTTTTCCTTATTTTTTTTCTCTTTTTTTTTTGTACCTGGAATCAATGATTATATTTTGTCTCTATCAGCATTAGATGTTGCTGATAGAGTGTTTGTGTGAACTCCTCTCTGGATTGTGGTTTCTTATAAAGTTTGAGTCTGTGTCCATTCACCAACATGGGGAATTTTGATTCATCAATTGTTTTAATTCTCACAACTCCATTTTCATATATTGTTTCAATGATGTATGGTCCAAGCCATCTGGTTGTGAGTTTTCCTTTAAAAGTGTGAAACCTAGAGTCATATAGTAGTGCCCAGTCACCTTCTTTGAAGTTCTTCTGCTTGATGTTTTTGTCATGCCATTTCTTCCTTTGTTGCTGGATGATTTCAGTGTGGCTAATTGCTTGTTGGCGTTGCTCATCCAACTGATTTAGCTGTGGCATGCGTTCCTCTTGAATTTCTGAAAGTTGCATGTTTAACTTTGCTGCAATCCTCAATATTTTAATTTCAAATTCAATGGGCATCATTATTTTCTTTCCATAAACTAGCTCATATGGGGTGAAGCCTGTTGTTGTCTTCCACGTGGTATTATAAGCCCAAACTGCTTCACTTAATCTATATACCCAATCTCTTTTGTGGAGTTGCACTGTCTTTGTCAAAATTCTTTCTAGTTCTCTGTTTGTCACCTCAGCTTGACCATTATCCTAAGGGTGGTAGGAGGAGGACTTTCTGTGCTTAACATTGTTTCTTCAAAGCAGGTCCTCTATGAAGTTGGATGTAAACTATGTGCCTTGGTCAAAAACTAGCTCTCTTGGGACTCCAAATCTATGGAAGATTTGCTCTGTAAATTTTTTGCCACATTTGTTCCATTTGCTACTGCAAGTGTTGCTACTTCTGCTCACTTTGTAAGGTAGTCAGTACATACCAGAATATAGCTTTTCTGATTTGATTGTGGGTTGAATGGACCAACGAAATCAAATCCCCATTTCTCAAATGCTTCCAAATATATTTGGGGATGTAGAGGCATTTCTTCTCTTTGTGTAGGATTCCCCATTCGTTGACAGTCCTCACAATGTGAAACATATTCATAGGAGTCCTTGTGGAGTGTTGGCCAATAATATCCAGTTTGCAACATTTTCTAGGCTGTTCTTTTTGTAGCATAATGTCCTCCACATGCAGGTAGCTCATTGTGAGTGGCATGCATTATGTCATGGAATTCATCTTCTCTGATGCATCTTCTCAACATTTGGTCTAGCCCTTTTTTGAAGAGCATTCCTTCTATCGATGTGTAAGTGGCACTTTTCCTTATGACTCTGTTCTTCTCTTAGTGGATGTAATGCTGTGGAAATTTACCAGACACTAGGCAGTTTTCTATGTCAGCAAACCATGGGATTTTTGTTGAGATTGCAAAAAGGTGCTCATCAAGGAAGTTATCATTAACCAATTCATTGTCTTGTCCATGGGTGAGTCTTGACAGAAAATTAGCCACTACATTGTGTTTTCCTGGCTTATCTAGTATTTTTATGTCAAATTCTTGTAAGAGGAGTAGCCATCTAATTATTCGAGCACTTGTATTTAAAGGTTTCTTCATAAAATACCTGATTGTTGAATGGTCAGTGTGGACAAAAACTTGGTATCCAGTTATGTAGTGCCTGAATTTTTTTATTGCATGTATGACAGCCAAAAAATCCTTTTCTGTGACTGTATAATTGAGTTCTACTCCTGCCAAGTTTTTGCTGATATAATATATGGCATACGGTCTCTTCTCTTCTTCTTGTCCAAGGACTAATCCAATTGCCTTATCTAATGCATCAGTATGTATGTGGAATGGTAATGCCCAATTTGGTCCTTGGAGTACTGGGAATGTGATTGTCTTTTCTTTGAGGTTGTCAAATGCTGACATACAATGCTTTGTCCAGATGAATTCTTTATCTTTTGTGAGAAGAGCAAACATTAGTGCAGCAATTTTGCTATAAATTTCGATAAATTTTCTGTAGTAGCATGTCTGCCCAAGAAATATTCTCACATCTCTTTGTTTGACCAGTGGTGGCAGTGTCCTGATGACTGTGACTTTTGCTTGATCAAATTCAATTCCTCTCTGTGAGATATTGTGTCCAAGCACGATGCCTTCTTCCATTAGCATTCTACATTTATCATTGCTCAGACATAATCTCATCTCGATGCATTTTTTCAAGACTAATTCTAGATGCTTTAATGCCTGGTCAAAATTTTGGCCATAGGGTGTGAAGTCATCCATGTAGACTTCCATTTGATCATTGATAAAATCAGAGAATATGCTTAATATGTCCCTTTGAAATGTTGCTAGGGCGTTACAGAGCCCAAAGGGTAGTACTCTGTATGCATAAGTGCCCCATGGGCATGTAAATGTTGTTTTATCTTGATCAGCTGGGTGGATTGGGATCTGGTTATATCCACTGAACCCATCAAAAAATGAGAAGAATTTATTTCAAGCCAGTGTATCTAATACTTGGTCTATGAATGGTAGAGGGAAGTGGTCCCTCTTAGTTTCCTTATTGATTTCTCTATAATCCACACATATCCTCCACTTGCCTCCTTTCTTAGGAACTATAACCAGTGGTGAGACCCATTCACTATCTGAGATTGGATGTATGAATCCTGCATCTAATAACTTCTGTAATTCCAACTAATTAACTATGCCCTTCAATGTTGGGTTCATCCTCCTTTGTGGTTTTCTTATAGGAATAGCACCTTCTTTAATATATATGTAATGCTTGCAAATGTCTGGGTGGATACCCTTCATGTCAGTGTATGTCCATGCAAAAGCCTTGTTGTTTTCTAAAAGTACTTTCATTAATTGTTGTTCTTGCTCTAGCTCCAGATTGGAGTTAATATTAACTATCTTTCCAGGCATGATCTCAACTATTTTTTTCTTTGTTGATTGTTCTTCCAATGAGAGCAGTTCTGCCCACATTCTATCTGAATTGTGGGGTGAATTTTTACCTTCCTACCGCTGATCTTTGTCAAAAAAATCTTCAAGAACATCATGATTAGAAGATGCATTTTGAATAAATCTATCTAAATGACTGTCCTCATCAATAGATTTTAGAGATAGTTCAGCTTCGATGGTGAGAATAGGTTGTATATGTTGGTCGTTTATATCATTATAATCATCTGTCCAATTCTGATATTCTATGTCTGTAGATTTTCTTGCTAGAGGATAAATTGTGATTTTCTTTCTCGCTTGCCCACTACTGATCGTCATGTTGCCCGATATGCAGGCTATATAAATGTATGCTGTTGCCATCCAAGTCCTTCCTAGGATTATTGGGTACCCACTGAGTTTTCTTTTTACCTCAATAACTATGAAATCAATAGGATACTCCCAAGATTCTATATTGATAATGATATCTTCAAGCATCCCTTCAGGTTTTACAGTTGATGTGTCTGCAAGCTGCAGTACTGTGTTAGTTGGTCTTATAATAGATTGGATCCATAGGGACACCATTGTGTCCTTGGTAATTACGTTGATTGCAGCTCCTAAATCAATATGTCTATTGTTAATGGTTACATCGACAACTGGACTTCCTGGGTTAAGGTATTTAGGTTTGATAATGACACCCAACATTAAATATACCAATTGGCCTACTACGTTTATAGTTGGTGGGTCACTTCTTTTCCTGCCAGGTCTTTTTAAACAATTTTCTTTAATAAACTTCTTGCAGATTGGCACAAATCGTATGGCTTGTAGAATGGGAATTTGGATGTTCAAATGTTTTAATTTGTTAAGAATCGCGTTCTCCCCCTCTTCTTTGTTGTTTCATATGATTTTTTCAGGGAATAGGGGGTTTCTATTTGGTATGGGGAGTTGAATTTCTTCTTCCTGAGGGTTTGTCTCAGCTGTTTGTGGAGTCTCAAGTTGCGTTATCTGGTCGTGATTGGTATGTTCTTGATTAATCTGTGGATTATTACTTTGTAATGTTTTTCCAGACCTAAGATTGATCTCGTTAATTTCCAGTGTATCCACAACATAAGTCAGAAATTGTACCATTTCAGTGTTATAGGCTCGCTATTGACCTTCTCTATTGTTGTTTGGGTTTGGAATCGGCTGGGCAGGAATTGGGGGAGGTATGGAAGGTGGTTGGTTCTGTGGGGGCAGCATGATGAGTGGCTGCTGCAATGGAACCATCCAGTTTGGTGAATACTGATATGGATTTCCATAATTCGTTGTTGGATGAGCAAAAGGTGGGGGGTATGGAGAATAGGGTTGTGTATAATAAGGCTATTGATACTGTGTATAATTAGGTTGTTGAGCAAAAAGTGGTGGACTCCAGGAATGGATACCTAATTAGGGCTGCTAAACCAGGAGTATACTTTAATTATCGACTAGGGAGCGTACAAACTTAAGAGGTGCTAACAATTGTATGTGCTCTATATGATGGTATTCGTCATTCAGCGTGTTTGAATGTATCTTAAAGGTTTCTCTAAAGGGAATGAAAGTAATCTGTAAAAATATTGTAAATTTATGAACTAAAAATGTTGAAACTAATATATCTCTATGCTAAGAATTAAATACTGGAAAACTATAAATCTAGTATAAGAAGTAAATACTGAAAGCTGGAAATCTAATCTAGAATGTAAATACTGAAAAATCAATCAAACTTTATCTATCCAAATCAAGCACTGAAAGTGATAATCATTACTCTATTCAAATTAAAGAACTGAAACAATTAACTTCTATGTGATCGAACTCAGATAAGGGGAATATGCATGGAATTGCAGATCCAAATCATTGTCTAGAATTAATATAAAATGATGGAAAACAGAGGTATAATATTCCTGCGTAGAATGCATGTACAGTACTATGGAAAGCGTGTTACAGAACTACAGAATCGACATTAGCGAACTACAGAGAAAAAGTGTTGAACTAAAATAAAACTATGCTATTCAAACCATTATCAAGTACTTCATATATGACGATGAATCAATCAATTAACATGACATATGAGAAATACCTAAAGTAAAAATCAAGCTCCTGATCTACATGTTGGAGGGGCCCTCCCCAACCCGTATTTCAGGAGTGGAAAAGACTTATAAACTCAAAGCTTGAAATAACACCAATTCTTCCATTAAAATCATAACCTCATGTTTCAGAAAAAGTCTTAAAACATAACTATCTGGAAAATACAGAATGCGCTAAAGATCATTTATACAAAATGTCAACAGGAAACACTCGCTACTCAAGAGGCCCATATATATATTTAATCCTAACCTAACTCTATGCTTGTAAACATCGATCCTGTTTAACAGGACTTCTTCTAAAAATCAGGAAGATATGAGCGCTGAGTCCCTTGGTGATCTTTAGTCCTCGAGCTTGATTCTCTTGTTGATTTCCCAAATCACATACGCCCAAAACACTTTTAACATAAGAAGAATAATCTCTAAAGTAATTTATTAAATAATCAAAGCAAATGCATTTTTCCCCACAAACAGATGTATTTTCCTTATCATTTCTTGTGCTTGTGGTGGCATAAAGGGCTATAGAATACCTATATTCTGGGCTCATCAGTTATGGCATATTACTTTTAGACATTATGACACATTTATGATGAGAATTACGCATGCTATTAAACAAAGGACATAACCTCTTCTCATGCAAACTCCATCCATGTCTCTTCCCCTTATTGTAATACCCCAATTTTGAACCCTTAGGCAATATTGGCTCTAATGTAAATATTGCAAATACGCGATGTATGTTTCCCTAGCGTGGAGCTCAAGGCCAAGGCCCCGCTAGTTTATGCTCGGATTTTATTTAAATTAGACACGCTTGATATTTTGTTACCCACGTGCTATTAAGCCATGGGATATTGTAAATTGATGTAAATATTTAACATTGAAATAAAATACCAAAAACTGGCTATGGAGGCAACGAATGAGAAGGGGCCACGTGTATCCACTAGGGAGTGGTGAGGGGTCTATGGGATTAAACCCTAGGCTGCCATTTGTCATTATGAGAACCCATTGACTTCCCTAGGTGACATTAATGCCTGCTGTAAGAAGGTGGTTGAGATTTCAGCCCATGGCTTCAATGGAGCATGGGCAGCCCTGAAATTCATATGGGTGGGCATGGGCTCTGATTACTTGGGCAAGAAGTCACTCAACCTCATGGGGGGTTGCTTGATTCTCACCCCAGTCCATTGTGAAACTACCTAGCATCATTCCCATCCAAAAACGAGAGCCAACAGTGAGGAAACCAGAAAAATCGCGACCTTGAGAGAACCCAGTTTTTGAAAGACCAAAAACGTCCAGATTTGGCATGGGACAGGGAAATCCAATGGGGGATCCAATAGCATGAACCTTGGGGCGAATTTGGGAGCATTAGCTACCCCGAAATCAATGGGAAAACCCAGTTTTTGCAGCTCAGAAAACGAGTGACGGATTTGAGCATTTGGTGAGCAGAATGGTGAGAAATCAAGTTGGGATTGACTATGCAGAGGTTGGGTGTGCTTGATAAACCCAGTGAAGGCTAGGATCTCAAAGATCAGCAGCTGGACCTTTCTATGCCCATCCTGAAGAGCACTGGAGGGAAGAGTTTCCTGAGGGACTGTGTAACAGAGAAGGGGATCTTCCTTGTGTTGGATGTGGTAGGTAATGTGGGTGCCTAACTGTTGAGTTCACTTGAGATGCCTGTAGCTCTGTGGTTGAGCTCACTGGCTTAGCACTACCCTCCTCTATCTGCTTGGATGCTTGACTGAAGCCTGGCTATGAGTGAACCCGGCTAGTCCTCCTTAGTGGATACACGGCCCAGCTCGGGGGTGACCTCTCAGCTGAAAGAACACAAGCTGGACAGAGGTCTACGGTTGGGAGGAACGTTGACCTTCCATAGCCAGTCGTTTGGACATCAACTTCTCAAGATAAGTGTTTTTGTGATTTAAATTACTTGCATTCTGTGTTCTGCTACACATTCAATCTGAAGGATTAATTATTCCTGTTAAATAAATGAAATGCATCATGTTTTATGCAATGTGATATTTAATGACTGATTACATGTATGACGGATATGGGTATGATGAACACGTGAAGAAATTGTGTGCATATGTGAAGTTAAATTCCGCTATGTAGTTCTTGGATTTATGTCTGCACCCACTAGTTTTAAATTGCATGCGTTATGGGTCTCAGTATTGGGGCTAAGCCTTTACGGAAGCCCTGTGTTGTTAACGTTTTCCCTTCCTTGCCCGTGTGTTCTTAACGTTTTCCCCTCCTTGCCTTTGACGATGGAAGGGGGCGTTACAGTTTGGTATCAGAGCTGCGTTGCAGCATTGGGCCTCTATGGGCCAAATCTGATAGAGTTTTCTTAAGTCTGTTTTGAAAAAAAGTTGTTTTAAGACTGTTTTTGAAATTTTTGGTTTAAGACTGTTTCGGAAGGAATTCCCGAATGCCTTCCGAAACAGCGGAAGCATTCGGCGAATCGTTCCGAAATTTCGGAAGCGTTCCGATAATTTTTCCGAAAATTTGCGAAGGGAAGTTTTTCGGAAGGAATTCTCTTCCGAAATTGCGGAAGGAATTCTCTTCCGAAATTGCGGAAGCAATTCTCTTCCGAAATTTCGGAAGGATTCCGCGAATCGCTCCGAAACAGTGGAAGAATTCAGTGAACCGCTCCGAAACAGCGGAGAAAAATTCGTTTTTGTGAAAAAATTTCTAAGTGTCGGCGTCGAACGAAAACTTTTTCGGAAGGAATTCTCTTCCGAAATTGCGGAAGGAATTCTCTTCCGAAATTTCGGAAGGATTCCGCGAATCGTTCCGCAACGCGGAAGAGTTCGGCGAGTCGTTCCGAAATTGCGGAAGACTTCGGCGAATCGTTCCGCAACGGCGGAAGACTTCGCCGAATCGTTCCGAAATTGCGGAAGACTTCGGCGAATCGTTCCGCAACGGCGGAAGACTTCGCCGAATCGTTCCGCAACGGCGGAAGACTTCGGCGAATGGTTCCGAAACGGCGGAAGGATTCCGCGAAGGGCTCCGAAATCGCGGGAGGATTCGGGAAAGTCTTCCGAAACGGCGGAAGCCTTCGCCGAATGGCTCCGCAGTTGCGGGAGAATTCAGCGAATCGCTCCGCCATTGCGGAAGCGTTCGCTGAACTGCTCCGCATTGCGGAAGCATTCGGTGAACCGCCCCGCAGTTGCGGGAGCGTTCGCTGAACCGGCCCGAAAAAAAAAAAAAAAAAAAAAAAAAAAAAAAAAAAAAAAAAAAAAAAAAAAAAAAAAAAAAAAAAACAACTCCATTTTTGGATAGGGGGAGCACCGGGGCTCGGAATGGGATGATTTCTGTGGGGCTCGGAGGCCATTGACGGGGGCCATGAAAGAACTAGTGAAGACCCCGAGCCCATTAGACTCCAATTTGACAGAAAAAGGGAAATAGTGACTTTTGAAGGATAGAGTCCCGAGGCTTGACAGAAGGTCGGTTTGAGCTGAAATTGATCAGGCGCGGCCATGAAGCAGGCACAATGTTAAGTTCCGAATCTTGGAATCAAACTCCAAAGGATGTGGAGTCGGGGTGAGTAAGAAGGCCAAAAAGCACTGTTCCGGGCCACTTTTTCGGGATTTTGAAAAGCTTGTGGGCAATAAAAGTGACCCTAGATGTGGGATTCAGAAATTTTACTGAACTAGACATTTCATATTCTCATTAAGACAGACAACTTCCGTTAGACGAAGATTTTCCAGAAATGCACCGTTTGGGAGATAGCCGTTTTTGGCCCAAAATTTGGAATTTTGGAAAAATGTGAAAAGTAAGAAGTAGTAAAACCCAGAAATTCATAAAAGATGAACGGTACATCAGAATTGAAATCCGTGAATTGCTGAGTGTTCCTTGTTATATGGACTAACTTCGCCCGATAGATAATTTTTTGTGGTTCTGCATAGATTTTCTTCCACAGGTGGCTGAAGTTGACCTTCGGGACCAAAACACAACTGTGTAAACTGTGCAGAATTATTGGTAAGAGTTGTCATTTTTGAAACAACGCTGTTTCCACACCCGATGTCGGAATGGAGCACGGGGACAGGCATTGGAAAGCTTGTCTAGCAAGGAATAATGTAGTATGACCGGAATTTGAATTGGGTTATCAGACATCATATATTATCAGGGCAGAAAAGTGCCGGTGACTGTTTTGTCAAATTAATGGCAATATGGGCAATTTTCAGAATTGCATGAATGGGCAAAAGAATTGAATAAGTAATAGCTATGTTGATTATTCCATGAGTTAATTATGTTAAATGTTGATTGTTGTATATTCCTAGATGCATTTTTATGAGGTCTAACAAATATCATAATAATGCACAGTGTTTGCAGCTCATAAAGTTTATAATTGTAGCAGAGGTAAGATGGTGACCATTAATGATGCTCAAGATCCTTATGAACATGAAGAAGACGTTCTAGGAGAAAATGTGCATGAAGGGAATGCGGAGACTGAATCCAATGGGAGAAGGGAGCAGGTGACTCCTCAAAATTTGGTTGAAACCATGGTGAGCTTCAATGAAAGATTGATGAAGGCTCAAGAAGAACAACACCAACTCAATGCTGCTATTTTGCAAAGCCTCACTGATATGCAGCATAAGATAAACCTTGGGTCCAACCCAAGCCATATGGGTGAAGAAGGAAGAGATGCAGGGAGTCATTCTAGAGGCCGTTCGAGGAGGAGGACTCCAAGCCCAAGGAAGAGTTCGGTGAGCAGAAAACATAAAACATCTTCATCAAGGTCTTCTTCCAGCAGGTCGGGTGACTCCAAATGTTCTAGGAGAAGTCCAGGACATGCACCTAAGAGATTGGACGGAAGAAAGAGGTTCAAGGGTATCCCACAGGGAGAATTCAGGAAGGCAAGACCTCCCACATTTGATGGGGAAGGAAAGGCAGGTCAAGAGGCAGAAGCATGGCTTCTGGGAATGAAGAAATATTTCAGAATTCAAGACTACTCAGGAAATGAGAAAGCCAGAATTGCCATTTATAACTTAAATGGAAGAGCTTCCATTTGGTGGGACAATCTCTTGCAAGTGAAAGGGATCAATGAAAGAAGGATCAGTTGGGAAAGATTTAAGGGGTACTTTAAGGAGAAATACCTTTCTGCTAGGTATTATGACGGTAAGAGAAAAGAGTTTAATGAGCTCAGGTTGGGACAGAAATCCATGGAAGAGCATGTCCACAAATTCTTGGAATTACTGAGGTATGTTGACTACATCAAAGATGAGAGAGTAAAAATCCAATGCTTTCTTGGGGGTCTACCTCAGAGTTTCAGAGATCGTATTGAGTTTGTTAATCCACCAAGTTTGGATGAAGCCATTAGGATGGCAATGCACTGCTATGAGCAAAATAGGGGAAAAACAGAGGCTAACCCAGCATGGAAAGGAAAGCCAAGAGGGAAGTTTGACCAGAAGAAGGATGGCTTCAAGCCACCATTTAGAGGTCAGCCTAGAACCTTTCCACAGGGACAACAAGCAAGGAGTGGATTCAAACCGGCAGTGGCAGTAGACAAAGCATCAAAGGGACCACTTCAGTGTTGGGGATGTGGAGAAAACCACATGTTGAAGGATTGTCCACATCGGAAAAACAATGCTCGAAAGTTGAACAACCTAAAGGGAGTAGCTACGGTGGAGGACATGGCAAGGGCAGCACCTCGGATTTATGCAGCGTTGGATAATCATCAAGCAGACCATCAGTCCTCAGTGGTGGAAGTCGAAGGTAAGATTGCTACGCAATCTATTTCTGTTTTGATTGATCCAGGATCTACTCATAGTTATGTTTCTCCAAAAATGGTTGAAGGTTGTTCTCTTAGAAAAATAAAGCATACTAAGTCTTGGCTAGTGCAACTAGCCACGGGAACCAAGAGAAAAGTAAGTGAGGTAGTGATGGAGTGTCCCATAGAATTGAATGGACTCCACACATATGCTGAATTGAATGTGTTACCATTAGGATCCTATGATGCATTAATTGGCATGGATTGGTTAGAAAAACATAGAGCCAAATTGGACTGTTATGAGAAAGCACTTGAGTGCATTGATGAAAAGGGAAGGCCAACATTGGTAAAAGGGATTCCCAAGCAAGTTTCAATAAGACAGATTTCAGCCCTGCAGTTGAAAAAGTTTTATAAGAAGGGTTGTCAACTATATGCAGTCCATATGCCAGATTCATTGGAGGACAAAGGGCCAAGACTAGAAGACTTCAGGATATTGCAAGAGTTCCAAGATGTGTTTCCGGATGAGGTACCAGGGTTGCCACCGATGAGAGATATTGATTTTACCATCGATCTTGTTCCAGGGGCAGCGCCGAATTCCAAAGCTCCTTATAGAATGAGTACACCGGAATTGGTGGAATTGAAGATACAGCTGCAGGAATTAATAGATAAAGGGTATATCAGGCCTAGTGTGGCTCCTTGGGGAGCACCGGTGTTATTTGTCAAGAAGAAAGATGGGACTTTAAGGCTGTGTATTGATTACAGGCAGCTCAATAAAGTGACAGTTAAGAACAAGTACCCATTACCAAGAATTGATGACTTGTTTGATCAAATGAAGGAAGCCAAATTATTTTCAAAGATTGACTTGAGGTCTGGCTACCATCAAGTAAGGATTAAAGAAGAAGACATTCACAAGACGGCTTTTAGAACTAGATATGGTCATTATGAGTTCACTGTGGTTCCATTCGGCCTTACCAACGCACCTGCCACATTCATGTGTCTCATGAATAGTGTATTCAGCAAATATTTGGACAAGTTTGTGATTGTGTTTTTAGATGACATTCTTGTCTATTCAAGAAATGAAGAAGAGCATGAGGAGCATCTAAGAATGGTGTTGCAAGTTCTTAGAGAACATCAGCTGTATGCCAAGTTAAGCAAGTGTGAATTCTATCAAAAGAGGATCCAATATTTGGGTCACGTCATTTCAGAAGAAGGAATTGCAGTGGATCCAGAGAAGATTAATTCCATCATGGATTGGCCAACTCCAAGAAATGTTTCAGATGTTAGATCTTTTATGGGCCTTGCTGGTTACTACAGAAGGTTTATTGAAGGATTCTCCAGGATAGCGCATCCGATCACCTCATTGCAAAGGAAGAACATCAAATTTGTATGGTCTGAAAAATGTGAGAAAAGTTTTCAGAAATTAAAGGAGTTACTTACTAGCGCTCCTGTTTTGAAGATAGCCGATCCAAGGAAGGATTTTGTAGTATGCACAGATGCTTGCATTGAAGGACTGGGTGGGGTTCTCATGCAGGAAGGAATTGTGATTTGCTATGAATCTAGGAAATTGAAAGAGCATGAAAAGAATTATGCCACACATGATTTAGAATTAGCAGCCATAGTGCATGCTCTTAAAATGTGGAGGCATTACATGATGGGGAGAAGATTCGAGCTTAGGACTGACCACATGAGCTTGAAGTATTTGTTTGATCAGCCAAACTTGAATGCTAGGCAAGCTAGATGGATGGAATTTCTATGTGAATTTGATTTTGAAATTAAACATGTAAAGGGGAAGGAGAATAAGGTTGCAGATGCTCTTAGCAGAAAATTTCATGTTTCAGCGGTAAGTATGTGCAAATCAGATTTGAAGACAAGAGTTCTTGAAGCCCAAAACGGTGACGAAACTTGCCTTCAAATTAAAGAGAAGTTGCAGCATGGTGATGTGGGTGAAAAGTGTGCAGGATATCAGCTGGGTAAAGACAGTATCCTCGTCTACAAAGATAGGTTGTACATTCCAAACAATGCAGATTTGAAGAAACTAGTGATGGATGAGATACACCAAATGCCGTACTCTGGACACCCAGGGTATCAGAAGACTATAACAGCGGCAAGAAAGCAATACTTTTGGAATGGCATGAAGAAGGATATAGCTGAGTACATTGCTAGGTGTCAGAAGTGCCAACAAGTCAAGGCAGAACACCAACATCCAGCAGGGTTATTGCAGCCCTTACCCATTCCAGAATGGAAGTGGGAAGTGATCTCCATGGATTTTATAACAGGTCTGCCCATGACAGTGAAAAAGCATGATTCAATCATGGTTGTGGTGGATAAGCTATCAAAGGTAGCTCACTTTATTCCAGTAAAGTCCACTCACAAGGCTAGTGACATTGCGAACATCTTCATGAGAGAGATATTCAGATTGCATGGATTGCCTAAGGCAATAATTTCTGATCGTGACACAAAGTTCACCTCCAATTTCTGGAAGGGATTATTTCAGGAATTGGGAACGAAATTGAATTTCAGTACAGCTTACCATCCTCAAACAGACGGCCAAACCGAGAGGGTGAATCAGGTCCTTGAAGACATGTTGAGAATGTATGTGATGGACAAACCATCCAAGTGGGAAGATTATTTACACTTGGTTGAATTTGCATACAATAATGGACACCATGCATCCTTGGGAATGAGTCCATTTGAAGCATTGTATGGCAGGGGATGCAGGACGCCAGTGAATTGGGATGGCCCAGTGAACAGGGTAGTGCTTGGACCAGAGATGATCAAGGAAATGGAACAGGAAATTGTTAAGATCAGGCAGAATTTAAAGGCAGCTCAGGACAGGCAAAAGAGTTATGCAGATTTGAAAAGAGTACATAAGGAATTTCAGATTGGGGATCATGTTTACTTGAGAGTGAAACCAAGGAAGAGTTCCCTCAAGTTGGGGAGTTGTGCCAAGTTGTCGCCCAGATATTGTGGTCCATTTGAAGTCCTTGATAGGATAGGGCCAGTTGCATATAGAATTGCATTGCCTGCTAGCATAAGAGCTCATAATGTTTTCCATGTATCTTTGCTTAAGAAGTATGTACATGATCCTAATCATATGATTGATTGGAATGTGATACAGGTGGAACCCGAGGGAGAGTTCCAAGTAGAACCTATGCGCATCCTCGACAAGAAATTCACAGTGCTCCGGAACAGAGCCATCGGGCAGGTAAAGGTCCAATGGGAACACCTTAGTCCCGACGAGGCTACATGGGAGCTGGAGGATGCCATGAGGGAGGCATTCCCATTTTTGTTCAGTTTTGAGAACACCGAGGACGGTGTTGTTCTAAGGGGGAGGGGAATGTAATACCCCAATTTTGAACCCTTAGGCAATATTGGCTCTAATGTAAATATTGCAAATACGCGATGTATGTTTCCCTAGCGTGGAGCTCAAGGCCAAGGCCCCGCTAGTTTATGCTCGGATTTTATTTAAATTAGACACGCTTGATATTTTGTTACCCACGTGCTATTAAGCCATGGGATATTGTAAATTGATGTAAATATTTAACATTGAAATAAAATACCAAAAACTGGCTATGGAGGCAACGAATGAGAAGGGGCCATGTGTATCCACTAGGGAGTGGTGAGGGGGCTATGGGATTAAACCCTAGGCTGCCATTTGTCATTATGAGAACCCATTGACTTCCCTAGGTGACATTAATGCCTGCTGTAAGAAGGTGGTTGAGATTTCATCCCATGGCTTCAATGGAGCATGGGCAGCCCTGAAATTCGTATGGGTGGGCATGGGCTCTGATTACTTGGGCAAGAAGTCACTCAACCTCATGGGGGGTTGCTTGATTCTCACCCCAGTCCATTGTGAAACTACCTAGCATCATTCCCATCCAAAAATGAGAGCCAACAGTGAGGAAACCAGAAAAATCGCGACCTTGAGAGAACCCAGTTTTTGAAAGACCAAAAACGTCCAGATTTGGCATGGGACAGGGAAATCCAATGGGGGATCCAATAGCATGAACCTTGGGGTGAATTTGGGAGCATTAGCTACCCCGAAATCAATGGGAAAACCCAGTTTTTGCAGCTCAGAAAACGAGTGACGGATTTGAGCATTTGGTGAGCAGAATGGTGAGAAATCAAGTTGGGATTGACTATGCAGAGGTTGGGTGTGCTTGATAAACCCAGTGAAGGCTAGGATCTCAAAGATCAGCAGCTGGACCTTTCTATGCCCATCCTGAAGAGCACTGGAGGGAAGAGTTTCCTGAGGGACTGTGTAACAGAGAAGGGGATCTTCCTTGTGTTGGATGTGGTAGGTAATGTGGGTGCCTAACTGTTGAGTTCACTTGAGATGCCTGTAGCTCTGTGGTTGATCTCACTGGCTTAGCACTACCCTCCTCTATCTGCTTGGATGCTTGACTGAAGCCTGGCTATGAGTGAACCCGGCTAGTCCTCCTTAGTGGATACACGGCCCAGCTCGGGGGTGACCTCTCAGCTGAAAGAACACAAGCTGGACAGAGGTCTACGGTTGGGAGGAACGTTGACCTTCCATAGCCAGTCGTTTGGACATCAACTTCTCAAGATAAGTGTTTTTGTGATTTAAATTACTTGCATTCTGTGTTCTGCTACACATTCAATCTGAAGGATTAATTATTCCTGTTAAATAAATGAAATGCATCATGTTTTATGCAATGTGATATTTAATGACTGATTACATGTATGACGGATATGGGTATGATGAACACGTGAAGAAATTGTGTGCATATGTGAAGTTAAATTCCGCTGTGTAGTTCTTGGATTTATGTCTGCACCCACTAGTTTTAAATTGCATGCGTTATGGGTCTCAGTATTGGGGCTAAGCCTTTACGGAAGCCCTGTGTTGTTAACGTTTTCCCTTCCTTGCCCGTGTGTTCTTAACGTTTTCCCCTCCTTGCCTTTGACGATGGAAGGGGGCGTTACACTTATCTTCACCAGTGGTTATATTTTTATGATCCCTAACATATAACTCCTAGGGTTTCCTTAGCAACCCTATAATCTCTAGGACATCTAGGAATCCCTCATTGGCTTCAACAGCAAGCTTATGTTAATGAATGTCTGTCCACTAGCATGATTATCTTTATTAGGGTTTAAAAACCCTACCCATGCCATGTCACACAAGTACACCACTAGAGAACTCAACTTATGGAATCCAAGTCTACATGTCCATCTTGGTATTTCAATCCTCAAACCCTAGGTCTTATACTCGAGCATCAAACCCTAATATACATTTGGTTGGTGATAAGAATGAGATGCTTTATGTTGGGATTGAATTATTTCAATATTTAGGAATCTAACACCTCTACAGCTTCTTCCACTACCATGATCTCATATTTCAATGATGTCAATGGCTTGTGATTATGAGATACAAAGGTTGCAGTCATCTCCAAGACCTTAAATTTTCCTTGCAAATAAAAATAAATATTTATTTTACTTGGAACATTGGGGTACATGCAAGAGCACATGAACATGTTAATATGAGATATCTCATGCAAACCCTAGCCATGTCACATCATACAAGTACACTACAATATAACACTATTTCTAGCATCCAAGGCTACATGTCCATCCTGGTATTTCAATCCTCAAACCCTAGGTCTTATACTCTAGCATCGCACAAGAGAAATCTCTACAAGAACATCCAACATGTCTATCTTTCCCTTATCTTCTCCACTGGTTATATCTTCATGATCCATAAAATCTAACTCCTAGGGTTTACTCATTAACCCTATAATCTCCATGATAGATAAGAAGTCCTCGTTGGATTCAATAACAAGCTTATGTCAATCAAGCTCTCGCCACTAGCATGATTCTCTTTCTTAGGGTTTACAAACAGTAGCTATGTCACATTACACAAGTACATGGCAAGACAACGCTATTGATAGCACCCAAAATCATATTAGGCATTAGCTCCACTCTGCATGTCTTCTATTGGGGAAATGACCTTAGTGTTAGAACAAGATGCTCAAATTTTGACCTAATTTGTCACTTTCTCAAAATTACTTGGAATTTCCCTTTGTGAGGCCTTTTACTTGGGGTTCCCAATTATCTCACATACTCTTAGACCCTCAACCATGGGCACACAAAAAATATCAACTCTACTCTCCGTCGATGGATATCACACACATATAACGTAAATCAATCCTTGGATTTGCAAGAAATGTGGTCCATCTGGCTTACCCACAATCAATGTATACGTTAGAATATTTTAGCATGCCCTTAGAAAATCTTTTATATACTTAAATATGGTAGGAGGAAATACATAAATCCGAAGCCTCTGAAACCTCAAAGAGTAGATTTTCACCTAGTCACAATCACTTTTGTACTTTAGTGAATTTGCATGGAGCCTCACAAAAATATCCTAGTTCTTATATTAAATTTAGTTGCATTGAAAACTTATCATGCATAAACCAAATCTGAAAACTTACTTTTACAACAATTATAGCAATAGTAAAACAACCCTTAACTTATTCAATGATGATGTCAAATCACTCAACAAAATTATCTTTTACTTATGATAAATTAGCAATACATGTATAACTATAAATTACAATTCAAGAACATGCATGAGAGCCTTATCCCAAGGCTAGTACAATTCAGTAGCTCTCCAAAACACTAGCTAGGGAAAATAGTGAAATCCCTAGCTGAACCAAGGAGATATAACATGCATGAATCACTAAAACAAGTCGTCCAATGCAATACATCTACTTCTCTTCTTCTTATTTAGAAAATGCACCTAGGGTTTCATAAAAAAACCCTAATCATAAACCTCCAAAGGATGTAACCCTATAATCTCAAAAGGATCAATCTCAAGCCAAGCTGTCCTCCCTAGACTTTAGATATCCTCCTAGGGGTGTTTTCATGAACCATAGTGAATTCCTCCATGAAGCTAATTACAAATAAAAAGTGTGATATTGATGGTATGAGAAGGAATAAATCCTTACTCTATATATAATTGCAATTGAAGGTCTCCTCTAGTGTTGACATCGAAAATCATGTTAGGTGTGAGCTCCTCTCTCCATGTGTTCTACGAGGGAAGTGGCCTTAGTGTTAGAACAAGATATTAGTAACCTTAGTGATCACAGCTCTTCACAAATGTGAAAGAGAGGTGATCCAATTTCGCTCAAGTGGGTCATTTCTCATCCAAAGGCTTATAGGTATGCGTGGCCACTGTGGACACATCCACAATGGCCACGTGCACCTGTGGGAGTCGATGGAATCCAAGTCCGCTCGTCGGTTCGGGTTCTGTGGCCTCGGATCAAATCCTCAAAGTGTCCCTGAATGGCCCCGGGTTTCCCGACGAAAATGCCTGTATCACCCAAACCGTGGCTCCATTCATGAATATGTCAATTCTGATGGATCCGAGATGTTGGGTTTTAGCTAGGATCCTCCCCACACTATGCCTCGAAGTCCTGAAAATGTTGCCAATGTTCCATCTCTGAAGCTAGGGTTTTGCTCAGTGAGGGCCATTCCAAATTCGCTCAAGGGGGTCATTTCTCATCTTAAGACTCCCAGGCATGCATGGCCACTGTGGACACATCCACAATGGCCACGTGCATCTTTGGGAGCTGACGAAATCCAAGTCTGCTCATCGGTTTGGGTTACGTGGCCCCGGAGCAAATCCTCAAAGTGTCCCTCAATGGCCACGGTGCCCGACGAAAATGCCCATAGCAACAAAACCGTGGCTCCGTTTGTGAATCCGTCGATTCCGATCAATCTAGGACGGCGGGTTTCATCTAGGCGAACCCCCACACCGTGGCTTAAAGTCCTAGAAATAGTGCCAATGTTCCATCTCCGGAGCTAGGGCTTTGCTAAGTAAGGGCCATTCCAAATTCACTCAAGGGGGTCCTTTCTTATCCGAAAGCTCACGGGCATGCGTGGACATAGTGGACACATCCACAACGGCCACGTGCAGTTGTGGGAGCCGATGGAATCCAAGTCCGCCAACCGGTTTGGGTTCCGTGGCCCCGAGGCAAATCCTCAAAGTGTCCCTGAATGGCCCCGGGGTTCTCAACGCAAATTCCCATTGCACATAAACCGTGACTCCGATCACGAGTTCATCGATTTGGATGGGTCAAGGACGCTGGGTTTGAGCTAGGGGACCCCACAAACCATGCCTCGAAGTCTCGTAAATGTTGTCAATGTGCCATCTTCGGAGCTAGGGTTTTGTTCAATGCGGACCATTCCAAATTCGCTCAAGGGGGCCATTTCTTATCCGAAGGCTCCGAGGCATGTTTAGCCACCATGGAAACATCCACAATGGCCATGTGCACTTGTGGGAGCCGACGGAATCCAAGTCCGCTCGACGGTTTGGGTTTCGTGGCCCCGGAGCAAATCCTCAAAGTGTCCCTGAATGGCCCTAAGGTGCCCGACAAAAATGGCCATTGCACCCAAACCATGTCTCTAATCACAAATCCGTCAATTCTGATGGGTTCGCAACGCCAGTTTTCAGCTAGGGGTTTCCCCAAACCGTGCCCCGAAGACTCAAAAATGGTGCTAATGTGCCATCTCTGGAGCTAGGGTTTTGCTCAGTGAGGGCCATTCCAATTTCACTCAAGGGGGGCATTTCTCATCCGAAGGCTCTCGGGCATGCTTGGACTTGTCCATAATGGAAATACGCACCTGTGGGAGCTGACAGAATCCAATTTCGCTCGCCGGTATGGATTCCGTGGCTCTGGAGCAAATCCTCAAAGTGTCCCTGAATGGCCCCGGGGTGCCCAACAAAAATTCCTATTGCACCCAAACCGTGAATCCGATCGTGAATCTGTCAATTCTCATGGGTCCGGGATGCTGATTTTTAGCTAGGGGACCCCCCAAACTGTGCCTCGAAGACTCGAAAATGATGCCAATGTGCAATTTTTGGAGCTAGGTTTTTGCTCAGTGAGGGCCATTCCAATTTCGCTCAAGGGGGGCATTTCTCATCCGAAGGCTTCCGGGTGTGCATGGCCACCTTGGACACATCCAAAATGGCCACGTGAACCTATGGGAGCTGATGGAATCCAAGTCCGCTCAGCAGTTTGGGTTCCGTGGCCATGAAGCAAATCCTCAAAGTGTCCCTGAATGGCCCCGAGGTGCCCGACGAAAATGCCTGTTGCACCCAAACCCTCACTTCGATCGTGAATCCATAGATTTCGATGGGTCTGAGACGCCGGGTTTTGGCTAGGGGACCCCCCACACCATGCCTCGAAGTCTCAAAAATGGTTCCAATGTGCCATCTTTGGAGCTATGGTTTCGCTTAGTGAGGGCCATTCCAATTTCGCTCAAGGGGGACATTTCTCATCTGAAGGCTCCCGCGCATGCGTGGACACCGTGGAAGCTTCCACAATGGCCATGTGCTCCTATGGGAGCCGACGAAATCTAATTTCTTGGAAATTGGAATTCTCATTCTCACCCAACTACACCTCCCACCACCACTTTTATTTGCACTCCCACTCCCTCCTTTTACGCTGGCAGACAAACGGACACGTTACATCCACCGTCAGATCATAGCATTCCACATTGATAGAATGCACAAAGCTTGGAATCCTAGAAGAGTTGAAAAACTGAACACAACTCATTATTTTCACTGCTCTTCGCCCCCGTCGTCGGCTCCCACAGGTGCAAAATTGGAATGGCCCTCACTGAGAAAAACCCTAGCTATCTCCGGAGATGGAACATTGGAACTGTTTCTGAGACTTCGAGGCATGGTTTGGGGGGTCCCCTAGTTGATACCCGACGTCCCAGACCCATCGGAATCAATGGATTCATGATCGGAGTCATAGTTTGGGTGCAATGGTAATTTTTTGTCGGGTACCTCGAGGCCATTCAGGGACACTTTGAGGATTTGCTCCGGGGCCACGGAACCCAAACTGGTGAGCGGACTTGGATTTTTTCAGTGCTCACAGGTGTGTATTGCCATTGTGGATGTTTCCACGGTGGTCATGCACGCCCGAGAGCCTTCCGATGAGAAATGGCCCCCTTGAGCGAATTTGGAATGGCCCTCACTGAGCAAAACCCTAGCTCCATAGATGGCACATTGGAATCGTTTATGAGACTTTGAGGCACGATTTGGGGGGTCCCCTAGTTGAAACTCGGCATTCCAGACCCATCGGAATCTACAGATTCACGATCAGAGTCACGGTTTGGGTGCAATGGGAATTTTCGTAGGGCACCCTAGGGCCATTCACAAATAATTTGAGGATTTGCTTTGAGGCCACAGAAACCAAACCGGTGAGCGGAATTGGATTCCGTTGACTCCCACAGGTGCATATTTCCATTGTGGACGTGTCCACAGTGGCCACGCATTCTTGAGATCCTTTATATGAGAAATGGCCCACTTGAGTGAAATTGCAATGGCCCTCACTCAGCAAAACCCTAGCTTCGGAGATGGCACATTGGCACCAATTTCGAGAATTCAAGGCATGGTGTGGGGGGATCCCTAGATGAAACCTGAAGCCTCAGACCCATCAGAATCGACGGATTCACGATCGAAGTCACGATTTGGGTTTAACGAACATTTTTGTCGGGAACCCCAGGGCCATTCAGGGACACTTTGAGGATTTGCTCTCAGGCCACGGAACCTAAACCGGCGAGCGAAATTGCATTTCGTTAGTTCCCATAGGTGCATGTGGCCATTTTGGATGTGTCCATGGTGGCCATGCACGCCCGGGAGCCTTTGGATGAGAAATGACCCCCTTGAGCGAATTTGGAATGGCCCTCACTGAGCAAAACCCTAGATCTGGAGATGACACATTAGCACCGTTTCCGAGACTTCGAGGCACGGTGTGGGGGTTCCCCTAGTTGAAAACCGGCATCCTGAATCCATTGGAATCGACATATTTGTGAATGAAGCCACGTTTTGGGTGCTACGATAATTTTTCGCCAGGAACCCTGGGGCCATTCAGGGACACTTTGAGGATTTACTCCAGGGCCACAGAACCCAAACCAGTGAGTGGACTTGGAATCTGTCAGCTCCCATAGGTGCACATGGCCATTGTGGACATTTCCATGGTGGTCACGCATGCTCAGGAGCCTTCAGATGAGAAATGACTCCCTTGAGCGAATTTGGAATGGCCCTCACTAAGCAAAACCCTAGCTCTGAAGATGGAACATTGGAACCATTTTCAGGACTTCGAGGCATGGTGTGATGGGTCCCCTAGCTGAAACCTAGTGCCCCGGATCCATCGGAATTGACGGATTCACGAACAGAGCCATGGTTTGGGTGCTATGCACATTTTCGTCGGACACCCTGAGGCCATTCAGGGACACTTTGAGGATTTGCTCTAGGGCCATGGAACCCAAAACTAGCGAGTGAACTTAGATTATGTCATCTCCCACAGGTGCACATGGCCATTATGGATGTGTCCATGATGGCCATGCACGCTCGGGAGCCTTTGGATGAGAAATGTCCCCCTTGAGCGAAATTGGAATGGCACTCACTGAGCAAAACCCTAGCTCCGCAGATGGGACATTAGAACCATTTCTGACACTTCAAGGCATGGTTTTGGGGGTCTCCTAGTTGAAACCCGGTATCCCAGACCCATCAGAATTGATGGATTCACGATCGGATTCACGGTTTCGGTGTAATGGGAATTTTTGTCGAGTACCCCGAGGCCATTCAAGGACACTTTAAGTATTTTCTCTGGGGCCATGGAACCCAAACCAATGAGAGGATTTGGATTTAGTCAGCTCCTAGAGGTGCATATTACCATTGTGGACATGTCCACAGTGGCCATGCATGCCCGGGAGCCTTCGGATGAGAAATGGACCCCTTGAGCGAATTTGGAATGGCCCTCACTGAGCAAAACCCTACCTTCGGAGATGGAACATTGGCACCATTTCCAAGACTTCGAGGCACGGTTTGGGGGGTACCCTAGCTGAAATCCGACGTCCCGAACCCATAGAAATCGATAGATTTGTGATCAGAGTCACTGTTTGTGCGCAATGGGCATATTTGTTGGGCACAACGGGGCCATTCAGGGACACTTTGAGGATTTCCTCCGGGGCCACGGAACCCAAATCGACGAGCGAACTTGGATTCTGTCAGCTCCCACAGGTGCATGTTGACATTGTAGATGTTTCCACAGTGGCCATGCAGGTCGGGGAGCCTTCGGATGAGAAATGACCCCCTTCAGAGAATTTGGAATGGCCCTCACTAAGAAAAAACCTAGCTCCAGAGATGGCACAATTGGACCATTTTCGGGACTTCGAGGCACGGTGTGGGGAGTCCCATAGCTAAAACTCGGCGTCCCGGATCCATAGGAATCAACAGATTCATGAACAGAGCCACGGTTTGGGTGCTATGGGCATTTTCATCAAGAACCCCAGGGCCATTCAAGGACACTTCGAGGATTTGCTCCGGGGCCACGCAACCTAAACCAGTGAGTTGACTTGGATTGCGTCAGCTCCCACAAGTGCATGTGGCCATTTTGGATGTGTCCACGGTGGCCATGCATTCTCGGGATCCTTCAGATGAGAAATGACCCCCTTGAGTGAATTTGGAATGGCCCTCATTGAGAAAAACCCTAGCTCCGGAGATGGCACATTGGAACTGTTTCTGAGTTTTTGAGACACTATGTGGGGGGTCCCCTAGCTGAAAACTGGTGTCCTGGATCCATCGGAATCAACAGATTCAAGAAAAGAGCCACGATTTGGGTGCTACGGGCATTTTCGTCGGTCACCCCGAGGCCATTTAGGGACACTTTGAGGATTTTCTTTGGGACCATGGAACCCAAACTCGTGAGCGGACTTGGATTCCGTCGGCTCCCATAGGTCCATGTGAACATTGTGGATGTGTCCACGGTGTCCATGTACGCCCAGGATCCTTCGAATGATAAATGGCCCCCTTGAGCGAAATTAGAATGACCCTCACTTAGCAAAACCCTAGCTCCGGAGATGGCACATTGGATTTGTTTCTGGGACTTCGAGGCCCGATGTGGGGTGGGGCCTAGCTGAAACCTAGCGTCTCGGATCCATTAGAACTAATGGATTCATGAATGGAGCCAAGTTTTGAGTGCTACGGGAATTTTCGTCGGGCACCCCGGTGCCATTCAGGGACACTTTGAGGATTTGATTCGAGGCCATGGAACCCAAACCGACGAGCAGACTTGAATTTCGTCGGCTCCCACAGGTGCACATGGTTATTTTGGATGTGTCCACAGTGGCCATGCATGCTCGGGAGCCTTCGGATGAGAAATGGCCCTCTTGAGAGAATTTGGAATGGCCCTCACTAAGCAAAACCCTAGCTCAAGAGATGGCACAATTGCACCATTTCTGAGACTTCGAGGAATGGTTTGGGGGACCCCTATCTAAAAAACATTGTCCTGAACCCATTGGAATCCATTGATTCATGGATGGAGTCACGGTTTGGGTGCAATAGGAATTTTGGTCTGGCACCTCGGGGTCATTCAGGGACACTTTGAGGATTTGCTCCGGGGCCACGAAACCCAAACAAATGAGCGGACTCGGATTCCGTCAGCTCCGATAGGTGCAAGTGGCCATTTTGGACGTGTCCATGGTGGCGACACATGACGGGGATCCTTTGGATGAGAAATGACCCCATTGAGAGAATTTGGAATCGCCCTCACTGAGCAAAACCCTATCCCTGGAGATAGCACATTGGCATGTTTCCGAGACTTTGAGGCACGGTGTGGGGGGTCCCCTAGCTGAATATCAGCAACCCGGATCCATTAGAATTGACAGATTCATGAATAGAGCCATGATTTGGGTGCTATGGGAATTTTCGTCGGGAACCCTAAGGCCATTCAGGGACAGTTTGAGGATTTTCTACGGGGCCACAAAACCCAAACCGGCTAGAGGACTTGGATTCTGTCGGCTCCCATAGGTGCATGTGGCCATTTTGGACATGTCCACTGTGGCCACGTATGCCTGGGAACGTTCGGATAAGAAATAAACCCCTTGAGCGAATTTGGAATGGCCCTCACTGTGCAAAACCCTAGCTTCAGAGATGGCACATTGGCACCGCTTCTGGGACTTCGACGCATGGTGTGGGGATTCTCCTAGATGATACTCGGTGTCTCGGATCTATCAGAATTGATGGATTCATGAATAGAACCATTTTTTGGGTGATACGGGAATTTTCGTCGGTCACCCCAGGGCCATTCAGGGACACTTTGAGGATTTGCTCCAGGCCACGGAACCCAAACCAGTGAACGGAATTGGATTCCATCAACTCCCACAGGTGCGCATGGCCATTGTGGACATGTCCATGATGGCCACTTACACCTGGGAGCCTTTGGATGAGAAATGACCCCCTTGAGCGAATTTGGAATGGCCCTCATTAAGAAAAACCGTAGCTATGGAGATGGCACATTGAAATGGTTTTCATGTCTTCAAGACATGGTGTGGGAGGTCCCATACCTTAAACCTGGTGTCCCGGATCCATCAGAATCAACGGATTCGTTACCGGAGCCAGGTCTTTGGGTTCTATGGGAATTTTCGTCAGGCACCCCGGGGCCATTCAGGGACACTTTGAGGATTTGCTCTAGGGCCACAGAACCCAAACCAGTGAGCACAATTGGATTTCATCAGCTCCCACAGGAGCACGTGGCCATTGTGGACGCTTCCACGGTGGCCACGCATGCCTGGGAGTCTTCGGATGAGAAATGGCCCCCTTGAGCAAAATTGGAATGGCCCTCACTGAGAAAAACACCAGCTTCAGAGATGGCACATTGGCACCGTTTCTGAGTCTTCGAGGTACAGCTTGGGGGGTCCCCTAGTTGAAACCTAGTGCCCCAAATTCATCGGAATCGACAGATTCGCTACCGGAGCCATGGTTTGGGTGCTACGGGCATTTTCGTCGGCCACCTGGGGGTCATTGAGGGACACTTTAAGGATTTTCTCTAGGGCCACAGAACCCAAACCAGCAAGCCGACTTGGATTCCGTCAACTCTCGCAGGTGCATGTGGCCATTGTGGCCATTTCCACAGTGGCCACGCATGCCGAAAAGCCTTCGGATGAGAAATGACCCCCTTGAGCGAATTTGGAATGGCCCTCATTGAGCAAAACCCCATCTTCGGAGATGGCACAATTACACCATTTTCGGGACTTCGAGGCACGGTGTGGGGGGTCCCCTTGCTGAAACCCGGGGTCTCGGATCGATAGGAAATGAAAGATTCATGAATAGAGCCACAGTTTGGGTGCTACGGGCATTTTCGTTAGGAACCCTGGGGCCATCCAAGGACACTTTGAGGATTTGCTCCGGGGCCACGCAAACTAAACCGGCGAGCGGAATTGGATTTCGTCGGATCCCACAAGTGCATGTGGCCATTTTGGACATGGCCACGCACACCTGGGAGCCTTCAAATGAGAAATGACCCCCTTGAGCGAATTTCGAATGGCCCTCACTGTGAAAAACCCTAGCTCTGGAGATGGCACATTGGAACCGTTTCTGAGTCTTTGAGACACAGTGTGGGGGGTCCCCTAGTTGAAACCCGGCGTCCTGGTTCCATCGGAATCGACAGATTCTCTACCAGAGCCATGGTTTGGTTTCTACGAGCATTTTCGTCGAGCATCCCAGGGCCATTGAGGGACGCTTTGAGTATTTTCTCCGGGCCACAGAACCCAAACCGACGTGCAGACTTGGATTTCCTCGGGTCCCACAGGTCCACATGGCCATTGTGGATGCGTCCACGGTGGCCACACACACCCAGAAGCCTTCATATGAGAAATGGCCCCCTTGAGCGAAATTGGAATGGCCCTCACTAAGCAATGTTAAATTTTGAGCATTAATTCACAATACTCTAGGATCTTTACTGAGAGAATAACATGTACAGTATATCAATGCATATCAATCATAAAAATCATGTCAATCATCACAAGAAGCAAAACCATGAGAGATAATAGACACACAGAGTTTCCGTGGGGAAAACCCTAAGGTGAAAAACCCCACAACTTCCTTAGAGATAGATAGAGCAATATCTCAACCAAAGTACAAGAGATAGACTCCTCTTAGTAGTTGATCCTCCTCCTCACAAGTGCGCCACTTTCTGAGTGAAGGAAGAATGAGTTTCTGAGTGATCCAAATAGAGATCTCCCGATCTCTATTTATACTTGTCCTGTTTTCCCAATAACCTTATGGGGCTGACTTGTCTAGCTAGGTACATAACTTCATATTACATTATATAGGGCCGACCCCTTAGAAGGTGGTCTAATAACCCATCAACAAGTTAACACACTTGCAACATTTGTCAGTACAAATGACGACACTTCCGTATAGAGGAATAATACATCTCTATAGGAGTACAATAAATATATAAATGAAATACATTCCGAAGTTACATATACATCAACACTCCCTCTTAACTAGGAAGGTATTTCTCAACATAGATCTGCTAGCACAAGTCTTCTTCTCTGGATCATCGTCATCGATGCATGTATCATTGCCATCGTCACTGCTGCTGCTATCTCAACCAATCTCTAAATCTATTCATCATAGGAAGTTCTACAGAGCCAGTCCTTTTTCATACTGGATGTAGGCCCACCACTTGCAGGTCTTCATCATTAATGGCCATGCTGTGGATCCCATGACTGATTACGTGCGTCAACAAAACCTAGCATAGACTATAGGTTCTTTTACATGTTGACCTTCACAAAACCTACTCAGAGCATCCGAGGATGTTACGAGCACACAACTCTACCTGTCTGGATCTCGATAGAGCATCCCAGGATGTTACGAGCACACCGCTCTACCTGTCCAGATTTTAAAGGATATTTTCTATGTGAACTTTCGCAAAACCTACTCAGAGCATCCTAGCGTAGACTATAGGATCTCGATAGAGAAACCTAGGATGTTACGAGCACACTGCTCTACCTGTCTGGTTTTTAAAGGATCTTTTCTATGCGAAACTGTAGCAAAACCTACTCAGAGCATCCTAGCGCAGACTATAGGATCTCGATAGAGCAACCCAACATGTTACGAGCACACTGCTCTACCTGTCCGGTTTTTAAAGGATCTTTTCTTTGCTACCTGTAGAAAAACATCGAAAGAGCATCCTAGCACAAACTATAGGACCTCCCAGGATATTTTCTATGCTACCTGCACAACCTGTCCACGGCCACAGAGTATCAAACTGATACTCACCATACATCATCCTGATGTGCATCATCACATGAACAACCTAATCATCATCATAGCATCAACCTGATGCATATCATCTGGAGCGACATCCTGAAGCTCGTCATCTGTGATCATCTTGATCATCATAGCATCAACCTGATGCATATCATCTGGAGCAACATCCTAAAGCTCGTCATCTGTGATCACCCTGATCAAACAATATATCCATCTAATGCATACACAATATCTACCTGATACATATCATACATGATCCACTTGATCATACAATGCATCCATCTAATATACATAAGTACATGATCACACTGATCATACAAGTATCCACCTGATACATACATAAGTACATGATCACACTGATCATACAAGTATCTTCTTGATACATATACAAATATATGATCTACCTGATCATATCCAACATCAACATGATGCGTACATACACACATATAAATGATCCAACTGATCATATCCAGCATCTAGCATGATGCATACAAAGCAGTAACTGGAGCATCATCCAGTGATTACATCCATAGCCATGTGAAGGATCCTCCTTCCAACATGCTTGGAATGGCTTCAACAAATGTCTCCATCACTTCTTCCTCGAAATGTTGTCAATCTAAAGAACACCAAGCCTCTCTCTGAAGTACTCGAACTTCACTTTGACTAGTGGCTTTGTCAGTACATCTGCAATCTGCTCATCTGTCGCAACATACAAGAGCTTCACTGCTCCTTTCTACACCATATCCCTGATATAGTGATATTTGATCTCTATGTGTTTTGACCTGTCGTGGAACACCAGGTTCTCAGACAGCTTCACACAACTCTGGTTGTCACAAAAGATACTAGTAGCCTCCAGTGGGAGATCAAATAACTCAGACAGTAGCTTCCGAAGCCATACTACCTCACAACTAGCCTAACAGGCTGCAACATACTTTGCCTCGGTTGTACTCAGTGCTATGCGGGACTGCTTCCCGCTAAACAAAAAGATCACACCTGATCCCATACTGAAGCAACACTCAGATGTGCTCTTCCTATTTGCAGCACTTCTTGCCCAATTTGAATCAACATAACCCTGCAGGTTTAACATTTGATTCGCTTCATACTTGAGCCCATTATCAACTGTACCCTTCAAATACCTTAGAGTATGCTTTACAGCAATCAGGTGAAAACTCCTCGGTTCCGTCAGGAACTGGCTCAATGTGTTCACCGTAAAGCAAGTATCTGGTCTCATGTTCGTCAAGTACATCAAGGACCCAATCATCTGATGATACATAGAGACATCAATCAGCTCAGATGAAGCATCACACAGAAGCTTAAGATTCGATGCCAGAGGTGTGGCCATGGCCTTGCAATCCATCATCCCGAACCTCTTCAGGATATCTACTGTGTACTTCCCTTGTCCAAGGAAGATCCCATCTGCACTCTACCACACCTCCATACCTAGAAAATAATGCATCATCCCCAAGTCCTTCATATCGAACTCGGCAGCAAGCTTCCTCTTTGTATTGGCAATCAATCTGTCATCTCTTGTTACAAATAGGTCATCCACATACAGGAGTAGAATCACAGGATTCCCTTCCTCAACCTTGTAGTAAAGGTTGGAATCCGCTTTACTCTTGGTAAAGCCCAAACTGGATAGGAAACTGTCCATCCTACCATACCAAGTCCTCGGAGCTTGTTTTAAGCCATACAAGCCTTTCTTCAATCTGCATACATATGACTCCCTGTCATGTGTTTCAAAACTGAGTGGCTGCTCCACATATACTTCCTCTTCAACTACACCATTCAAAAATGCAGTCTTGACATCCATCTGGTGTATCTTCCATTTCATCGCTACAGCCAGAGCAAGTACTGATATGATGGAAGTGTACCTAGCTACATAAGCAAAAGTTTCTTCATAATCTATTCCCTCTTTCTGAGAGAAGCCACGAGCTACAAATCTTGCCTTGTATTTCTCTATGCTGCCATCTGCAACATGCTTTATCTTGTACACCCACTTGGAAGTCACAACAGACTTCCCTTCAAGTCTTGGGACAACATCCCAAACATCATTTTTCATTATTGATTGGTATTCTTCGACCATGGCATCCTTCCATTCTTTCTTTTCCGCTACTTCTTCATAACTGGAAGGTTCTTTGTTTATGATGTCACAGAGTAAAGCAACATAGCTGGTATGAGATCTAGTTCTCTTCTTTGCTCTGTGTTCTTCTTCTGGAATGCCATATCTTTCTGCATCTTGAATGAGCTCTCTAGCCCATGCAGGTTTCCTCTTGTGAGAGTTATTCTCATGGGGTGGATCTACAGGTTCTTGTGGATCTTCAATTTCACGAACTGTATTTGGAATTGCTTCAGTCATGGTAGTGTCTTGAAATCTAGTTTCCTTAGGTTCTTCATAAACTTCAACAGGTGTCTTCTTTGATTTGATGAATGCTGAGTTTTCATCAAATGTCACATCCCTGCTGACATCAATCTTCTTGAACCCTGGAAAGTATATTCTGTAAGCCTACGAGCTTTCACTGTAACCCACAAAGATACCCTTATTTTCTGAAGGATTTAGCTTGGTCCTCTTTTCCTTTGGGACATGAGTGTATATTGGACAACGAAATATTCTGAGATGGATGACTTCAGGTTTCTTACCAGAGAAGACTTCTTCTGGTGTCTTGTTGTCCAATATCTCATGGGGTGTTCTGTTATGCACATATACAGCTGTCCTAGCTGCTTCTGCCCATAGATGCATAGGTAGATCCTAATCATGCAGCATTGCCCTTGCTGCTTCCATGATTGTTCTATTCTTTCTTTCTGCAACTCCATTTTGTTGATGATTGTAAGGATCAGTCAACTCCCTCTTAATCCCTGAATCACTGCATAGCTTCTTGAAGTCACCTGAAGTGAATTCTCCACCATTGTCGGATCTGAATATTTTGATCTTCTTATCAGTTTGGTTCTCCATCAAGGTTTTGAATTCCTTGAACTTATCCAACACTTCATCTTTGTTCTTCAAGAAGTAAACCCAAGTCTTCCTGGAGAAGTCATCAATGAAAGAGACATAGTAAACATATCCACTCAGAGAACTGGATGACATCGGACCACATACATCGGAGTGGATAATTTCTAAGATATCTTTTTCCTTGCTTTCACTGCTTGGAAATGCCTTCTTTATGTTCTTTCCTTTTGCACATCCTTTGCAAACACCTTCATGCTTAGTCTTAATTTCAGGAAGAGCTTCTACAGCTTTACTTGCAATTGGTAATTCTCTTTAGTGCATATGTGCAAGTCTTCTATGCCAAAGTTCACTTGGCTCTATGGAATCATGCACCATGGCATGTTCAGGTTGTCCTTTCAATTTATACAATCCTCCCTCTTGTTCTCCAATCACCACTGCATCATCTATAGTTTTACCCTTTGGCCACATTAGGACTTGACCATCTACAAATGCAACCCTCATGCCTTTTGCATCCAATGCAGAGATGGAGAGTAGATTCTTCTTGAGCCCAGGTACATAGAGAACTTCTTTCATCTTCAAAGATTTTCCAAAATCTAGATTGTAGGAGGATTCACCACTTCCTTTGATAGGGTATTGATAGTCATCCCCAAGTTTCACTTTATGGGGTGATTCATGTTCAGATAGATTTATAAAAGATTCTTTAAACCCAGTCATGTGTTTGGAAGCCCCACTGTCAATTAACCAATCATTACAACCATGAGAGATAGTACCTATGAGAGCAAAGATTAGAACATACTCTTCTTCACTTGATGAGTCATCACCATCACTTTCTACTCTAGCTTTCTTCCTGGGAGGTTCATCATCCTCAGCAGCATGAGCATGATATCTTCTTTTGATGTTCTTCTTCTTCTTATTGAAATTGTTGTTGTTGTCTTTCTTCTTCTTGGGACAGTCTGAAGCAAAGTGTCCTTTCTCATTGCATTCAAAACATCGAACATGAGATATATCTTTCTTCTTGTGATGAGGGTGAGAATGTTTCTTGTTATGAGATATCTCCCTCTTAAACTTGCTTCCCTTGGTGTGAGCTGTGAGAGCTTGATTATCATTCCCCATATTTTCTTCTCGGGCCACAAGCCTTGCTTCTTCTTGAGAGAATTCCTACCACAGTCTACTGAAAGAGATCAATTTCTTTCTTGCACAGATTCCTTGAATAAAGGAGTCCCATGACCTAGGTAGGCCATTCAGAGTGGTCATAACAACTTCACCATTGTCCACTACCTCATCCACAGCTTCAAGTTGTTCCTTGATCTGAGAGACCTTGGATAAGTAAGATTGAATGGTCTCTCCATTGAACATCTTGACCCCTTTCAATTGATTCTACAAAGTCATCTTCCGATTTATGTTCTTCCCTTCAAATAACTTGGTCAGGGAGTCAAACATCTCCTTGGGTGTCTTTAGAGATGACACATTTGGTATGAGATGGTCTTTGATAGAATCAACAATGATTCTCTTTGCCTTGACCAAGTTCTTCTTATGAAATACCTTAGCCTCTTCATCCTCTGGGATAGGGACCTCAGAGTTGATGTAGGAGTCCTATTCATTTTCTTCCAGGATTAACCCAATCCTATACTTCCAGGCTCGGAAGTTATCAGCCCTTTCAAGCTTATCCTCATAAGAGATGTGTATGTAACTTCGGAATGTATTTCATCTGTATATTATATATATATTTATTGTACCCTTATAAGAGATGTGTTATTCCTCTATAAGGAAGTGTCGTCATGTGGATTGAAAAGTGTCGTAAGTGTGTGTACTTGCCGATGGGTTATTAGACCACCTTATGGGGTCAGCCCTGATTAATATATAATATAATGTGGGTGTATCTAAGTAGACAAGTCAACCCCAGTAAGTCACTGGGCAAAAAGGTGAGTATAAATAGAGATAGGAGATCTCTATTTTACTCACTCGAAAAAGTAACTATCTCTCTCTCTGAAAAGTGGCGCACTAGTAAGGAGGAGGAGGATCATCTGCTAGGAGACTATCTCAGTGTTATTTGGTTGTATTTTGGTTGAGCCATTGCTCTCTCTATCTCTGAGGAAGTTGTGGGGTTTTTCACCTTAGGGTTTTCCCCACGGAAACTCTGTGTCTCTTGTCTCTATGCTTTTGATTCTTGTGATGCTTGTGATGCTTGTCATATTATGATTGTCATGCATTGATATACTGTAGATGTTATTCTCTCAGCAAAGATCCTATAGTATTGTGATTTAATACTAAAAATTTAACATGGTATTAGAGCTTAACTGAGAAGAAGACATTTTGCAGTGACAGAAGCTTGTCTTCCTTGTTTATTGGGTTTCTCTCCATAGATTTTTGAAATTCAGTATAGTAGATTAAATCTACTCATCAAGGCGCATCTATCTGTCCAATCAGAATTCAGTTCCGAGCATTTTCAGATTTGGCCCTAAAAATTAGGGTTTCCACAAAAATAGAAATTTCTGGAAACTGAAGGCACAGCTGGAAGCTCCTTGCAAAAATCGAAGGTTAGAGCTTTGGATCGAGATTTTTGGCTGGGTAAATCTCTGGGAAACTCAAACCCTAATTCAGGGCTCTCCCCAGTGAATTCGGGAGGACAAAAAGGCAATTTTGAAGGGCAAGACTTTGCTTATCTCAAATTCTGAATGTACTAGGCTGATCAGCTCTCCAAGGCGCATCTTTCTATCCTTTCGGAAATTTGAAATTCACATTTTGAATTTTTAGGGTTTCTCTGACAAACCCTAATCCGGGACCAGATCCAGTTTTCAGCACTTCAAGTGGTAGGTCCTAAATATTTTCTATTTCCATTTGAAGTACTCTTAAAGATGTCTCTCCACACTAAGCTTGAGGATAAGCTTGAAGGGGCTGACAAATTCCGAGCCTGGAAGTATAGGATTGGGTTAATCCTGGAAGAGAATGAGTTGGACTCATATGTGAAAGAAGACATCCCTATCCCAGAGGATGAAGAAGCCAAGGCATTGCACAAGAAGAACTTGGTCAAGGAAAAGAAAATCATTGCTGATTCTATCAAAGACCATCTCATACCTCATGTGTCTTCTCTTAAGACACCCAAAGAGATGTTTGAATCCTTGACCAAGATATTTGAAGGAAAGAACATAAATCAGAAGATGACCCTGCGGAACCAATTGAAAGCAGTGAAGTTTCAGAATGGAGAAACCATTCAATCTTACTTTTCAAGGGTCTCCCAGATCAAGGAACGATTAGAAGCAGTAGATGAAATGGTGGAGAATGGTGAAGTGGTGATGACCACTCTAAATGGCCTACCCAGGTCATGGGATTCCTTTATTCAAGGAATTTGTGCAAGGAAGAAATTGATCTCCTTCAACAGATTGAGGGAAGAATGCTCTCAAGAAGAAGCTAGACTCATAGCTCGTGAGGAAAAGATGGGAGGAGAAGATCAAGCTCTTGCAACTCACACCAAGAGAAGCAAAACCAAGAAGGATCACTCTCACCACAAAAGATTCCATCAAAAGAGTAAGAAGGACCTAAGATGCTTCACATGCAATGAGAAGGGTCACTTTGCTTCAGATTGTCCCAAGAACAAAAGGGATAATAACAACAACTCTAGTAAGAAGAAGAAGGGCAGCAAAAGAAGGTTTCATGCTCATGCTGCCGAAGATGATGAACCTCCAAAGAAGAAGGCTAGGGAAGAAAGTAGTAGTGATGAGGACTCATCGAGTGAAGAAGAATATGTTCTAATTTCTGCTCTTACAGGTACCATCTCCCATGGATGTAATGATTGGTTGATTGATAGTGGGGCTTCCAAACACATGACTGGGTTTAAAGAATCCTTTGTGAACCTATCTGAACATGAATCACCCCATAAGGTGAAACTTCGGGATGATTATCAATACCCAATCAAAGGAATTGATGAAGCCTCCTACAACCTAGATTCTGGAAAATCATTGAAGATGAAGGAAGTACTTTATGTACCTGGGCTCAAGAAGAACTTACTCTCCATTTCTGCATTAGATGCAAAAGGTATGAGGGTTGCATTTGTGGATGGCCAAGTCCTAATGTGGCCAAAGGGAAAGACCATAGATGATGCAGTAGTGATTGGAAAGCAAGAGGGAGGTTTGTACAATTTGAAGGGACAACCTGAACATGCCATGGTGACATAAATACAAAGATTCATCCATAGTCATGGATCACATAGAGGTATGTATAATTTGTTTTTGCAAAAGTTAACTAATGAGTTATGCAGGTCATTGAAGAGAACAAGAACACATTGCTAGACATAACTAGCAAATATGGTGACCAGGTATGTGTTTCTTATATCATAGGATCTATCATATAAGTATGCATGGCATGATTGATGATGATTGTTCATAAAGTCATAAGTTTGAATAATCATGGGAATATGCATATTATGTGTCTTACCTTAATTAATAATATGACTAACCAGAAGAGTCATAGGTTTGAGTAATTACAGGTTTAGACATGTTATGTTTCTTATGATATGACTAACCATAAGAGTCCTATATAAACCTTGAATGCTAATGCTTATTATTTATGTTTGAAATGATCATGACTATACATACTTGAGATTATTGTGTTTTAATGAATGTATGATTTTGTATGAGATCACAAGGATAACACAATCATGATACTAATAAGCATGCATAGGGACCAAGGATGAATATGAGTTCAAGAACAGGTAATCCAGGAAGCAAAGATCAAGAGGGAGCACACTCCAGTGGTTTCTGCAAGGGTGCAGATATTCAGAGGGAGTTGTCCATCTCTCTACATTCCACAACAAGAAGGTGTAGAAGGACTCTAGCAGCTCCTGCAAGGAAGAAAAGACTCAGAGGGAGTCCACCCAACAAACAAACAAAGATAAGTATTTTAATTTTCTTGCATATTTGTTTGAATAAAATTGTTCAATGATGTATATGCTCATGTTCCTAGACTTAGGATATGTATTGTGCATATTAGAATGATTGAATTAATGAACAGTATACTACTAATATGCATGTGTTGGGTAAGTGGCCTATGGCACTGTACAACATTCCATTGCTACTTATCTAGAATGAAACCTCTTTGCTAACATGTTGGGAGTTGTGCACACTCTTAACAATGTTCTGGTAGAGATTGGAAGGCATCTAGAAAGTTACGGGATATGGATAAATGTTGTATTGAAGCATTGGCTAATATAATTGCATGACTGTATGACATATTTCTTCATGTGTAAGAATTTGTTCTGAAAATTATGAGATGTTTCTAATCATGCAATTTAACCTGTTTTGTAGGAAAGACTGTATATCTTCACCTACAAAAGGACTACAACATTTGTTCCAGCAACAAAGATATCTATTGAAGATATTGAAGTTCCCAGGATCTGGGATGAAGAAATGGAATGCCATGATCCGTCGATCATGAAGAATGATGTTTGGGATGCGATCCCAAGAGCTAAAGGGAAGTCTGTTGTGACTTCCAAATAGAACTTTCAGATCAAGCATGTTGCAGATGGCAGCATAGAGAAATATAAAAGTGATGAAATAGAAGATACACCAGATGGATTCAAGACAACTTTCTTGAATGGTGTAGTTGAAGAAGAAGCAGCCACTTGGTTCTGAGACACATGATAGGAAATCATATATGTGCAGAACTTGGTATGGTGAAGATAGATTGATTGCCGACACGCAGCGGAAGCTTACTACCGAGTTCGAGATGAAGAACTTGGGGATGATGCACTATTTTTTTTTGGCATGGAGGTGTGGCAGAATGCAGAAGGAATATTCCTTGGACAAGGGAAGTATGCAGTAGAGATCCTGAAGAGGTTCGGGATGATGGATTGCAAGGCCATGGCCACACCTATGGCATCAAATATAAAGCTTCTATGTGATGCTTCATCTGAGCCGGTTGATGTCTCTTTGTATCGTCAGATGATTGGGTCCTTGATGTACCTGACGAACACAAGACCAAACATTTGCTTTGTTGTGAACACATTGAGCCAGTTCTTGACGGATCCGAGGAGTGTTCACCTGGTTGCTGTAAAGCATGTTCTGAGGTACCTGAAGGGTACAGTGGATTATGGACTCAGGTATGAGGTGGATCAAAAGTTTAACCTACAGGGTTATGTTGATTCAGATTGGGTTGGCAGTGCCGCAGATAGGAAGAGCACATCTGGGTTTTGCTTCAGTATGGGATCAGGTGTGATCTCTTGGTTTAGCAGGAAGCAATCCTGCATAGCACTGAGTACAGCTGAGGCAGAGTATGTTGCAGCCTGCTCAGCTAGTTGTGAGGCAGTATGTCTATGGAAGCTACTGTCTGAGTTATTTGATCTCCCGTTGGAGGCTACTGGTATCTTCTGTGATAACCAGAGTTGTGTGAAGTTGTCCAAGAACCCAATGTTTCATGACAGGTCGAAACACATAGATATCAAATATCACTATATCAGGGATATGGTGCAGAGAGGAGCTGTGAAGCTTCTGTATGTTGCGACGGACAAGCAGATTGCAGATGTGCTGACGAAGCCACTAGCCAGAGTGAAGTTCGAGTACTTCAGAGAGAGGCTTGGCGTTCTTCAGATCGAGGACACTTCGAGGAAGAAGTGATGGACACATTTGCTGAAGCCATTCCAAGCATGTTGGAAGGAGGATCCTTCACATGGCTATGGATGTAAGCGCTGGATAATGGGCATCAGGATGATGTTCTGGTTTCTGCTGGATATGATCAGTTGGATCATTTTTATGTATGTATGTATGCATCATGTTGGATGCTTGGACCATGTATCTGTATATGTATCAGGTGGATACATTGTATGATCAGGTGGATCATGTATGGTGATATGTATTTGTATCAGGTGGATACATTGATGATCAGGAGGATCATGTATGATGATATGTATCAAGAAGATACTTGGTATGAATCAGGTAGATGCATTGATGATCAGGTGGATCAGGTATGATGACATGCAACAGGATGTTGCAGTAATGATCAGGATGATCATAGATGATGAGATTCAGGATGTTGCTCCAGATGACATGCAGTAGGATGTTGCAGTGATGATCAGGATGATCATAGATGACGAGCTTCAGGATGTTGCTCCAGATGACATGCAGCAGGATGTTGCAGTAATGATCAGGATGATCATAGATGACGAGCTTTAGGATGTTGCTCCAGATGACATGCATCAAGATGTTGCAGTGATGATCAGGATGATCATGGATGATGAGCTTCAGGATGTTGCTCCAGATGACATGCAGCAGGATGTTGCAATGATGATCAAGATGATCATGGATGATGAGCTTCAGGATGTTGCTCCAGATGACATGCAACAGGACGTTGCAGTGATGATGATCAGGACGATCATGAGTACATCAGGATGATGTATGGTGAGTATCAGGTTGATACTCTATGGCCGTGGATCAGGTTGTGCAGATGAGCATGTCTGGGAGATCCTATAGGTCGGAGTTGTGTACCCGTAACAGCCTGGGATGCTCTTTCGAGACATTGCTCTGGGAGGACATGTAATAGCGCCTTGGGAGATCTCAGGTCAGAGTTGTGTACCCGTAACATCCTGAGATGATCTTGCGAGGTTTTGTCCTATGGCATGTAATTTTGGCCCTGAGAGATTTCAGGTCGGAGTTGTGTACCCATAACATCCTGAGATGCTCTTGCGAGGTTTTGCCATGACCACATGTAATTTGTGCCCTGGGAGATTTCAGGTCAGAGTTGTGTACCCGTAACATCCTGAGATGCTCTTGCTAGGTTTTGTGGTGGACCACATGTAATTTGTGCCCTGGGAGATTTCAGGTCGGAGTTGTGTACCCGTAACATCCTGAGATGCTCTTTCGAGGTTTTGTGGTGGGGTCACATGTAATAGCGCCCTCGGAGATCCTACAGGTCGGAGTTGTGTACCCGTAACATCCTGGCATGCTCTTTCGAGGTTTTGTGACGCACGTAATAAGTCCTGAGGATTCCACTGTATGGCCAGTAATGACGAAGACCTGCAGGTGGTGGGCCTACATCCAGTATGAAAAAGGACTGGCTAGGTAGAACTTCCTATGACGAGTAGAGTCAGAGATTGGTTGAGATAGTAGCATTAGTGACGATGATGATGACGATGCATCGATGACGATGATCCAGAGAAGAAGACTTGTCTAGCAGATCTGTGTCGAGAAATACCTTCCTAGTTAAGAGGGAGTGTTGATGTATATGTAACTTCGGAATGTATTTCATCTGTATATTATATATATATTTATTGTACCCTTATAAGAGATGTGTTATTCCTCTATAAGGAAGTGTCGTCATGTGGATTGACAAGTGTCGCAAGTGTGTGTACTTGCCGATGGGTTATTAGACCACCTTATGGGGTCGGCCCTGATTAATATATAATATAATGTGGGTGTATCTAAGTAGACAAGTCAGCCCCAGTAAGTCACTGGGAAAAAAGGTGAGTATAAATAGAGATAGGAGATCTCTATTTTACTCACTCGAAAAAGTAACTATCTCTCTCTCTGAAAAGTGGCGCACTAGTAAGGAGGAGGAGGATCATCTGCTAGGAGACTATCTCAGTGTTATTTGGTTGTATTTTGGTTGAGTCATTGCTCTCTCTATCTCTGAGGAAGTTGTGGGGTTTTTCACCTTAGGGTTTTCCCCACGGAAACTCTGTGTCTCTTGTCTCTATGCTTTTGATTCTTGTGATGCTTGTGATGCTTGTCATATTATGATTGTCATGCATTGATATACTGTAGATGTTATTCTCTCAGCAAAGATCCTATAGTATTGTGATTTAATACTAAAAATTTAACAAAGCTTGGTGTGGTGAGACATCTTAAAGAGTACTTCAAATGGAAATAGAAGAGATTTAGGTCTTACCACTTGTTTTGCTGAAAACTGGATCTAGTCCCAGATTAGGGTTTGTCGGAAAAACCCTAAAAATTCAAAAAGTGAATTTCAACTTTCTGAAAGGATAGAAAGATGCACCTTGATGATCTGATCAACTTGGTGTATTCAGAATTTGAGATCTGCAAAGCTTCACCCTTCAGAAATGCCTTTTAGTCTTCTCGGGTTCACTAAGGAGGACCCTGAATTAGGGTTTGAGATTCCCGGAGATTTACCCAGCCAAAAATCTCGATCCAAAGCTCTAAACTTTGATTTTTCCAAGGCGCTTCCAGCTATGTCTTCAGATTTCAGAAATTCCTATTTTTGTGGAAACCCTAAGTTTTAGGGCCAAATCTGAAAATACTCAGAATTGAATTCTGATTGGACAGATAGATTCTCCTTGATGAGTAGAGTCAATCTACTATACTACTTTTCCAAAATCTGTGGAAAGGAACCCAATAAGCAAGAACCCCTAGTTTTCGTCACTGCACAATGTCTTCTTCTCAGGTTAGCTCTGATACCATGTTAAATTTTGAGCATTAATTCACAATACTATAGGATCTTTACTGAGAGAATAACATGTACAGTATATCAATGCATATCAATCATAACAAGCATGGCAATCATCACAAGAAGCAAAAGCATGAGAGATAATAGACACATAGAGTTTCTGTGGGGAAAACCCTAAGGTGAAAAACCCCACGACTTCCTCAGAGATAGATAGAGAAATAGCTCAACCAAAGTACAATAAATAGACTCCTCTTAGTAGCTGATCCTCCTCCTCACAAGTGCACCACTTTCTGAGTGAAGGAAGAATGAGTTTTTGAGTGATCCAAATAGAGATCTCCCGATCTCTATTTATACTTTTCCTATTTTCCCAATAACCTTATGGGGCCGACTTGTCTAGTTAGGTACAATAACTTCATATTACATTATATCGGGCCGACCCCTTAGAAGGTGGTCTAATAACCCATCAGCAAGTTAACACACTTGCGACACTTGTCAATACAAATGACGACACTTTCGTATAGAGGAATAATACATCTCTATAGGAGTACAATAAATATATAAATGAAATACATTCTGAAGTTACATATACATCAACAAGCAAAACCCTATCTCCATAGATGGCACATTGGCACCATTTCTGGGAGTTTGAGGCACGGTTTGGGGGGTCCCCAAGTTGAAAAACGGCATCCCGGATCCATCGGAATCGACGGATTAGCTATCGGAGCCACGATTTGGGTGCTATGTGCATTTTCATCGAGCACCCCGAGGCCATTCAAGGACACTTTGAGGCTTTGCTCCAGGGACACGGAACCCAAACCGACAAGCGGAATTGGATTCCGTCGGCTCCCATAGGTGCAAGTGGCCATTGTGGATATTATATATTTTAAATCACCTCAAATCATAATATGTTGTAAATATTATATTAGGACATATTGGAGGAAGTATCTAAAGGGTACAGAGGGTTTAGTTCTAGGGTTTGGGTGAGGCTTAGAGTTAGAGTTATAAAAGGAAATTGAATTAGGTCGTTTCTCTAATGTACATTTTATATTAATGGTATGGTTTGGTCTAAGGTGGTGCTCTCAAATAGATATTTCATTATGAAATATTTAACAAGGCATGAATTAAATTTAAGATACGTGTTTCTTTAGAATCCTAAATTTAGTCATAGATTAGTAAAAACCTCTGGTTGCATTGTTGCATTTTGAGAAATGGTGAATATTCTTACCCACTTCATTCAAATTGATAGAGTAGTGGTTCTTAACTAGTGAGCCTTGAGTATGAGTAACAATATCTATACCACCATCTCAATATTGAGGATGACTAATGATGCTTTGGTTGGCCTATTTAGTCCCATGCTAGAGGTATAGAGTGTCTTTCAAGAATATGCAGGTATAAGTAATTCAAGATATCAAAACTACCACTATACATAAACTAAGGGCATGTCCAATATCTAGGAATAGGATTGAAGTATGCACTATGAATGCTCTCATCGTGGCGATAAGGTTTGAGATTCATTATCTAATATTATGATTGGGGAATGCAATAAGGTGGGCCAAAGTTACACCACAATAATTAAACCTTGCATATTTCAAGATTAACTAACATAACCATAAGTAAACATGGTATTACTTTTTTTAAAGAAAACTACACACATTTTTAAAGGGAAACATGAAATGATGTTATTCTTTTTAATAAAGGAATTACAAATTTAATGGAAATATATATTGGAGAATCCTATTCAAGTGAATCATAAGGGGTTTATTATTCACTAATTAAAAAAATATATATATAGGAAAAAATGGACAAAGTAACAACTTGGTGGTGAATAATATGACATTATAAAAATAATAAATTAAGTAATATTCTATTTGTTCATGTGTCAAACCTCACATGGCCTATAACTATGACACCTCCATAGAATTTGGGGAAAGACTTGAAGGTAAGGATATGCTATAAATTTTATGCCAAAATAAGGGTAAATTGGAATTTTAAACCAATATGAAATGGTTGCTTTGATATATAAGAATTTAGGTATTATATTAGTCATGTTGTAGAGGTGTTCTCACTAGAATGACATTTACACTAGTTGGTGAATCTATCATCTATACTAGTGGATACCCATTTTTGGTGCATAATTAATTGATGCAATATGGTTTATATTCCTAGTTATGATACTATAGATATTGGGAGTTGGGAAGATAAATTTCCTCCTAGGTATGATAGTGTTAAGAAACTATAATGGACCATCAAGAGGGGTGCACCCACTCCCATTTAAGTGTTGGGATGACTACACACCTTTCCATCTAATGAGATGAAGCATGACACTCCATAAATTCACATTATGTAAAAGGAACATTGAGCTCTAGCTAGCTAAGTAGTTAGATAATATACTAGCACATCCACTTAACTTGTGGCCGGTGAACATCGATAGGTCATAAGTTAAGTGCCATGAGCAAGTTATCTATTGCTTGTTCTCCATAATTACTTGTAATCACATGTTATGTATGTCTCAACTACATGTTACGGTCTTAAGTTAAATGGGTTATCCATGCATCACCTACTAGTTTTTTTTTTGTATTTGTTTTTCATAATTGTTTATTTTTAATTTTGAACCATGACCATAAAATCAATCTAGACACTGCACTTGTCCCATCCTCCTTCAATATAGGAAAAGCATAGATGGTAGTCCACCCCAAATTCTAAGATATTAACACCTATCTTTGTAATTAAATCATTAAAGCAAGTACTACTATGTGCATCTAAGTTCTAGGTTAAGGTTCACTCTATTACTATTCTATGTATTGCAAAATTATAAATAGACTAATCATAATACCCCGAAATGGTGTGCCCCAAAAGTGATTAAGTATTTTAATTTTAATTTTATTTGTTGGACAAACAAACATTATACATGTTGACTAAATTATGTATTAGAACATATGGTTTTGGCTATTTTTTCCCAATGTTAGGAGTTTTTCTTATTTTTTCTTTAACTTGTGTAGAGCTATAGGCATTAATGGTTGTTGGGTGTCTCCATCCACATAAACAATCCATTTTAGCTATGTAATGATCCCATTACAAAATGCATGAGTATTCAATAAAAAAAAATAGAGAGGCAAATGCAATGCATACTCTTTCTAGCTATGCAATTTGAAGGATTGAGCATTAAGTGTATTGAAACATATAGTGTGGAGTTGTGAGCCTCCATCAAGGCCATAAGGGGAGATCTTCCAAAAGAGGTTGGTTCCAATTTGTTTTCTAAGATATGTTGTAAATAAACATTTCAATTGATCATGAGACGAGACAAGTACAAGCAGCGTTTCTACAAACCTAGTGAAGAGTTGTAAAAGGAAAACCTTGTAACCATACTAACTATTACCAGGACATATTGTGGTTGGATTAAAGTTGTATGTCTTGCATTTTGAGCAATTCTTTGAGGACATCTTCTCTTCTTTATATCGCAGATGTTGTTAAACTACAGTAGTTCAATTTTCATTACTCATTTGATTCTTTGGTACTAGTTAGTTAGTTGGACAGTTTCTATGATGGAAAAGTTTTGCTTCTTGTTTCTCTTTCACACATATTTAAAAAATTATTGAACTTATTGCAATTATGTGACACATATTTAAAGATTTATTGACCCTCTTGCAATCATGTGAGAAATATGGAAAGGTTTTTGGTTTGCTTATGGGCTGTCATAAGCTTCTTTATCATTTATTATTTCATATTTCAAAATTGTTGTTATTTAATTCTTTGTTTCAGCCATTGTTGTTTGTATGCTCATTTATGAAAACATTTGGAAGACATTCATGTTAATGCAAACTCACATGTACATGTTATCATATTTGGTTATGTATAGTTTGAGTTTACTTTTAATGCAAACTCACATGTACATCCATGTGCTTGATGTGTGAAAAAGTGTAAGATGCAAGACCCATTCAAATACAAGGGACTCATATTGAGGTCACTTGGTGTCTAGAAATAACATCTATATGTATGTGAAAAATTTTCCATAACATTGTTATTGAAGACAAAATCATGTATGTAAAAATGTAATAAAAAACAAAGTCATATAGACAAGTGCAAATCCATCTATTAATATGCAAAAATGAGCCAATCATGTACACTTTTTGGAAAAATGGAACATCGTTCCCAACATCTATATAATGGCAACTCGTGCCCTGTAAAAAATATCGCAACTCATGCCCTATAAAAAATATGGCAACTCATTCCCAAAATGCCACATCGTGGCTAGTGTACGTAGGAGGGTCTCTCAATCCTCCTTCCCACCCTCGGACCTCCCAGGTGCATCTCCAAAATCGATCTTTCCCTTCTTCATTCTAGAGGAAGCTGGGGCCTTCTAGCGACTTGGACCATGTCACCCTGTGCCCTGAAATGACAACAATAATATGTCAACTTTTCCTGGCAACTATACAAGTATAAAACATAATTTAAAAATAAAAATAGTTTTCAAATCTTAAATAACTCACCGCATGCGAGACTGTAAGTCGTGAGGGGGTCTCTCTCCTCCGTGCTCCAAGTCTCTCAACAATGCCACCCTGCAACATTTAGAACAATCAGATAAATGATGAAATTAGATGCATATAGTAATTTTCATTAAAATTGAACGAGATTTTCATAAACTAGTCAATCCCACCGTGAACACAAGCGGCTGGTCTTCGGGGCTAGCGGATGGAGCAGTCAGTTTGAAAACCTGCTCTGATGCTAGGGTGTACGGTATAGGGGTGGATGTAGCCACATTAACGGTGGCTACACCACTCAAGGTCACAGTGGAAGAAGGAAAGGTGGAAGAAGGAGGCATGGACTAGCGTGGGAAAAGTGGAGATGCATACCTAGGGCCACCATGGAAGGGGAAGCGAGTGTGGTGTGGGAATGTGGGGGGGGGAGAGGTCTATTTTGCAGTGGAGGGATGGGTGAATGTGGATGGGTGGTGTATTGTGGTTGGATGGGGGAGGGTGGAAACATGGGAAACTGTAACGAAGGTGGTGGAAAGGTTGGGATGGGGTGATGGGACGCAGGATATGAAACGAAAGGGGGAGTTGGATGGAAGTGTGGTGTTGGATAGAAGGGGGGGGCTGGATGGAAGGGGGTGGGGATGTATGCATGGAAAGGGCCAATATTCTAGGGTATACAATTGGCATATATGGTGACCGAAAGTCTGGGGAGGGAGGAATAACGGCACTAGAAGCCGAGGTGCTCGCACCTGCATGCACATTTATAACCTCATAGTTTAATATAGAAAAATATAAATATACACAGACAAGTCATCATATTTGAAATTAAATTTATACTTTAATACACACGATACCTGCACACATGGAGATATGCTGATCCCTGGTGGAAATGGTTGGTCGCTAGAGCCTACAGACACCTATGCGAACACTAGAATTTTTAGATTGAATTTATTAACAGTATTAACAATATTAAACACAATGCCAATGAGAATGAAAACGATAGTACCTAAAAAACATGACTGCAATTAATTTAGATTCAAGTTAGATGATAGTGGTTTGATGGGATTTGGACATTATATAAATTTTTTATTATATTGGTGCAGTCCATTTGTTCACGACTTGGTAAAGAACATGGTTGTGGGGATTATGTCCTTTGACCCACAATGGATTGGGCCCATGATAGGAACAAATGACCCATTCTGTGGTCATTCATTGAAGATAATGTGGCAAAGAAGATTGACAATTTATGCTTGAAGTGTTTGATGGCCAAAGTTGTCATTGATGACAGCACCTTAATGACAAAGGTCAAAGTGATGACATGGAAAAGACTTGACTGGACAAATGGTAAACATGACAAGTGGCAAGCAAGCATGATAAGTGTAGAATACTTGACAAAGTGAAGACATGACAAAGGATTGATGACAAGGACTTGATAATGACATTGATTACAATACATTAATGACAAAGACATGGAATAGTTAAGAACATGTAGCATACACATTATGGAAAGCACAATGGATATGGTGACATGGCTTGAGGAATGGAAAGGGTGACAAGTATGACAAACATGGCAAGCATGACAATTGTTTATGACAATCATGGAAGAAGGACATGGCAAGCTAAGGACAAGACAAAGACACGTGACAAGCAAGCAAGCTTGATGACTTGTCAAGCATGGTGTTTGAGGACATGGAACATGACAAGGAGGACATGCTTGATGACAAGAAGGATTGATAACTTGGTGACATAGAGGACGATGAATTGGAAAACATAAGCTTAGAGGAAAGAGACAAGATGATGAGGTGTACAAGAAAGATGTGCGGGCATTTGGAAGGCCCCTTGCAGGCATTTCAAAGCCCCATTGCAGGCATAATCAAGAGGACCATGCAGGCATTCTTTGAAGCATCCACTGCAAGCATTTGTGGTGTATTGCGGGCATATTGATAAGGGCCTACGGGAATTTACATGATACCATTTCCTACATAATCCAAGACCAATACGGGGGTCAGGATGACTTAGGAAGGTTCGGTGAAGTAGCAACAGCAACAAGAGAAATGGTGCAGCAGTAAACTAATTCTTATCTTTAATATTTTGGGCTTCACTAAGGCAGTAGCAGTGGTAGATTAATGACAACATGAGCATGGACAAATGAAGATATGTTTGGGGGCAGAATGAGGACATGCTACTAAACATAATGAAGATGATCAACTTATGGATAGATTGTTGATGGACATAATGATGACAATGTCACCTACAACAATTTGATGATGGAAATTTATCTCATCATTGGTCAAGTATCATTGGCTTATGATTGAATATGTCAATGCAATTAGGTGGTTTCGATTAGTATGTATGTGCCTTAGGGATCTGGGAATGACGTTAAAAGGAAGAATACCATACCTTTGGCCCTAAAGAAACCCTTAAGGCATTCAAATCCATGAATAATCCCTCAAAGAACCATCCATGACTTTGTAGGGGTATCCATGACACTATGTATCTAGGTGATGTAGCCTTAGGGCCTTTGCCATGGTCAATGAACCATGCCTTTAGCCCTAAAATTATCTTTGAGGCATCCAAATACATGAATAATTCCTCAAAGCACCACCCATGGGTTCATAGGGGTATTCATGGGCCTTATGGAGTTGGGGCCTTTGACATGATCAATAGAGGAGAATTGAAGATGTTTTTAATGCACATGTGCACTCTTGGATGTATCTTTGGAGGGGGGGAGGAGAAGGAGAGAATTGTAAATGGATAAAGAGAATGAGGTCAAGGGATGGTGAAGTGATAGGTCCAGGGGGAGGGAGAGAGTGAGTGCGTAAGAGGAAAAGAGGGAGGGACTTATACATGGAAAGAAAGAGAGAGAGAGGACAAGGTGGGGAAGAGTTATAGGTCAAGGGGGAGAGAGAGTGAGTGAGTTAGAGGTGGAGAGAGAGAGAGAGAGCGAGAGAGAGAGAGAGATGTAAAGAGGGTGAGAGAGAGAGAGACTTAAGGAGGGAGGGAGATGGAGATATTTGTGAGAGAGATGGATAGATAGAGGAATAGGGTGAAATGGAGTTAGGGGGAGATAGAGGAGGAGAGATGGAGAGAGAGGTAAAGTGAGAGAGTGAGAGAGAGAGGGGAAAAGTGAGAGAGTGAGATAAGAAGAGCATTGGAATCCTCAATCATAAGCACAAGTAGCATCATAAATGAAAGAAGTTGAAAATGGAGAAGCAAAGGATGCCTAAAGTGAACATGAACACATTTCTAGTTTTCTTAGGTTTTCATGTTCTATAAGGTTTCATTTTTTTTTGGTTGGATTATATGAATTTATAGCTCTCAAATAATTTAGACAGTATGATAAACACAACTATAAAATCCGATGATAATATGATAGACATGTTTTGTGAGAATTATTCATTTTAGTTTTAGTTTTAAACGATGATAATATAAAAAATGGTTACTCAGTGCTAATTAATTTGTAATTATTGAACAAAAATTACCCATAACTGGATCTAATTATTCAAAGTAAATAAGTTACTTGTGTGTATGGTGCCACAATCTCCTCTGTTGTTGCCATGGCTCGGTCTAGGTCAAAGGAACCGATGTCCTCCCACCTGGAGGATGGAGACTCGGCCCTGAATAACTATACATTAAAACAAATAAATTCAATAATGTGTAATTCAAAGTTAAATATATTAAAAAATACGATATCAAATAAAATCCAATAAATACTTGAACATTAAATCCATGTAGCTCTCCATGGCATGCTTCTGTGTAAGACGATGGAAAAAATGTCCATAGTGAGAACAACGATGTGTCGTTGTTCTGGTCAAACTCGATGACTCCGCCTAGGTTCCACCTGTACCTGGCATGTCCCGGCCACCACTCATAGACCATGCAGCTGTGTGTGTCTCATCGATGTCCTCTTAGATCTGCGAAGACATAGCCACAAATGTGGTATGTCTAAGCAAATGACGTGTGTCACGTCTAACTAGTCATCAATATCATCTAGGCCGCTACCAAACCCAGGTGTCTGAGGCGGGGGGTTTGGCTCTCTCCTGGGTGTAGGAGGCCCTCTGAGTGGGTTGTGGTGAGCTTGAGGTCGATCTTGGGCAGAGCCAAGACCGACACCCTAAAAATCAATGATGTCAAAATAATTGACATAGTAGCCTAGCTCAAACTCAGCCCACAATTTCCTAAGAAAATACTGTGGGACCTCCAAATTATTGCATGGGGGCCTATCAAACACCATAAACCATCTATTTCTCTAGTTATCTCTCCATGGCTGGTAAATACACCAATCCATGCAAACCTGTATCTTCCTCACATCTGGAGGCTGTCTTGTCCTAGGATCTATGAATTTGTTGTACAACTGTGCTTTTGTGATGTTGAGGTCTTTAATTTGTTCTTTGGATATCCCAGTGGAATAGTGCTCCCTCATTCGAGCCCTGTATTGGCTCAGATTTGTGATCTCACTGTTGTTCGGGTACACAGGGTACTACCAAAGGACCGAACACCAAGAGCAACCACTTCACACAAACAGATCACAGATCAACACACCGATGTTTTGACGTGGTTTAAACCCTCTTGAGGGAAACACTCCACGGCCCCGGCCAAATAGCTTCTACGGGACAATTTATTATGCAAAGAAAGAAAGTTACAAATGAGCTTCTCATAATCGATCAACTAAACAATGACCCTCCATGCTCTTTAAATAGAGATCATGGACCAATCGGGTGTTAAGCCACGGATCAAGGTTAGGTTTGATCTAAGAGAAGTTGAGCCGTCGGATCACTCTATGTCGGAAACATATCGTGACCGTCGGATTAAGTATTTACAAATGCATACTAATGCATACTAAAGAAACACACTATCCCTAACGGATATATTACACAAGTTGATCTTAACTAACTCCTAAGTGTCTAAATATCCTAACATCCCCCCTTAAGAACAACTTGGGATAGGATTGAAGGATTTACAAAAGTGACACTATTAGGAGAAGGAAGGAGGCATTAGAGCCTATCCCCCCTTAATGACAAGTTCCTGAACTCCTAACATAGATCGAAGTTTAGAAAACTTCGCTTCTGTAAGAGACTTGGTGAATATGTCTGCAACTTGATCATCTGTAGGGCAAAAGAGCACTTCGAGAACATGATCATGAACAAGATTTCTGATGAAGTGCATATGTAGCTCAATGTGTTTGCTGCGTTGATGTAGAACTGGATCTTTGGCAAGCTTGATGGCACTTTGATTGTCGCACCAAAGTGGAGTAGGCTGCTGCTGCTCGAATCCAAACTCTGAAAGGATCTGTCGAAGCCATAAAGCTTCCTGACTGGCATTGACGGCTGCTCGATATTCTGCCTCTGCTGAAGAAAGAGCAAGAGCTTGTTGTTTCTTACAAGCCCAAGTAATAGGTCCAGATCCCAGACTGAAAACATAACCTGCAGTAGAATTTCGATCATCAGGATCGCCGGCCCAATCTGAATCAGTGAAACCAACCAACAAAGGTTTCCCCCCTGTACTGTAATGAATCCCAAACTGAACTGTACCTCGAATATATCGAAGTATTCTTTTAGCTGCTTTCCAGTGACTTTCATGAGGTGTCTGCATATAACGGGCAACTCGACCAACGGCAAAGGAAAGGTCCAGACGGGAATGAGTCAAGTATAAAAGACTACCAACAAGTTGACGATACAATGTGGCATCTACTTCAGGTGAAGTACAAGTGGCAGAAAGTTTGACTCCAGACTGGAAGGGAGAAGGGGCTGGTTTACAATCTTCCATGTGAAAGAGACGAAGAAGGTCACAAGCATACTTAGACTGAGAAAGAAAGATTCCTTCTTTGGTTTGCAGAACTTGGAGACCAAGAAAATAATGCAAATGTCCTAAGTCTTACATTTCAAAAGTTTGTTTAAGACTGGATTTCACATGGGTTATAAGCTTAGGGTCACTACCAGTAAGAATAAGGTCATCAACATATAGAACAAGTATGATGAGATGGTTTCCTACTTTCTTGGTATAGACATTGGGGTCAGAATGGCATCTAGAAAAACCAGTGTCAAGGAGAAAGTTATCCATTTTGGCATACCAAGCTCTAGGAGCTTGCTTAAGGCCATATAAGGATTTCTTAAGGCGACAGACAAGGCTATAATTATTCTGAACATAGCCAGGAGGTTGTTCCATGTAAATTTCCTCCTGTAAATCACCATGTAAGAAGGCAGACTTGACATCCATTTGATGGACTTCCCAGTTGTGTAAGGCTGCAAGGGAAAGAACAAGGCGGATGGAGTTCATTTTGGCGACGGGAGCAAAGGTTTCATTGTAGTCAATCCCTTCAACTTGAGAAAAACCTTTGGCAACTAACCTTGCCTTAAGTCTTTCAACACTTCCATCTGATGCATACTTAGTTCTGTAGACCCATTTACATCTGACAAGTTTTCTTCCTTTTGGAAGAGGTACAAGATCCCAAGTATCGTTCGCCATTAAGGAACGATATTCTTCATCCATGGCTGCATCCCAATCTGGATTCCCTGAAGCTTCTGCAAAAGTTTCTGGATCATGATTCTCAGAAACTTGAGCCAAAAGAGAAGAGGCTCACTGAAACTGAGAACGTGTTCGACGTTGATCTCTAGGATCACCGGTAAGATCACCAGCTGCTTCACATGTTGAACGGACCCATCGAGGAAGCACTTGTGCTGGTGCAACTGGAGGAACATGAGCAGGCGGAGGTGGATTTTCATCCTCACTGTCATCATCAGAAACTGGAGTTGGAAACCTGTCAAGGAAGTTGGAAGAAGAAGAAGAAGGCACAAACGCCGAATCAGGCTCGCAGGCCAAAGATGGCACACTCGCCGAGTTAGGCTCGCAGGCCAAGATATTTTCATCAAATTTAACATCTCTTCTAATGATTATAGCATGAGAAGGTGGTTGAAGGAGTCTATAACCTTTTACATCTTCAGAATATCCAACAAATATGCACTTTTCACTTTTAGGCTGCAATGCTTTCCGTTTTTCATCCGGAATGTGAGCCCATGCTTCACTACCAAACACACGAAAGTGACTTACATCAGGTTTAACTTTACTCCATGCTTCTTCCGGTGTTATACCTTGTAATTCTTTTGTGGGGGTGCGATTAACTATGTAATTTGCACAATTTATGGCTTCAGCCCAAAATTGAAGACTTAGTCCCTTAGATTGGATCATACAATTTGCCATTTCTTTTAAAGTGCGGTTCTTCCGCTCAGCTACACCATTTTGTTGTGGTGTATATGGAACAGTGTGTTGTTGTTGGATGCCTTGTTCAGTGCAGAAAGTAGTGAACTGTTTGTTAACATATTCTCCTCCATTGTCAGATCTTAACTTGATAATTTGATGACCAGATTGTTTTTCAACAAGGGCCTTGTAGGCCAAGAACATGTTAAATACTTCGCTCTTAAGTTTTAGGAAATAAACCCAAGTGCGTCTGGTGTAATCATCAATGAAAGTTAAGAAATACTTGAAACCAGAAAAGGAAGCAAATGGAAGAGGACCACACAAGTCACTATGCACAAGCTCCAAGGGAATCGAGGCATGCCAAGAGGCACGTTTGTCAAAACTGTCCCGATGATGTTTTCCGAGTACACAACCGGAACAAACACCATCTCTACAAGATACCATCGGAAGACCTGTCACCATATTTTCTTTACATAGTTGTTGCAATGAGCGATAATTTAAGTGACCAAATCGCTCATGCCAAAGTTTGCTCAAGTTATCACTATGAGCAACAAAAACTGAAGGGAAAGGTGATGACCCAAAGTTGTTAAACTTGTACAACCTGGTAATATCATCAACAATTCCGGTAGCTAGAACCTGTTGAGGATCTTTAAAATCCTTGATTACAACTTGGTGAGGTGTAAAGGTCACAGTTTTACCTTCACCAGAATGAGTGATCTGATAGACTGATAACAAATTGCAGGAAATTCTTGGAACACATAGTACATCACTAAAATGACCATTATCTACTGGAACTGTTTCAGCTCCTACAACACTTAGAGATCTATCATCACCAACAAATATTTGTTTGGTGTTACATTCATGCATAGTAGAAAAGATGGCTTGATCCTTAGCCATATGATAAGATGCTCCAGAATCAATGAGCCATTCATTTGAAGTAGAAGAAGAAGATGCATTATAAGAATAACCAGAAGCACAAAGTGCATGTCCATGAGAGGCAGATTCTGAAGGCGAATCTAGGCTGATGTGGTGCTTCTTCATTGCTGCTTCCAAGGCTGCCATCTTCTTGAAACACTTAGATTCATCATGATTATCTTTCCCGCAATAGTTGCAATGACGCTCAGTCTTCTTGCCTTTTGGCTTGGATCCTTTGTCATTTTTTAAAGAAGGAGCTGACTGAGAGGGTTTTGGACCCTTGTTTGACTTATTATTGCGAAAATTTTGTTTCTTGGGAGGCTTGGACTTTTCTTTCTATTGGGACAATAAGGCTTTCCCAGATGTATCTGTATTGTTGATTATTCCAAGATGAATGAGTTTATCTTGTTCTCTAATCAAGGAATCACAAAAGGATTCAAGACTAGGCTCTTGATAGCTAGCTGTATTCAATGACGCTTTCATGGAGTAAAATGTAGATACAAAAACAGAATATGCAGGTCCAAGTTTGGAAAGAATATGATAAATGCATTGTTTGTCTTCCCTCTCAATCTTACATTCTGCACATAAGAGCTTGAGAGTTTTGTACTTAGATAAATAATCTTGAATGCATGAAAAGTCACTTGGATTTAAAGAAATCAACTCATTTTCGAGTTGGTGACCTCGAATTTCATTGTGTTTACCAAACACAGTTCCAACTTGTCCCAAGCAGCATTAGGTTCATCAATTCCAGATATGTGGAATCGCAAATCAGTAGAGATTGACATCCCAATCAATCCACGAGCTTCATCACATCTATTTGCCCATTTTATTTTCTTATCATCATCAGTGGGTTCTTTTTCTTTCCCTGTTGTAATTCTGAAAAGTCCCCTACTTCGTAGAACATCCTCCATACGGGATTTCCATGAGAAATAGTTGGAACTGTTAAGTAGAATATCACAAAGGGCGGCCATATTTGTAAATTAATGGCTGTAAAAGCAGAAACCAATAGTCTGGATGTGAAGAGCTCGAAAAAATAGGCGGTTTAAAAAAAAACGGCACTGAAAACGGACTCTGTATGATGAAGTTATGCTTGAACAAAGAAACTGTTGAAGATGTCCCCAATAGTGACGTGGCAGCTAGAGAGTGTCCAGCAAAAAAAAGAACCCCCCTCTTCCCAAGATGAACCTTTTGACAATCACTTTACAAAAAAGTTGCTTTTAAGTGAATCACTTTTGTAAAATAAGTGATTTCACTTTTACAATGATATTACTTTTAAATAGTGCAACAATAAATAAAAAGCTTAAGTGACTCACTTGTATTTTTATTTTTTATTATTTAAGTGAGATGCACTTTTACAATAAAGTAACTTGAAAATAGAAATTGCATGCACTTTTCTTTTTAAAAGTAACTTCCTAAGACTTGAACTCAAGACCTATTAAGGAATAAAGCAACTTTGGACCAAGTGAGCTAGTTTAAAAGGTATGTAAAATATGGAAATGAGGAAGGGGGCTTTTTTTTTTTTTTTTTTTTTACTCTTCTTGCTCGGTTTGCGTACTTGCCCTTTTCACTTGTGCTTGCCCGGAAAGTCTACGTTTTCTCTCTGTTTCTGATTTCCCCAGATCGCGCAAAGTGCACGGCAAAGAGCATACGCAGCCGAAAGAACCATTTCCCTTTCTGTTTCTGATTTGCCGAGATCGCTCAAGGTGCACGGCAAAGAGCATACGCAGACGGGAAAGCAACAATCCGAACCAAAAAAAAATCTAACAGTAAAAAAAATGAAATATGAGATTTTCTCTTTTCAAAAACGAAATAAAAAAAATGCGTCACTGTAACATTATACCTTCAGATCTGATGAAAAACGCGTTTCTGGAGCAACCGGGAACCGTTTTCGATCAAACGAAAACTATTTCCCAATGGAAACGACGCTCCGGACGCAATGGAACACCTCCCACAGCCCAGAAATGCACAGAAATACCAGAACTAGAAACCCTTTCGAGTTTCGGCAACAGCAGTTCAAGATCTAGATCATAACCGGAAGCGGCACTTCATAAAAGCTCTGATACCATGTTCGGGTACACAGGGTACTACCAAAGGACCGAACACCAAGAGCAACCACTTCACACAAACAGATCATAGATCAACACACCGATGTTTTGACGTGGTTTAAACCCTCTTGAGGGAAACACTCCACGGCCCCGGCCAAATAGCTTCTACGGGACAATTTATTATGCAAAGAAATAAAGTTACAAATGAGCTTCTCATAATCGATCAACTAAACAATGACCCTCCATGCTCTTTAAATAGAGATCATGGACCAATCGGGTGTTAAGCCACGGATCAAGGTTATGTTTGATCTAAGAGAAGTTGAGCCGTCGGATCACTCTATGTCGGAAACATATCGTGACCGTCGGATTAAGTATTTACAAATGCATACTAATGCATACTAAAGAAACACACTATCCCTAACGGATATATTACACAAGTTGATCTTAACTAACTCCTAAGTGTCTAAATATCCTAACAACTGTGGGAAATGTTGATGGATTCAATGATGTTTTGCAATGATGAAGCCAGGGAAACCCGAGAGGGTTCCTTGGTGCTCTTCAATTCATCACTTAATACCCTTAATTCATTTAAATATTGGTGTAATTGATCCTCGGGGTTTTAAGATGGTTCATCACCAGGTTCATTATCTGTTCCAATGTTGATGTTATCTTCTGATGGTTCGGTTTCATTGGTTTCCTCTGATGGTTGTGGTGTGTTTGTCATTTTGTTAGGTGTATTTAATCTGCAATGACAATTTGTTGGTTTTTTAGTTGATTGTATTTTTTTTTTAATTTAAAATTGCAATGGAAAACAAAAACAACAAAAACATGATTCATTGAGCATCTACCTGGAGGCAACGTCGGGAGTCTTGTGGAGGTTCGGATTGATGCCGAGTTGGAGGATTTGGGTGCTCCACAATGCGCTCGCGGGGTGCTTATTTGGCCGCTCTGCGCACGCGGGTTTGTTAAAACAATAACAAAGCTATGCTCTGTTTGTTTTTAATAAATAAAACAACGCGTGCACGTGCCTTTTGTCCACGTCAACTCAACAACGTGGACGTTCATCATTGCCGAAGACGGGGCGCGTACGCGTGTTTGAATGCGCGTGCGTGCCCTTGCTTTTTTTCCTCTAGCGCTCTTCTATTGCGGCCTTTTTGGGTACCAGCTTCATGCGGGTACCCTCTGCATAAACATAAACAAATTTTTATTGGTTGACCCCTTCCTTTTAGAAACAAAAATTTTAGACTTTAAGAATCCGCATATGTAATTAGGCTGTAAAAATGCGTGAACCTTTTGAAAAGCTATGAATACAATGTGAAATTCCCCCACCGTGCCTCATTTCCATCCCTAGTTTTTCTTATTCTAAGGGAGATAGAACATGATTCTGTCACAATCCCCATGCTTCTGAACATAGAAGAAATAGGATTGTTGATATTTCACATAATTATCACAACCTCCATGGTTCAATAACTACATGAAGTGACTTTTCCCACCAACCTCACATATGCATTCAATGATTGTGTTTAATAGTCAAGAGAAGGGAATTGGCTTATTTAAGGCACATGGCAGATTTTGGATGAATTCTAAGGTTGACACTTGGCACCATAGGATTTAGTTTCCCATAGGCCCCCTTTCTTTTCCCCTCTAGTGGAATCATAGCCCCTCTAGTGCTCTTTACACAGCCATCTTGGACCATTTTATTAATTTTCAACATAATATTTACATACATTTTCAATTGACATGATAAGCCAATCATATGGTCTGAATAAAAATATGTATACATCATATAAGCTTAGCCATTCACTAGTTGGGCCTTGGCCTTGAGATCCACACTAGGAATCCATACTAGCATATTTACATCATTCACATAATTTTGATTAAATACAGTCCAAGTCAAAATTCGGGGTATTACAATCCCATCCCCCTTGGAATATCACCATCCTCGGTTTTTTCTCAAAATCATAACAAAATTGGGTATTCCTCTTTCATGGCATATTTCAACTCCCACGTAGCCTCATCAGGACCAAAGTGTTTCCATTGCACCTTTACTTGTTCAATGGCTTGGTTTGGAACTCTCCCTCGGGTTCCACCTGAATCACATCCCAATCAATCACATGGTTAGTATCATGTACATTTTTCTTAAGCAAAGAAACATAAAAAAACATTATGAGCTCTAGTGTTAAAGGAAATTCAATTCTATATGCAATTGGCCCTATCCTTTTAAGCACTTCAAATGGCCCACAATATCTTGGTGCTATCTTGGCGCAACTTCCAAGCTTCAAGGAACTCTTCCTTGGCCTCACTCCAAGGTAGACATAATCCCCAACACTGGATTTTCTATGCATTATATTCTTATCTACATAGATTTTCTGCCTATCTTGGGTTGCCTTTAAATTCTGCCTAATTTTTGCAACCTCTTCTTCCTTTTTCTTAAGCAATTCTGAACCAATTACAATTATGTTTAATGGATTATCCCATGTCATTGGTGTCTTGCACTTTCTTCCATATAAAACTTCAAATGGACTCATGCCCAACGAAGCTTGTTGTCGATTGTTATATCCAAACTCTACCAAGTGTAGATAATCTTCCCACTTAGATGGTTTGTCCATCACATACATACGAAGCATGTCTTCAAGAATCTGATTTACTCTTTCATTTGGTCCATTTGTTTGTGGGTGATAGGCATTGCTAAAATTCAATTGTGTTCTCAAGTCTCCAAAAATACTTTTCCATAAATTTAAAATAAATTTGGTATCCCTGTCTGAAATTATTGCCTTAGGCAATCCATGCAATCTGAAAATTTACTTCATGAAAATCTTTGCAATGCCATATGTTTTATAAGTGGATTTAATTGGGATAAAATGTGCTACCTTAGACAATTTATCCACCACAACCATGATGGAATCATCTTGTTTCACAGTCATTGGAAAACTTGTAATAAAATCCATGGAAATTACTTCCCATTTCCATTATGGAAATGGAAAAGGATGCAACAAACTTGCTAGGTGTTGACTCTCAGCTTTCACTTGCTGGCACTTCATGCATTTAGATATATACTCAACAATATCATTTTTCATCCCTAGACAAAAATATTGCTTCCTAGCAGTAGCAATTATTTTATGATATCCTCCATGAGAAGAATATGGCATTTTATGGATTTCATCCATAACAATTCTCCTCAAGTCCGCTACATTTGGAATATAAATTCTATTTTTATAAATAAGAAGTCCATCCTCTTCCAAATGATACCCTTCATACCTCTCTTCAAAATTCTGTTGTTGTAAATTTTCTTTTATTTGCACATACAATTCATCTTCAACAAGATAGTTGACAATATGTTGTCTTAAATCTGATTGGCAAGTTGTGATGGCTTCCACATGCATTTGATGCATCTTTCTACTAAGTGTACCAGCCACTTTATTTTATTTTCCTTTTATGTGTTTGATTTCAAAATCAAACTCACATAAAAATTCCAGCCATCTAGATTGCTTGGCATTTAGTGTTGGTTGCTCAAATAAATATTTCAAACCAAAAAGGTCTATCCTCAATTCGAATTTTCTACCCATTAGATATGCCTCCACATATTTAAGGCATGAACTATGGCTGCAAGTTCCAAATCATGTGTGGCATAATTTTTTTCATGCTCCTTCAATTTTCTAGACTCATAACACACCACATGATTTTCTTGCATAAGAAATCCTCCAAGTCCTTGTTTACATGCATTTGTACACACCACAAATTCTTTTTCTAGGTTTGAATTTTTTAGAATTGGAGCTCTTGTAAGAAGCTCCTTCAATAACTGGAAGCTTTCCTCACATTTCTTGGTCCATTCAAATTGTGTTCCCTTCTCTTGCAAAGAAGTGATTGGGATTGCAACCTTGGAGAATCCTTCAATGAATATTCTATAGTAACCAACAAGACCCATAAAAGATATCACATTTGTGACATTCCTTGGAGTTGGCCAATTCATAATGGCTTCAATATTTTCTGGATCCACTAATATTCCTTCTTCTGAAATAATGTGACACAAATAATGAATTTTATGCGTATAAAATTCACATGTGCTTAGCTTTGCATACAGCTTATGTTCCCTTAGAAATTTCAAAGCCATTCTCAAATTTTGTCCATGCTCCTCTTCATTCCTAGAGTAAATAAGAATGTCATCTAGAAAAATAAGAACAAACTTGTCCAAATATTTTCTAAAAACACTATTCATGAGACACATTAAGGTAGCTGGTGCATTAGTGAGACCAAATGACACCACTACAAATTCATAGTTTCCATACATTGTTTTAAAGGTTGTCTTGTGAGTATATTCTTCTTTGATTCTTACATGATGGTAATCAAACCTCAAATCAATCTTTGAAAATACATGTGCCTCTCTCATTGGATAAAAAAGATCATCAATTCGAGGTAATGGGTACTTGTTATCCATTGTCACTTTATTTAGCTTCATGTAATCAATGCATAACCTGAGTGGACCATCTTTATTTTTCACAAACAATGCAGGTGCTTCCCATTGAGACACACTTGGCCTTCTGTATTTATTTTCCAATAATTCTTGCAATTACATTTTCAGCTCCAACAATTCTGGTGTACTCATTCTGTAAGGTGTCTTAGACACTGGTGCAGCTCCTGGCACAAGATGAATTATGAAATCAATCTTGTTAGGTTTTAGAGTGAGAGAAAAAAATAAAAATAACAAGAAACATCATATTAGAGAGACACAAGTTTACCCTGGAAAACCCCATGCAAGGAAAAACCAACACCCAATGAAGATCTTCATTACATGGCCAAAACCGGCCATCCAGCCCAAGCGAGCTAGCCACCACTCACCTTCAGGCCACATTACAATGGAGTATTCCAAGCCCTTTATAGGATTCAATACATGCAATACCATAGGCCAATACCATGGGCCACCAAATACCATTGGCCACCAAATATCATGGAACACCAAATACCATTAGCCACCAAATACTATGTGCCAAAAAAACACATGCTGATACCTAAACCATTTGACTCATTCCCGAGTCAAGGTTAACCCTAACAATTTCCCCTTTAAACTTGACTTGGATTAAATCACCAACTCCCCAGTCAAAGTTTTAACCAAGGAATCTCACATATGCTCTCTTTCTTCATGCCTTGCCATTGCTCATCATTAACCATGATTCATAAATACATGAACCATCACATATGCAAAGAAATAAATACTCCTCTTGCCATTTTCCATTATTTGAACACAATCGTGACCACCACTTTTCAATCCAAGCTCTTCTAAACAACTATACATAATGCCTTCTTAGAGTCTCCATGCATCATTCCAAGCTCTTTTTCCCATGATGCAAAACTAAAAAAAAAAAACATGAATGAAAACTTAAACTTGAAGCACATGATTGAATATCATAAAATCCATTTATTAAATATCACGTCCATTTACTTATGATATGGGGTTGATTATTTTGGTTATCGCTTATGGGATTATGAAAATAACAAAATCATTAGGAGTAGAGATGTGGAATTCAATGATAAAGTCATGTATAACGATCGGTTGTAGGGAAAGAAACAAGAAAAGGAAAACAAAGAGTACACGGTGCTTGATGAAATCAAATAAAATTAAGTTCCAAAGGTGCTGAAAAATCAAGGACAGTAGCAGGTATCTCAAACTCCTACAAGTGTTAGAAGATCTACCAGGTTAATTAGACCGCTTGAACGATTCTCTCATTCAATGTATTATTTATTAATGATTGATTCTGATGAACCAAAATGTTGTGAAGAAGCAATGCAAGTGGAAACTAGAAAGAAGTGGGAGCAAGGCATGAATGAGGAGATGGACTCATTGGTAAGAAACCAGACTTGGGATTTGGTTTAGTTTCCTACAGGTAAAAGAGCATTGTAGAATAAATGGGTTTACAGGTTGAAGGAAGAAGATGGAGGAAAGAAGCGGTACAAGGCTAGACTTGTTGTAAAGGGTTTTGCACAGAAGAAAGGTACATATTTTGATTAAATATTTTCTCTTGTTGTTAAAATGACTTCAATTAGAACTATTTTAAGTCTAGTGGTGGTAGAAGATTTGCATCTTGAACAGTTAGATGTAAAAACAGTCTTTCTCCATAGGGCTTTGGAGAAAGAGATTTATATGTAGAAGCCACAGGGCTATGAGTTCAAAGGGAAGGATAATTTGGTATGCAAGTTGAATATTGGTGTATTGTTATTTCTTATATGATGATGCTACGGATATGAGTGCATGAGGAATGTAGAAGAAGGTCCAAGACTGCATGAAAGAGTGGCATCGCTCCGATTGAAAACCAAGGGCATGACCCAACTAGTAGAGCTGAGGTATCTCTGCGTGAGGAAATCTATGTGTTTTTTAAATTTTTAGAGCATGATTGTAACAAAGCTGAAGTTTTGTGCTCTAGTCCATGCAAAGGAGAAGAGTTCCAGTGGATTATTCCAATCCCTTTATAGGATTGCATACATGAAATACCATAAGCCAATACCATGGAACACCAAATACAATTGGCCACCAAATATCATGGAACACCAAATACCATTAGCCACCAAATACCATTGGACATCAAATACCATGTGCCCAAAAAACACATGTTGAGACCTACACCATTTGACTCATTCTCGATTCAAGGTTAACCCTAACAATCCCCCCTTTAAACTTGACTCGGAGTAAATCACCAACTCCCCTCAAAATTTTAACCAAGGAATCTCACATACACCCCCTATCACCTAGGTCTTTCTCTCAACTTTACCGATGAGTTACCAAGGGTATGCATACCTTACCAGGTCTTACAACCATATGTCCTTTTACATGCAAAATGCTCCATTAATTTTTCTTATGTGTCTTCATGGTGACTACACCATCACCATCTGTTGCTTCATCCTCTCCATTTTCCATGCTCGCTTTATTTCTCATTTTCTGCCATGCTCCTTTTGTACCTACATCCAATTCTGTCATTGACATCCATATAAAGAAGAATGCATCTACTGGATTACATGGGTTCTCAGTCGTTGTAGCCTTCAGTTCTCTAGGAATCCTCTTCATGTACACGGTTCATCAATCTTGTTCCCAACATTGAGATCAAACCATATCACATTCTCCCCTTTGCAATCGAAGATTCACCTTCTTTGATTCCAAATCAAGCTAGCGTACGAGTACGCCTTCCACCCTCGCACTTACCCAGTGGTTCATTCCAAACTTGATGCAACATCCCTTTTTTGCGCATAAGAGGGATACCTTGTGCTTCTAGCACCCGGGGAAATTACATTCTAACCAGGGACCATAAATGTTGGAGTGTCGGGTACCAATGAACATGCACCCCTGCAATTAATCCAAAACACCAAGTACAATAAATAAATGTTTTTCAAAGATGCGTGCTAGTGCTTCCTCATCATGCCATTATTGTTACGATACCCATACAACAATATCAATGAGCAGAACCTCACTCTCATACCAGTTATTAGGATTATAATGAACACACATATAATTATTTGCAAGAGAAATAAAATAGAACAAGCAACCATTAAATATAGACACTCAATTTACCCTAGAAACCCCATGCGGGGAAAACCAGCACCCAATGAAGATCTTCATTACATGGCCAAAACCGGCCAACAGGGTCAAGTAAGCTCACCTACTCACCTCCAGGCCACATTACAATGGAGTATTCCAAGCCCTTTATAGGATTCAATACATGTAATACCACAGGCCAATACCATAGGCCACCAAATACCATGTAACACAAAATACCATTAGCCACCAAATACCATTGGTCGCCAAATGCCATGTGCCCAAAAAAAACATGTTGAGAACTAAACCATTTGAATCATTCTCGAATCAAGGTTAACCCTAAAAAACTATCCCTCTTGGGAGGAAGTCCTGGCACTTCATCGGGAAACACATCCTTGAATTCTTGTAGCATGTGATAGTCCTCCAATTTGAAATTTAAAATTTTTTGTTTTGTCCAATATATGGGATGCAGACAATTGGCAACCTTTCCTACAAAACTTCTTCAGCTGCATGGATGAAACATGCCTAACATAAATTTCCTTTGGAATTCCTTTTACAACCCTTAAGTTTCATTCATCATCAATGCACTCAAAAATCTTGTTGTAGCAGTAAAGTTTAACTATGTGTACTTCCAACCAATCCATTCCTATGAGAATGTCATATGAACAAAGTGGTAAAATATTTAGATTTGCACAAGTGGATAGTCCACCCATTTCTAATGGACATTTCTCTACCATTTCACTAACTTTTCTCTTAGTTCTTGTGGATAGTTGAACCAACCATGACTTGCTATGCTTGGTTCCCCTAAAATCACAACTCTCAACAATTTTAGGACTGATATAACTGTGAGTAGATCCAGGTTCAATCAAAATAGAAATAGATTGCTTAGCAATCTTACCTTCAACCTCAACCACTCTTGATTGATGATTTGCTTGGAGGTCCTCTAGTGTAGTATAAATCCTAGGGATGGTACTTTCCACTTGACCCACAGTTTTGGATTCTTGAATGTTGTGAGCTTGCTTTGTACTCCCACCCCGATGTCGACAATTTCTAAGAAAATGGTCCTCTCCACATCCCCAACATTGAAGTGGCTCTCTTCGCTCTCTTGGCTTGTCTCCCATCATCCTAGTTGGTTTTGTCACAACTTGTGGGGGTTTCCTTGGATGATTTATGAAATGAGGAGGCTTGAACCCCTTCTTCCTTTGGTAAAACTTCCCATTCTTCTTTTCCTTCCATGCCTTATGGAAATATGACTTACTTTTGGCTTGATCATAACAATCCTTAGCCTTTCTTATGGTCTCATCTACATTTTGAGGCTCATCAAACTCAATTCTATCTTAGTAGGATTGAGGCATCCCACTTAAAAAATGTTGAATTTTGAATTTATCATCTATGATATACTTGACATATCTCAGTAGCTCCAAAAATTTATTTGCATATTCCTCCATAGTCATTTGGCTCAATTTCAACTCGTGGAATTCTCTAATTTTTCCATCATAGTACATATCAGAGAGGTAATTTTTCTTGAAGTATTTCTTGAATTGCTTCCAAACAATCTCCCTTCCATTGATCTTCTTCACTTGCCTAAAATGATCCCACCATATAGTTGCTCTTCCATTCAAATTGAATATGTCCACTCTTGCTTTCATATTTCTTGAGTAGTCTTGAACTTGGAAATACTTCCTCATCCCAAAAATCCAAGCCTCGGCTTCTCGACCATATTTTATCCCACCATCAAAGGTAGGAGGTTTGGCCTTCCTAAATTCTTCATGTGAGTTGTTCTTGGAATACCTCTTTCTCTTCTTCCTATGAGATGAAGATCTTGATCATTCAGTGGAATCCTTAGAGTCAGATGACTCACTAGAATATTTTTCTAGAGTATATGAGCTGCCTCTAGAAACTCTTCTTGAACTATGGAACCTCTTGTGAGAATGATTTCTTAAGATGCTCCTACTCTTCTCATGATTCTCATAATGATGTCCAGAGTTAATCTTCCTTCAAATTTCTATCATACTTTGAAGCATAGTTGCATTTAACTGATTTTGATCTTCTTGAGCTCTAACCAGCCTCTCATTGTCTTCTCTACAACTCTGCAGCTCCACCCTTAGGCTCCTTGTGGTTTCTTCAATGTCTGGGGGAGTTACTTGGTTTCTCCTACCATTGTATTATGTCTATTAATTTTCAACCTGTATATTCTCTCCCATTGCATCTGCCTCAGCTTCATACGGATCCTATGCATCATCCATCATGATGACCTTCTTGGCCCAACCAAGATCAAAAGTTTCTCAACTACACTATACTCATTGATGAACCTTTAACAGTCATTGATATGATTCTGAATCTACAAAAGTGTTCATATAAACACATTTGTTAGATTTATTTACAAAATAAAAAATCAATTTTCTTGTATTATGGAAAATACCCATATTGACATTTTTTTTGTCAAATTATGGTTATAGGCAGTTTTCTGATCAAATTACAGAAACACATGAATTATCAATTCAGAATTTGACTCTAAAATTGTTCCCCATTGGACAAGATTTCCAATGACAATAAGTATTCCCAATTCTTATTTTTGAGCACAAAGTTATAGTCCTAAAAATTTGTCAAATTGAACCAAATTCTGCACTTTTCCTGTAGGTGCATTTAACTCTAGAGTCCAACTTCAGCCACTTGTAGTATACAATTGATGGATAACTATAACAACTTCTCTATTGGCTTAGATAATAGATGTGACCAAGATTACTCAAACTTAAAATTGTTCATAATAGATGTAACTGATATATCTTCTCCCACTTCTTGTTAACTGACGCGTGCGTTCCCAGGGTTGTGACCGTTGATCTTCCCTTCCATCGAACAGTCAGATATTTTCCCACCCCCTATTAATCACCTCGCATATTACTGATTTGCTAAGATCCACAACCATTGATCTTACCTTCCATCCGACGATCTGATCTGCTTCCCCTTTAGACTCCATCATATGCAGGCACAAATTCACATGGATCTGATTTAGCTTATCCATATTAGATTCTATTCTCGTGTGGCTCCTCTACGTCACTCATCCACATGGAACAAGTGAATCCAACTTTAAAATTACCAAAATTATAAAATTTCAGATTTAAATCAATATTATTACTGGATCCTTATCTGTCATTTAACATAACCCTACCTCCATAGAAGTATTTCATCTGCGACTCGTATTTTTTTCTGTAACTTCACATTCTCGGCCCATACAACTCTAGTATTGCAACCAGAAGCTCTGATACCACTCTGTAACATCCCCTTCACCCAATCTAGCTAGCAAAGGGGACATTGACTAAATCGGGGCCTCAATATTTCACCCCATAACCATAATTACGAATTTATACAGTTAAAATGCATGTGCAGACATGGAAATAAAAACACACAGCGGAAATAAAATTGATCCACACACACATAACATGCAATTCTAACCATAATTAACGCAGAAATATAAATTAAAATCATTACACATCAAATACATAAGAATACTTATCTTTACACAAAGAAGATCCAAGCAATTGGTTGTGTAAGAGCAATTTTCCACCCACCTTAGGCACTATGTCCAACATATACTCTTTCTAATAAGAAGACACCCTCAAGCTAGGATATGAGGCCACCAAGGTGAAGGAAACATCTACAAGATTCTCTCTCTCATCCCACAACCCACTATGCTCTATATGCTTAGCCAAAAGCTCCAACAGAGCTCTACAGGGGTCTCACTAAGCCTTCATAGTCATGGCACTCCTTCTAACTACCCCACACAACAAAAGGAAGGCATTTCCCTTCATTGATCCACAGTTCCCTTAGCAAATCAAACCGCTGCAGTGCTTACCAGTGTGTACAGTAAGAGTCCAACTTGTTTTAAGCTATTGGAGAACCTCCTACAACATCAATACATGGATTCTCAAGCATCCAAAAGTAGCATAACTCAATGGGTAAAGGTTACTAGCTTTCCCAACCTCCATGCTCACCTACAACCATCCATTTTCCCTTCCAAAAATGTAGCTATGTCACCAAATTCGAATTTCTGGGTAAACACAGTCTTGTAATGGACATGAATCGCAATGGAAACTCTACATAGTGTAGGAACATGCATGAGAGAATGAATAAAAAAAGTGTTGTTTCCAAGGATATGAGGTAAGGGTGAGAAGACAACTGACATATATTTTGACCATAGAATAAATAGGACTGCATGCAGCTGACATAACTATCACAACCCCCATGTTTCAATAACTACATGAAGTGAATTTTCCCACCAACCTCACATATGCATTCAATGATTGGGTTTAATAGTCAAGAGAAGGTAATTGTCTTATCTAAGGCACATGGCTGATTTTGGATGAGTTCTAAGGTTGACACTTGGCAACATAGGATTTAGTTTCCCATAGGCCCCCTTTCTCTTCTCCTTTGGTGGAATCATAGCCCCTCTCTTGCTCTTTACACAACCATCTTGGACTAGTTTATTAATTTTCAACATAATATTTACATAAATTTCGAATTGGCATGATAATCCAATCATATGGTCCAAATAAAAATATATATATACATCATACATGCATAGCCATTCACTAGTTGGGCCTTGGCCTTGAGCTCCACACTAGGAATCCATACTAGCTTATTTACATCATTCACATAATTTTGATTAAATACATTCCAAGTCAAAATTGGGGGTATTACAACATCAATTATAATTATAGGTGTTGGTTTAGCGATGCAACAACATCTATGTAGTGATCGACATCAAGATGCAAACAACCTAGTTCCTCAACCCTATAGGTGCTTCCCTAGGGCTGAGTTTCCTCCTAGGGAACAATTTCTTCCAGAAACACAAGAAGCATTGATCCATTTGACACAGACCATGGGTCAACATGCCAAATTTGTTGGCAGTATTGACTAGTCAAGGCCACCACCACGTAGAGGTAGGGCGAGGCGTGGGGCGAGCCATCATCTCCTGGTGGGGTAAGGCCATCATCTCTTAGTAGGGTAGTACCATCATCTCCCATTGGGCTAGGTACATCATCTCTTAGTAAGGTAGGGCAAGCATCTCCTAGTGGGGGTAAACATCCATCCAACACTGGGGGTGGAATTACATCTTGTATTTTCCACTACTTGTTTGCACATCCATGCTTAGATATTTTCCATGGCCCTTCAGAAGATATTCCTCTTGGTGGATTTCTAATTGAGGTAATTAATGTTATTTAATTTAAAATGTTCTTTTAATTTTAACATAATATTGGATTATCATAATTAACTCATATGATCTTATGCTCTATATTATGTTGTAAACAATTTTCTTTTAAATACTAACATGTACACATACATGTGGAACATGTTGATAGATTATGCATTTAATTCTTTTGACACTTGTATCTTTCATGTCTAATGCACTAACCCAATAGCTCCATCACCTATCCAAGAATTGGAACCTCCTAGCATGCCATCAATTTTTGTGGTGAGAGGAATGGTCTCATTTTTTTAACAACTAGATGTAGATGTTCATATTCCATTTAAGCCCCTTGAAATTTGCTTGAATTAGTGAGACTCGGGCATCACACGTTCACTACGTTACCCAGAGAATGGCGGTGCTCAAATTTGTTTGATTCTACACCAAAATTGATTTAATTCCAGGGGAAGTGCATATAAGTAGAAAATATCCTACAACCAAAAAATCTCGATAAATATTTTTTCTTGCAATATTAGAGCTGAAAGATAACTACTTATGCCTTCGAAAAAATAGAGGAAATTGTTAAAATACGAATGAAAGTTCTCCATAATGATATTCTTATGTAACACTCTCTGTAATCTGATTGAGCTATAAAACATAAGAAAAAAAACCTCCCAAAAATGCTCAATCAAAGAACTATCAACTTAAAGAGTGAGCATTGTTGGGAGGTTGATTTTCTTATTTCATATGGCTCAATCCAATCTAGGAGAGAGGTTGCAAATCAACATAATTCTCATTCTCATTTTTTAAATTGTCTCTCGTTGTCAAAGGCACAAGTATCTCTAAAAATAATCTTCCATCTTCTATATTGCAAGAAAAATGATTTATTAGTAATTTTTGGCTACAGCCTGTTTTCTTCTTAATTGCAATTCCCTTCACATGTGGAATCCAACGAATTTGAGCACCACCATTCTTTGGGCGCTAAACTCATTGTGATTCCCAGGTCTTTCTAATACATAGTGTTCTAGTATTTTTAGAAGAAAGAGCACTCTAATCTACCACTTTTTTATTCTTTTTGTCCAATATTTTTTACCTAGGGTGATTTAGAGATGATTGTATTGTCATGGTGCATCATTGGGAGAAGACTTGTTGTTTTGTATTGGATTTGTGTCAACATTCCCAAAAACTAGGTCTACAATTGGTTTTGAGAGGCTTCGCTTGTCCTATACAATGTCACAATGTTTACTATTCATGCTTCCTAGATACAAAAAGAACAAAACATATGATGACCGAAAATTATGAAAGGTTTGGTTTCTTCCCGTGCCAAAGGATTAAAGATTTTTATTTTCTTGATCATTTATGAAAGCATGTTTCTCTTCTTGATTGTGTTTGTTTTGTTGAGGAAAACATACTATTGAAGTATCCAATTGAAAACATTCCCAAACTTGATTCTATCATTGATCTTGTATGCATAAGCAATAGAAATAGATAATAGATTTTTTTTGTATTTAAAATATTGCATGGATTTGCCCCTCATTCTATAGGTAATGGAAAAATATTTTATGAGCAGTCTTTTAAATATTTGGATTCAATCTCATACTTATGTTTTTTTTCTTCTTCTCTTGGCAAAGGATTCATGTACTTATGTATTTTTTTTCTTTTACTACTCTTGGTGGAGTTTTACTCTTACCCGAGTATTACTACATGAATAGAATTCCCAAATTGTTAATGCTACAAATTATGTAGATATTTCATAGACTAGTAACAAAGGATAGGGATTCCATGGTCTTAAGGATAGGGGAATGCCACATGCTATAGGGGTGAGTACGAGTGCAATCTAATGATGGACCTTTTAGATGCAATTTAAGATCTAAAAAATTGGCTCACATTACCTAAATTCAGAATTATGTATTTTTTTCTTCTACTACTCTTGGTGGAGTTGTACTCCAACATGAGTATTACTACATGAATAGAATTCCCAAATTATTAATGATAAAAATTATGTAGAGATTTCATAAAGTGGTAACAAAGGATAGGGATTCCATGGTCTTAAGGGCAAGGGAATGCCACATGCTATAGGGGTGAGTGCAATCTAATGATGGACCTTTTAGATTCAATTCAAGATCTAAAAAACCAGCTCACATTACCTAAAACCATAACTCAAATGTGGTTACCAAAGCTAGGTTTGACAAAAGGCCAAACTTCACATGTCATATTACACATAGGCTAGGTCCAAAGAATGCACAAAAGTTATATTTCAAGCAATCATGAGCACTTTCTATTTCAAAATAAGGCATGGGCACTTTCTATTTCAAGATAAGGCATGCATTATGTATCACAATAATGAGTTTGCATGTTTTATTCCATACACAAAGTTTTATTGGTTCACCCTTTGATTTCCAAACAAATTTTTTAAATTTTAGGAGCGTGGCCATGTTATTAGACTGTAAGAATGTGTGCATGTTTTAAAAATCTATGAATAAAAGTGAATTTCCCCCCTCTGTGCCTCGTTTTCATGCCTCTTTTTGACTATTCATGAAAGCACCCTCTCTCACGGAGAGAGAACATGGCCTTGTTTTCATTTAAGTCATTATACTAAGAGAAAATTTCCCATGGGGTTTGGATTGGTTGGTGGATTAATAGATACCATTGGCATTATTTGGTTTATCAAATAGATTAAGCTATCTAATAATATGCAAGTTTCATTTTTTATTATTTTAGATATTTTTCTTATTGTCTGAAGAAACATATTTGACCTATTCATAATTTCCATCTTTCTTAATATTGCAATGTAGTGCTTGAATATAATTGTGGTAAACCCAAAACCTCAAATGAAAAACCAAGAAATCCAAACATATACCACTAAATTCCCAATGTAAACCATGAAGACAATGCCCCACCACCAATGGACCCCAATGTTGAAATCTTAATAGAAATTTCTAACTTGAGAAATTTGAGTAATATTTTTAGATTGGAGACTCAATTCGACGCTCACTACTACACGGAATTGTCTAGGTAATTAGTCAAGCACGTGGGGACTTCTATGATATAGCTTAAGAGTCATGAATATGCAGATAGGTTGGATCACAATGGTATTAAAAAACTAAAAATTACCAAATGAAAAATATTTGCCATATTTAGAGGCCCTAGTACAAATGATATCCCGGACATTGACGGATCCCATTTTTCTATTGAGTAGTGCATTTATGATCATTTCATTAATAACTCAATGGATAAATGGTAAACGATTTTTGATGTGCCACCTCATAATAATAGGGAAATCCCATTATATTTCTTGAGGAAGATGTATGATGATTTTTGTATGGAACATCATTTTAATAATTTACATCATTTAGAATTCCAAGTACTGGTTTGGTGATCCAAAATTGGGCATGATAAAAATGATTCATTTTTTCTCCAATACCGGATGCATTAACAATTTCTCAAATTTCCATTATTCACAAATAAATTTGGCATAATAATTAAACCTCAACATTGAAAATGAATTTAACTATCAAACACATAAAATAGTATGCAAATCGAATTGATAACGGAGTTCACCATACCCTGGCTATGTCTTTGGGCTTCCAAAATCATTGATCATCTTGTATTTATTCTCCCAAATAGGGGCTAATTCTCTCATTTACAAAGGGAAACAATGCATTCTAAAGCAAGCCTACAATTTGCCATCTCTCCTTTACAAAGGGTAATTATGCATTCTCAAGCAAGCCTACAACTTGTCATCTCTCCTTTCTCAAGGAAGCCTACAACTTGCCATTTCTCCTTGACAAAGGGAAATCATGCATTCTCAAGCAAGCCTACAACATGCCATCTCTCCTTTACAAAGGGAAATAATGCATTCTCCCCATAAGGTTCTTATTTTCCCAATATTGGGCTTACAAAAGCTCTCCCATAAGAGGCTTATAATTCCAAGACTACTTCCTTCTCCAAATGAGGGGTTTATATATTTTTACATGGTTGAGAAATACTTCAATATATCAAGGAGAAAATATCTCTCAAGATCCCATATTTTAGGATCTATGCACAACTCAAGGGATAAGATGAGAGAAAATGTCAACATTCCCACGAAGATCTCAACTCTCCATGAATATCTCAAGTCTCACATGAGACTAGGAAATTGAACCCCTCCAAATCCTTCCATTCTAGAATTATCCCACTTTGTTTGAGAGTGAAGGCAAATTTTGTGCATAGGATTCAGTTCATCTCATTTAACCCAACGGTAAGATTACCTTGTTTTTTTTGTAATATTCCATGACATTCACTGTTGTCGACACATTAGGTGACAATGATCCAAGCTTGCTTCAATCTCGCAAACACTCAATATCCAAGTGTCCCATGTGATTTCTAACATCGTGAATCGGGATCAAAAAAATCACGAGAAGTATTATCATTATTAGTCATCCCTATTTTCTTTACAAAGGTGGGAATCTAGAAAATGCCCTTACACTCATCAACGACGACATTAGGACTTCCTTCTATCATCCAAATTTGGTTTCTAGAACATCAAACAACTGGTGCAGAAGCAATTGATATTTAAATTTTAATTTTGCTCCATCAAATTTAATTTTATTAATAATAACATTCATATGATCCATGACATCAAGTGAGCATATTTAAAATAATAGATTAAATTATTGATATTTAAAATTTACAATTTCATGATAGAATTATCATTTCAAAATTTAAATAGACAATTAATCTTTTGAAAGTTTTGCATGGAAGATTGCAAACTTTTCCTACCCATTTTCAATTTAAATTTAAATTAACTTAGCATTGTAAATGTATAAAAGTTGATATCAATTTTGTTGAAATATTGTAACTTCAAAGAATATTATATTTGTACTTTATTAGTCTGGAGATGTTTCATTCCTCCGTGAAGATCTTAGTATATCCGGAGATGTTTATTCCTCCGTCGGATTGTGGTAACTCGGGTTATTAGAATTCCCTAGTGGGGTTCGGCCCTGTATGTGTTATGTGGGTCAAAGGGTTATTAGACCACCCTAGTGGGGTCGGCCCAGTTAGTTTTAATGGGGTGTTTAACCCAGTGGTAAAGTTGGGGCCGACCTAGTTAATATAAAGTACAAGTCAGAGATCTGTATATATAGAGGAGGTGTGTTCCTCATTTGATACACTTCCCTCACTTGAAATGTAGTGCACTTGTGAGAGAGAGGTCTGCTATGGAGGAGGAGGAGATCATGTCTTTGGTTTGCATCCTTGTATATTTCTGGTCATCTGTATTGAGGAAGCTTTGCTGGGTTTTCTACCCCATGAGGGTTTCCCAGGATAAATCTGTGTCTCTTGTGTTTATGTTGTGCTTGTTGTTTCTTCAGTGATCCTGTATATGCTATTATTGTGAAATGGAATGTAATGATGATATTTTCTGTCTTAGCAAATTGAATCTTAACATGGTATCAGAGCTAACCTGAAGGAAGGCAATGTATGGCACTTACGACACTTGCTTCACTTACGACAATTTGAAGGTTAGGGTTTTGTATAGTAAAAAACAGTCATCATGGAACTTTCGCTATAAATACATTTTGGTGAAGGTTCAGGATATGAAACCTTTACAGGTCATAGATAACATCCCTAGGTACCTTTTGTCTAAAGGAAACCCTCCGATTCATTGTACTTTGTGAGTTATGATCAATACAAGTTAGGGTTTCTGCCTCTTCCATATCTCAGTCAAAAGTAGGTGACCTAGGAAAAAAGGTCATAGCTTGGGCTAGGAAGCTCCAAATTAAATTTCATAAAAAGTGACAGGTATCACACAGATTGTAATATCTCAGAAAACTTTTTCAGAGGCCAAAGTTGAACCAGTGACACGTGGGACGCCGTACAAGTTCGCTCTCTTGTTTTATCCCATAAACAGGTCACATTGCGACACTTGGCATAACTCTCTCTCAGAAAATCCAATTGAGGTCAGACCTGTCGGGATGGAAAGATGACAGGTCAGGATACCATAGAAAAAGTTTCATACCCTATGGATCGAAAAGTTCATAGTTACAGCAGAAACAATCAGGTACATATTCCTGTCAAAACATAATTATTTTTGGAACACCTTCATTCATGGCTTCCAGAATTTAGGGTTTCGAAGAAAGTTGGAATTTTTGGAATCGGAGTCCACGGCTGAATGATACTCAAGAAAATCGAAATTTAAATACCAATATCGAATTCTTTGGTTAGGTAGAAGACCAGGCTTGATCAAACCCCATTTCAGGATTTTGATCAGAAAGATGGAAATTAGGGCTTCAACAAAAGTTGGAATATTTGAAGTCCGTGACCACGGCTGGAAGCTCCTCAGAAAGATAAGAGTTTAGAGCCTTGGATCAAACCTTTTGATTAGGCAGAAGGGTGGGCTCCATCAAACCCTAGTTCGGGATCCTGGCCAGAAGATCCAGAAGTTTCAAAGGCAATTTTTGAGGGGTCAAATTTTGAGATTTCAAAATTGAAGTATGCAAGTTTGATCAGCTCAGCAAGACACATCCTTCCATCCATTCAGAAGTGTGAAAGTCAAAGATTGAATTTTTAGAGTTTCTCTAACAAACCCTAATCGAGCTCCAGATCCAGTTTCAAGGGGAGTTGAGGCTAAGGCCTTACATAAGAAGACTACAAGAAGTCTCGATAGGTATGACTTAAGGAGATACAGGTATGTCTTGAAATATGATTCTTGATTAAGTTCATAATATGTTTGGCTTCATATTATTTAGGTTAGTACAATGTTAGAATTGTCTTATCACCCTAATAAAAGTATGAATGTGAATGATAGAAGACATTCATTGATTAGGGTTATATGATTGTACTAATGCACTGTGGTGTTGTATGAGGTTGATGTTGTCTGCTAACAAGATACAGGTACATCACGAAAGACAAATCAAGTTCCATGACCATGACAACATGAAGACAAAGACTCCTCCATAATCTTTGATCACATAGAAGTTATACTTACGAGGTATGTATGACTTTGTTCTATTATGCTTAACCTATGAGATATGTAGGTTCCAGCACAGGATCTCTAAATCATTGAAGAGAACAAAGAAGATATTGATTAGGTATGTTAAACATAACTACGCAGGTATACTAATCCAGGTATGTTTTCCTATGTCAAGTTAGAATCTTACCTTGTGTTAGGATCCCCTATATAAGTATAATGGGTATGATTGGTTATGCTTATTCATAAAATTACTAATCAAGGGTTTATCCATATTATGTCTCTTATCCTGATTAATGATTTAACTAACCAGAAGAGTCCTATGATCAAACAATAATATGCATGAGTAAAAGAAGACTTCCCTGAAACCTTGAACACTAATGTTTATTATCTATGATCATGACTATACATATTCAAGATTATTTAGAATTATAATTTTTTGATAATATTGAGAATATACTAATGAATGTATGTTTGTGTATGAGATCATGAGGATGACACTAGTGCTCACTTGAGCATGCACAGTGGTACAAAATGAATAGAAGTTCAAAAGACATATAGAAGATCAAGCGGGAGGCAACCACACAAACATAAAAGATAAGTATTTGAGTTGTTATTTGAAATAGTAAATGATATTGCTTGTAATAGTTGTATGCATATTTGTATTCCTAGAATATATCATGCTAAGTGTAAGCATTCATATAGCATTGAACAATATACTACTAATATGCATATGATTGGTAAGTTGGACAAACATTCCATTGTTGATTGTCTAGAATGAAATCTCTTTGCTGACATGCTGAGAGTTGTGCATGCTCTCGATAGTATGTTCTGGTAGAGATGGAAGGCATCTAGATAGCCACTGTATGCATACAGGATATGGAAAAGTGTTGTACCAAAGTATTGGTCAAGATAGTTGCATAACTATGTAAATGATATCTGTATGCATAATAAGTTAGCATGTCAACATGATTTGATGATTATGAAGCATTACTAATCATGTACTTAATCTTGATTTGTAGGAAAGATCATGATGAATGATGAACACTGAACAAGTGATGGATGTTCAACAAAAAGATTTACAAATCAAACATAATATAGAAGTCTTGTGGCTAGAAGATTCTCTTAGAAAGAGGAAGAGAATCATGATGAGATGTTTGCTCCAAGTGGCTAGATAAGACCATTATATTAATAATGTAATTGAAGAAGAAGTGCGAATCAAGGATTCAATTGAAGAAAGTTTTGTTTGGGTACCCAGGATCGATAATCAATTGATGAGCTTAATGATCATCATGGGTGATGTGGATCTCAACCTTTGCTACAAGGTTGAATATGGTTTCTATACACAAATGACATGGATGCAAGAAGGAACTCACCACAGAGTTCGAATGATATTGAGGCTCATATCAGTAGACCCATCTGACGAGAGATAGCACAGATAGATATGCAGAAGATCACTCAATGCAGAGTGTTAATGATGTTCAGTCACAGAGGGAGAATTGACAGTTTCTTGACAAGCTTGGTTTTTTACTAGAAGTAAAGCTGTTCCTAACCTTTACCTTAAGGTTATACTATTATTGTATATAGATGATCTCTTTCTGATAGGGAATGAGAAACAGATCATGGAAAGAAAGAAGAAGCTAGCTACAGAGTTCGAGATGAATGATCTCGGATTGATACATTACCTCCTAGGACTGGAAGCATGAAAATACTCAGAAGGAATCTTTCTCAACCAAGGAAAGTATGCTGTGAAAATCTTGAGAAGAATTGATTTGTTCGAATGTACAACCATGGTCACTCTGATGGGTTCTGAATTGAATTTGTTAGCTGATGACTCCTCAGAGTTAGTTGATGTGACTTTGTATAGACAAATTATTGGGTCATTGATGTATCTAACAAATACTAGGTCATATATATGCTTTGCTGTGAACACCTTGAGTCAGTATCTAGTGAAAACTAGATGTTTTCACCTGATAGATGCAAAGCATGTGATGATGCACCTAAAGGATACGATAGACTTTGATCTATGGAGATCATGACTTCAGATGGCTACACAGATGTTGATTGGGAAGAAAGTGTATCAGACAGGAAGAGCACATCGAGAGGATGTTATTGTCTGGGATCAGTCGTGATCTTGTGGTTTATCATGAAGCAGTCTAGTGTGGCTCTTAGCACAAGCAGAATATATGGTTGCTTGCTCTGCTAGTTGTGAAGAAGTATGGCTTCAGGATTGTTTGACTTAGAGATAGACCCAACTGTGATCCTATGTGACAAACAGAGTTGTATCAAGATGGAAGAGAATCCAGTGTTCCATGATAAGTCAAAGCACATAGAGATCTAACAAGATATGGTGCAGAAAGGAACTATAAATTTCGAATTTGTAACAAGTTACCGATGTACTAACCAAACCTCTACCTCAAGTAAAGTTTGATTATTTTCCGAGACAAGATTAGTAGGACCCTCCTCGAAAGGGGGAGTGATGTGGTCACTTATGATGAGATTTCCTGCATCGACAGTGAGGTCGATGATGTGGATACCTATATTGGTGATGCTGACAGAGAGGTTGGTGGATGGTCCTTAGACAGGGTCTAAGTTGACGAGGGGATTGCATCATCCTTGAACACGTGTTCTAAAAGGATCCGTAGACCTATGTCTTCGAGAATGAAATCCTTAGTGGACAGGTGGGGATTGTATCGTCCCCAGACTTCGGTCCCTTGAACTGATCCGTAGACCTATGTATTCGAGATTGAAGTCCTTAGTGGATAGGTGGGGATTGTATCATCCCTGGACTTCGGTCCCTTGAACTGATCCGTAGACCTATGTCTTCGAGAACGAAGTCCTTAGTGGACAGGTGGGGATTGTATCGTCCCCGTACTTCGGTCCCTTGAACTGATCCATAGACCTATGTCTTCGAGAATGAAGTCCTTAGTGGACAAGTGGGGATTGTGTCATCCCTGGACTTTGTTCCCTTGAACTGATCTGTAGACCTATGTATTCGAGAATGAAGTCCTTAGTGGACAAGTGGGGATTGTATCGTCCCCGGACTTCGGTCCCTTGAACTGATATGTAGACCTATGTCTTCGAGAATGAAGTCCTTAGTGGATAGGTGTGGATTTTATTGTCCCCAGACTTCGGTCCCTTGAATTGATCCGTAGACCTATGTCTTCGAGAATGAAGTCCTTAGTGGACAGGTGGGGATTGTATCGTCTCAAGACTTCGATCCCTTGAATTGATCTGTAGACCTATGTCTTCGAGAATGAAATCCTTAGTGGACTGGTGGGGATTGTATCATCCCCGGACTTCGATCCCTTGAATTGATCCGTAGACCTATGTATTCGAGAATGAAGTCCTTAGTGGACAGGTGGGGATTGTATCGTCCCCGGACTTCGGTCCCTTGAATTGATCCGTAGACGTATGTTTCCGATAAGTGGTCCTTAGACTTTGTTTAAGTCGACGATAGGATTGCATCATCCCTAGGCATGATGAGGTGTCTTAAATGATCCGTAGACGTATGTCTTCGAGAAATGGTCCTTAGACTCTATCTAACTCAACGAGAGGATTGCATCATCCCTAGGCATGATGAGGTGTCTTAAATGAGTCGTAGACGTATGTCTTCGAGAAGTGGTCCTTAGACTCTGTCTAAGTTGACGAGAGGATTGTATCATCCCTAGGCATGATGAGGTGTCTTAAATGAGCCATAGACAGAGGTCTCCGAGAATTAAATGATAGGACTTGATCATCCCTGGACCTCGGTTCAAAAGGTACATGATAGGACTAGATCGTCCCTGAACCTTGGTTCAAAAAGTACATGATAGGATTGTATCATCCATGGACCTATGTCCTAAAGAGAGCGAGATTGATCATCCTATAATACGATCATGTGTGTTGTAGGGTATGCTACTATTGTGTATACTTTTATTGATGAGGATACTTGTATTGATGATGTGTATACTTGTATTGGTGTGGAAACTAATACTGATGATCTAGATGACGATGCTGCTGATTGTGATGGTCTAGATGACGATGCTGATGATCGTGTGATGACGATGCTGAGTATCGTGTTATGACGATGCTGATGATCCTGTGATGACAATGCTGATGATCGTGTGATGACAATACTAATGATCATGTGATGACGATGCTGATGATCGTGAGGATCCAGATGTTGATGTTGCTGTAGCTGTTCGAGTGTTGCAGAAGATAAAGACTCAGTACTGAAGATGTTGATGTTCCAGTATTGAAGATGTTCCAGTAACTGCTTGAGTTACTGATGATGTTGAGAAATATTCCAATGATTTATAGATGTATCATGTATGATGTTTATGACTCCTTGCTCGTGCAGATGTTGTTATAATATCCTTCTCGTTAAGGGGGAGTGTTGAAATCTTGTAACTTCAAAGAATATTATATTTGTACTTTATTATTCCAGAGATGTTTCATTCCTCCGTGAAGATCTTATGATATATCTGGAGATGTTTATTCCTCCGTCGGATTGTGGTAACTTGGGTTATTAGACATCCCTAGTGGGGGTCGTCCTTGTATGTGTTATGTGGGTCAAAGGGTTATTAGACCACCCTAGTGGGGTCGGCCCAGTCAGTTGTAATGGGGTGTTTAAGCCAGTGGTAAAGTTGGGGCCGACCTAGTTAATATAAAGTACAAGTCAGATATGTGTATATATAGAGGAGGTGTGTTCCTCATTTGATACACTTCCCTCACTTTAAATGTAGCGCACTTGTGAGAGAGAGGTCTGCTATGGAGGAGGAGGAGATCATGTCTTTGTTTTGCATCTTTGTATATTGATGGTCATCTATATTGAAGAAGCTTTGCTGGGTTTTCTACCCCATGAGGGTTTCCCAGGATAAATCTGTGTCTCTTTTGTTTATGATGTGCTTGTTGTTTCTTCAGTGATCCTGTATATGCTATTATTGTGAAATGGAATGTAATGCTGATATTTTCTGTATTAGCATATTGAATCTTAACAAATTTTTATTGTGGGAAATATCCCTCGTAATAAATATAATAAATAAATTGTTCAATTTAATGATTCATGAAGTAATAAAAACAATATAACAAAGACACCATGTATTTAGACAATTAATCTTTTGAAAGTTTTACATGGAAGATTGCAAACTTTTCCTACCCATTTTCAATTTAAATTAACTTAGCATTGTAAATGTATAAAGGTTGATATCAATTTGTATTGTGGCCAATATCCCTCGTAATAAATATAATAAATAAATTGTTCAATTTAATGATTCATGAAGTAATAAAAACAATATAACAAAGATACCATGTATTTCCTGTATTTGTGAAGTCATATCAATGGGATACTATAATATTGTTATGGAGTGGGAAAATTACAAAATTATTTTGACAAAATGGCCACAACCTAAATTAAACATAATGGGGATGTAGCTCAAACGGTAGAGTATGTATTTCCTGTATTTGTGAAGTCATATCGATGGGATACTATAATATTGTTATGGAGTGGGAAAATTAAAAAATTATTTTGACAAAATGGACACAACCTAAATTAAACATAACGAGAATGTAGCTCAAATGGTAGAGCGCTCGCTTTGCGTGCGAGAGGTATGCGGTTCGATACCCCGCATCTCTAGTTGTACATTGTGTATTTCTTTTATGTAGCTTCCATGGGATTGAATGGCATTAAAGCACGTTTTATTTTATTGTGTGCATCGCGCCTTGAACAAATTAATCTCATTGTAACAATCATTTGATTTTTATACAATGAAATGTCTATTTAGTACTCCAAAGTGTAACAAATTATATCACTTATGCTCACTAAGCGGGGATAGCCCAGTTGGGAGAGTGACAGATTGAAGATCTGAAGGTCGTGTGTTCGATCCATTTTCGTTTCAATCTCCTTTGGATTCAATGGGAGGAAGCCTTTCATATTATTTAAGACAAATGGGGCTCCTTTATCAAGGGTTTGTTTTCCTTTATTTATGAATCAAAGTTATGGTCAAAGGCGCCCTAAAGCAATGGGCTAAAGACCATTTCAAGTCTCTGACTGGTAAACAAATAGAACTTCAGGTTGAGTTGGAGAATCCTTGGGGTGGGAACATGAATTAAATCAAGCAATCCACAAGGCTCATAGATAGGAGGAGGAGAACAAACCCTTGGGGTTGGAACATGAATTAAATCAAGCAATCAAGATACTATAAAAGAAACAAGCAATCAAGATACTATAAAAGAAATTAGCAATGCCAATGGAGGGAAGATCTTATACTTCAACTCAGTAAAAGATGAGGTCTACGGGCATTTTAAAAAGTTGTACACAACAGGAGTTAAATTAGGAGGGATCAATAAAATTAGTAAGATGTCATTGGAGCATGAGATGTTTAACTTTTTTTTTTTTACACAAATGGTTAACGAGCTTTTATATTAAAAAGAGGAAACAGATTACAAAGCGTACGGGAGACTGGTCCCAAAAAACAAGAGTTGTCGAAACAAGCTCTTCATACTTCAATCTCTAGTCTTCAAACATAGCTTTATGCCTGCTACAACTGAAAATTTTAACGAACTGAACTAAGAGAAACTTACAAGAGTAATACATATAAGAAGAAGTATAAAATCCAAGCCAAAAAAGAGCTGCCAAAACACCGAGACGAGAAAACAGAAAGAGAGTCAGTTTCCATGATGGGAACGAGCGTTCTTATCCTTGCTTCCTGTTGTTGCACCTGCATTTTCATCTTCAATGTTCAGGATGACGAATGGGCTATTTATGCTGCTGGTTCTAATACAATCAAATTTGGCTTCCACTATCCTGAGGAAGCTATGGAATGAGTCAAACTTGCTAACCAACTTCTCGAAGTAGTCTTTCATCTTGCCATTGTTATTTCGGACTTCAAAGTTAGAAATTTGAACGAGGGTAGCAAGGTGATATATGGCTTTCTTCATATCGGAGAAGTCACCCTGAAGCCAACGGACCTGGGCTTCCAGGTCCAGAACTTGCGTGAGAATTTTAGGGGAAGGGTTGTCCTTCCCACGAGGAGAATCCAAGTTAACCAGACCACCATTATCACCCACCGCATGCTGCCAATTTTTGTTACCTCTCAGTTCTCTCGAGCTACCACGAAACTGCCGCGGAGGACCACCCTGATTGCGGCCTGCTTCATAGGGGGTCGAGAAAAACCCAGAGTCAAGAGTCGAGAGGACCTTCCAATTCCTGCTTCCAGAATCAAGACTACAGCTAGAATGTTGAACAGGGCCCCTGATGCCCTGAATCTGACTAGAGTCTAGAGGAACCCATCTTTTGCCGCTGCCAGGATCCTCAGCTTTGGAATGGTCGTGGCAAGCATGCTTTGTCAAGCCACCACGAGAAAGCTCATTACCGCCAGTGCTATGCCCTTGAAAAATATCAGAGAGGTAACATTTCGAGCCAACCCCCCCTGAGTGCCCCAAGACAGGCTTCCTGCATTTTCGACATTGCAGAGCATAAAGACACAGATTGCTATACTCCATGTTAAGACAAAACAACAGGCTTCGAAGAAATTCACAGGGAGAACTTTCGCAGAGAGAGACATGCAAGATCCAGATGGCACCACCTTCATGCATGATACAGCCTCTAAATTGCTTAGGGCTTGTCCGCATTGATCTCCTGCATGCGAGACAGATGGAGCCTGCCAAGGGTGGCCACCGGTTTATATGAAGAGACGTTTGAAAAGAATGAGGGCATCCCGAGGTGATTTGGCCATTAAATGAGTTCATCAAATGGGTGAGACCGAGGTTATAAGGATGCAAGACGTGGGGATAATAAGGTTAAAGGACGAAGTTAAGGGACCCAATTATCCACAAGGAGGATATCGTTTATAATAGCAAGACCACAATTCAAGCCTACTCCAATGTTAGCCATGGAGTCAGCTTTCTGATTATTATGCCTAAGGACATGAAGGAAGGAGATTGAGTGAAAATCCTTGGCCAAGTGGATGAAGTGGTGGTGCAGCGTAGAGACAGGTTTTCGCCGATGTTTGACTAAAGCCCTGGCTTCCTTGATCACCAGCATAGAGTTGCCATAGGCCACAAGATTCTTTACAGCTTCCTTCCTCGCAACATCCATACCTTTGATAACAACAAGCCATTCCACTTCGTTGTTGGTTTTCCTACCAATCCCCCAAGCATATTATTTCACCTTATTTCCATCGGAGTCCATTAGGACTCCCCCTGCACCTGCCAACCCAGGATTTCCTTTAGAGGCACCATCAAAAAAGAGGATGTGGCTGCCAAGAGTTCTTATCTAGGTTTGGAGATCCTTAGGTTCCATTCTGATTTGCCAGTTCTGAGGTTTCTGAGCCTTGATAAGGGGGGACAGGAATTGAAGGGCGGGAATCAACAGGTCGGCCACCTAGCTTTTTTCTTCAACACTTAAAGGCTCTTTACAAATATTTTTCATGTTTCTTAAGGAGAGTGAGTCAATCCAAAGGGCTTTGGCAGAAGAGACTATTTTTCCTGGGGTTTCCCTGATGTCTTCGAAGATTTCATGATTCCTGGCAGTCCAAAGTTTCCAGCAGAGGAATTTTGGGAAGGCAATCCAGGCTCTTTTAAAGTTCGGCTTTCTGGAAAACGAGTTGGGATAATAAAGGTGCCATTTTGCTAAGAGATCATTCCAATTGGTGGGAAGGATGAGATTTGGGTGAATCTCTTGAAAAGCTCTATGCCACACCTCTTGGGAGAACTTGCAATCCAGAAAAAGATGATCGATTGACTCCTCAGCATTTTTACAGAAGGTACATATGGCCGGACCTTCAATCCCCCTTCTCCTAAGATTTTCCGCAGTGAGGGTCTTTCTGTGAGAAAGAGCCCAATTGAAAAAGTTCACTTTTGGGAGCCCATCCCTGTCCCAAACTCTGATCCATTTGTTGTCTTTGCTGCAATAGTTGTTGAGGGCATCCAAAAAAACATAGCCTTCCTTTATTGAATAAGAGCCACCTTTCCCCCAACCATGCTTGTCCCTCATAGAAGGATGTATGGGGATCACACCATGAAAACGAGAGAGGAGAGTGTTATAATCATGCTTGATATGCTCAGGTAGATCGAGCATGTTCCAGCCCGTCCATTTACCTTGAGGAGACCAAGTGGACAAATCATAAAGGGAGTGAATGTTTGCTTGTTCCATCCAGCATCTCAGATCTCGAAAAGCAGGAAGAGAGTTGGCAAGTGAGAAGGAGCATAAATTGTCCTTCCAGATTTGAATTTGTTTACCGTTGCCTGGGATCCAAGAAAGGTTATTCTGAATGATAAAGGCCACTCTTTTGCAAAGATTCCAAATAGATGTTCCTTTTTTCCCATGGTCTATGCTCTCCACACATTTGCTTCTGCTTCTCGGCATGTATTTTTTATAGAAGATCTCCTCCCACCATGCCTTCTTTCCTGAGATAATCCGCTAGAGAATTTTTGCACCAAGGGAAAGGTTCATTAAGGATGGGTCTTTGATCCCCGCCCTACCATAAGCTTTGGGTCTGCACACTATGTCCCAGCTTATCAAATGAAACTTTTTTGAGCCATTAGTTTTTCCACCCTGCCATTAGAAATTTCTGAGGGCTTGGGTGATTTCCAACATCATTGTTTTGGGAGCGAGGGAGATGGAGCAGGCATAAAGAGGCTAAGCGGATAGGATGGAATTGATGAGCACCATTTTTCCAGCAGGATTTAACCAATGAGAACCCCAGGAATTGATAGTGTTTTTAAGCTTGACAATTAGCCCTTGCCAATCTGCAACTCTTTTTTTGCCTTTGAAGATCGGAATACCAAGGTAGTTGAAGGAATTTCATTCTCTGATTCCTTCAAACCCAAAAGTTCTGGCGATTCTTGTGAGGGTCCCACGTGAGCAGTTCCAGCTATAAATTTTGGACTTTTCAAAGTTCACTTTGCCATATGAGGCCTTGAGGAAATATGTGAGGACAAGATTGAATTTGGTAGCAATAATGGCTGAGGCTCCTCCAAGTAAGATTGTGTCATCAACAAACTGAGAGTGGTTAACAGGTCTGACCCCTCTGACAATTTTTATTCCTTTAAGGTCTCCCGAGGCTTGCAGGCAATGAAGTTTCCTACTCAAAGACTCAACAACTAAGAGATAAAGGAAAGGGGACAAAGGACAGCCTTGGCGAAGATCTCTAGTGTCCAGGAAGAAGTTTGTTGGTCTGCCATTGACAAGGGGGGTGTTAACACTAGAATTGTCTCTAGTTTTGGTGTGTTTGTCTTTAATATTTTTACTTTATTTTATCTTTTTGTGCTATTTAATTTCGATTTTTTTAAGCTACTTTGATTGTTTTCTAATTTATATTTTATAGTTATGATTTTGATTACTTTACCCATAGTGGCTTATGAAGGATATATTTCATTTCAAAATCTTTTAAAATACTTACTTAAGTATTTTCTAAAAGCTTTAATCTAAAGTCTAATCTATACATTTGAGTTTGTTTGTCAAAATTATGAATTGAGTTTCCCACAATGCAACCCCCAAATTCTATATACTAGTGCGTTGTAGAAATTCTGAAATTATTAAGATTGGTGGAGTTGTGATGGCAAGACATTGGCGATGTATTTTATTATGGAAGAGGAGATTCCAGACATTTGTTCACCTCATGATGACAGATGCATGAATTTATGATGATTACTACTCCGTAATATCAAGGTTTGAGAGGCCACAAACTTCGCTTTGGGGGTTTTAGTTTTCTCAGCTAAAGACACATAGAGTTGGAGGAATTCTTCTTTAATTCAGTTGTTGGAGAATAGAATTGTGAATTTGCAAAGTGTAACTGAAGATATGGGCAAGAGTGGCAGAAGTGGCATGCTAAGTTGGTTTGAACCAACCGATACCTCCTAGGTAGCGGAATTTCCTGACTGTGCTGCGATTTTCAAATCGGTAGGATGGTTCATGTTCTTTGAAAGAGTTACAGGGTTTAACATTAAGGTGACTCATGAATTTGCTCGACATTTCATGGAAGATACTGTGCAGTTTGATACCCTGAAGTTCGATTTGTCTAAAGCCTTAGTTGCAGAAGCAATGGGTGTGCCATCAGAGGGTGAGCTATGGTTTAAAAACTCTCCTTTCGATTTTGATCCTATCATATTTCTAATAGCAGGAGTTGGAGAACTAGACTGGAGTAAAGGCATCCATATAAAGAATTTTAAACCAGAATGGAAGGAAGTAATTGGGATTATTCATAGTTATATCACCTATGAAGGCCGCTTTGCTTCAGTTTTCAAGTATCATAATCGTTTTTTGCAACATTGAACTCAACAATCAAAGATGAGTCTACCTTTCTTCTTACTGAAGAGTCTCTAGAAAATGGCTAAGAAGGTTAAGACTCAAAATGATAGCAATAACCCGTATTTATTCCATCATGGTTTAATCAAGTTAATAGTTTGCACAGTGTTACAGAAGGAGAGTCGTAGTTGGGAACACTTTTTGTACTGGTCAAGATTTGTGATTCAACGAGAAGAATAGGAAAAGAATCATGTTCCTAGCAAGCAATCCAGGCTTATAAAGAAGTTTAAAAGAAATGTTGAAGAGGATTCACAGAGTATTGATGTATAGGATAATTTGGAAGATGTTGATGTAGAAAAAGATTTTGAAAACCCTGAAAATGTAATCCAAGAAAGTGTGTTTGAAGCACAGTCTTGGCCTGTTTTGGAAGATTAATAAAGGTAAGAATGTTGCTCTTATTGGTCAAGAGGAAGCTGCTAGTTCGAAACAGGATATGCATAGTTGTATTTTGGAGATAGACAGTCCTACTATAAGTCTTTCTGTTGTATATACTGAAGAGAGGGTATTTCATGTTCCAAATTTTGACGCTAATATGAAAACTCTGAACAAGCTTAGGGAGGTTAAATGGCATCCCAAAACAAGAGCAACTAATAAGTTAAGACTAAATAGGAAAATGATACTCAATCAAAAGTTGGAAAAAGAAAAGGTTAGAATTATCCAGGATTCCTTGACTGATGAAGAGAAGGAAGAGGAAAAGGAATCAAAATATCAGCAGGGTTGAATGGATGTTCAAGAGGATCAACTAATATCACCAAAGATGGTTCAGGAGGACCATGAAGTTGCAGAAGAACAAGTTATTCTCATTCCAGAACAGGGTATGTCTTCAGGAGTTGCATCTACAGATAAACTAGCAAAGGATAAGCAAGAAGATGATATGATTTTTGGAAAGTGAGATGTTCCATGAATAGAAGATCATGATTCAACATTACATGGATAAATGCATATTGATTCTGAGCTAGAGAATCTAAAGAAAGTCATCCAACAACAAAAGGATCAGATACAGTTTCTGAGTGGGTCGAATGAGAGATGTATCTCTACAAATAACATACTAAGAAAGGATTTGAATGATATTAATGCACACTATCAAGAGCTAATTGCAGTGGCTAAAAACGATTTGAAGAGAAAGAGGGAGACTGAAGATCAAGCAAAATAATTGAGGAAACAAATTCAAGGTTTAAACAATAAAAACAAAGACTTATCAAACATAATCAAAATCTTGGAGACACAATAGGTTCAAGATGAGAAGAAGTCCCATGCCTTGGAAGGCATAGATATGCTCCCTAAGGCTGCCAAGCAGTTATGAACCACTTTATCTGCAGCAGTCTACAACTGTCAAAGTATTTCATTTTTTATTATCATAAAGAATAGTTGTTAATGAATTGTTTAAAGATTTGAATAGTTAAGTTGTAACTTCTAATTATAACTGTTTCGAAGATAGGTCTAGAGTTAGTTATCAAAATCATACTTTGGAAAAAGATAAAAGAAAGAAAATTCTATGGGAGAAGGTTCGAGTTTTGGGTCAAGATAGACTATACAGTGAAAGGCTTTTGGACAAATTTTCAGACTGATGCAAATACCTCTTATGTAAGTTTTTAAAGACTGATATTTGGAATATATAATTATAAGCCATCATTATCTTATCTACTATTTTTGTTTCTGATCAGTTTGATCATACAACTAGTGATTTAATTCCTTGCTTAAAGTGTTATTCATGGAGTGCTCATGTGTTTTAGATGAACCAGTGTTGTATTCATAAATGTGTTGGCTTATATTTAATCTTTGAAGCATTAAATATCTCATTTCTTTGATGTCTTATATGATTTAGTTTCTGTATCAGTTTGTATTTGTTTAAATGAATGATTATTTTCTTGAAATGAAACCTTCAAATCAATAAACTACAAAAACAAAACCCTGTTTCATGCTTGTATTGTTGAGATTGTGCTAGCTTGCTCCTCTGTAGTATAGGGACAATTTCTAGCACAAACATCTTTGGCACCGTTGCAGGGGATGGAAGTGAAGTTACATCTTCCCTGGGATATCTTTGTTGCTATGGTTTTGAGGTGAATAGGACCAGCAAGTTTTTATTTCAGACTACAGTTTCACCAAGGTATCATTTCACAGTGGCTTCTAGGAGGTCTGGAACACAAGGGAAGCCTACTTCACCATTACATCCAGGAGTGTCAGATCCATAAAGGATTTTGAGAAAGGATAAACAAGAGTTACATACTCCTACTTTTGGAAGGTCCCAATCTTCCCCATCTTTATTTTCTCTCGGTCAACCACAGACTATATCTCCATTTCTGTATCCTGAACCAAAATTAGAGGAGGTTCATATTTAGGTTTTTACCAGTCCATTGTCTCCTAAGAAGTTCAAAACTGAGTTACTTCCCTTGTTACAGTTTAAAACTAATATTCCTACCTTTCATCCCAATTATGGTAAAGCCAACAAACCTTTGTTTTCAACAAGTCAGACTACTTCCAAGATGGCAGGTCAACCATTGGATATGATGGATCGAATGGTAGCTGCTAGGTATGCTCCCTTACTGCTTCCACAACCTTTAAATGCTCTCCCGGACACTATCAAAAATATTTTCCTAGGTTTAATGGTCAGGGAGACACAACTGCAGAGGAACACTGGAATGCATTCTTAAGTTACGTTGATAATCAGAACATAGAAGCAAAGGATGTATGGATGAGAATGTTTGTGTAAAGTCTGGATGGTGATGTTAGAAAATGGTTCAGGGAGCTACTAGCAAATTCAATAACCCTTATAGAAGAGTTACAGGATGTATTTATGAGACAAAGGGGAGATACTAAGGATCATACTTATTACATTACTGAGTTTGTAGCATTAAAAAGGAAAAAAGATGAGACTGTAGCAGACTTCTCCAAGAATTTCAATAAAATGTATGGAAGGATCCCAGCTGAAATCAATCCTTCATGACCTCAACTAAGCTAACTTATGCCAATGCCTTTAACCATGAGGTTTCACTACATTTAAGAGAAAGAAGATCACTGACTTTATTAAATATGCAAGAAGTTGCCCTAGAGGTTGAGTCAAACATTCTAGCCTCAAATAGGCTTAAGGATTAGGCAGATTTTCAAATTCATGATCGAAAGGGTAAAAATGAGATGTACCTTCAGCTTCTACATCTATGAAAGAAGACAGTAAAATGGATGAAATGAACAAATTAATTAAAGCTTTGACTGCAAAAGTCATCAAATTGGAATTGGAAAAGAATTTGAATAAACCTACTCAGGAGGGGGAAAGAAATCCCAATCAAAATGCTAATCATTTCAGAAGACCATTTGTACCAATATTCATCCCTCGAGAAAGGAGAAACAATGATATTCAGAGGGAGAGAAGAGAAAACGAAGACCAGAGAGTTCCTCCCCCATTACAAAATAATTTTATAGAAGAAGTTGAACAGGTGGAAGATGAGCAATATGAGGATGATCTAAATAAGAATTTAAATTATTTTGGGGAGTTATCTTCTAAAGGTTTTACAATTGGTGCAACTATCAAAATCCTGAGCATTATGATTCATATGATTATCAAGAAGGAAGTGATCATGACCCCCAGGTTTCAGCGAGTATGTGTCAGACTGAACCTAAAATGTCTTATAATTTAAGATCAGGTCCAAAACAATTTCTCCAAATTCCGAAGAAGAAAATAGTTCCACCTGCTAAAGAGTTTCCTAATCAAACACAAGAAAAGAAACAGAATCAAGGAGATCAGGTCAAAGCAACAGATATTGAAGAAACTAGTAAAAATGCACAAACTTTTAACTTTGAGAATGAATTATGTAAAATCAAGATTCCAGTGCCATTGACTGAATTAATGAAGACTCCTTGTTTTAGAGATTCTGCATATAAGATATTGAATGTTCCAGCTAATTCCTCTCTTTCAGATACTGTAAATTTGCAGGAAGAACATCCTACAATTATTCTTGGTACTGCCTCGTCTAAAAAGCCTGAAAGTGTTTCAACTTTTCTTCCACCTCTTTATATAACCTTGACTGTCCATGATCAAATGATTCATAATTGCCTTCTAGATTCTGGAGCCTCCCATAACTTGATGCGTAAAGAACTCATGGAGGCCCTTGGTTTGAGTGTCACAAAGCCATACCATGATTTATTTGCATTTGATTCAAGAGCTGTGAAATTTCTAGGAGTGATAAAGGATCTTGTGGTTAATCTTTCTCAATTACCAATGAGGAGTGTTATAATGGATGTGGTAGTTGCTGACATATCTCCTAAGTTTGGCATGCTTCTCTCAAGGTCCTCGGAAAAGAAAATAGGTGGTACATTATAGATGGACCTGGCATATGCAACCATTCCAGTGTTTGGTGGAGAGAATAGAAGATTGTACAGGGAATTACAGTATGTTTTCATAGTCACAGATGATAAGAATCCAACCAATCATCCCCTTTATTCATTAGATGAAGAATTGGGCTCTTGTATGCTTCATTGCGGTGATGAGAATCCAGCTGGAATACTACAGGTAGAAAAAGAAACATCAGCCAATCCAAGCATTGAACAAAAAGATGAGCTGTGGCAAATGTATTTTGATGGTTCTTCATCCAAAGAAGGAGCAGGTGCTGGTATTGTGTTGATTTCTCCTGGAGGAGAGGTAATTTGCTTGATGTATAAATTGGAATTTGTCACTACCAACAATACAATAGAATATGAGGCATTAACACTTGGTTTAAGGGCTGCGAAGGATTTGGGAATTCAACAACTTTCTGTTTATGGCGACTCTGAATTAGTTGTCCAACAGGTGAAGGGAAAATATCAGGTAAAGCAGGATTTGTTGAAGGTATATAGAAATGAGGTTTGGGACATGATTGATAACTTTTTCATAGCATTCAACATTTCTTTTATTCCCAGATATCAGAATCAGACAGCTGATTCATTGGCTTTGGAAGCCTCGCATTTCAAGATTGCAAAACATACTCAGCTGAAATATCCAATAGAAGTTAAATATAGACCTTCAGTGCCATACAATATAAAACAATGGAGAGTTTTTGAGGATGATGTGGAAATAAAAAACTTCTTGGAATTGGTTGGAGAGTTTTCTAATTCTCTAATTGATCAGGATCAAGATGAGGAGGAGGATGATACCATTGCATACACATAAAATATAATTGTTGATCATAAAATTATTAAGTTAAAGGGAAATTTTATTCCTAAGGGTTTGGTTCCCCTTGAAAGAATTTTATCTAAATATGATACCTTGTTAAAACCTTCCATGCAATCTTCAGAGGAAAATATTTTAAGCTGCAACATTGGTACTAAGGAGCAACCAAGAATGGTGAAGATTTCAAAGACTCTTTCAGTTGAACAGAGAAATAGGTACATTAAATTGTTAAAGAGGTTTGTTGATATTTTTGCTTGGTGTTATGAAGATTTGAGAACCTATGACACTAGTATTATTCAGCATAAAGTTCCTTTAAAGCCAAATGTGAAACCTTTGAGACAAAAGTTGAGGAGAATTAATCGAGCTTTATTGCTAGTCATAGAAAGGAAGTCAAAAAGTTATTAGATGCAAAGATAACTGTTCTACTCAGATATTCATCATGGGTTGCTAACTTGGTTCCAGTTCGAAAGAAGAATGGGGAGATTAGATTATGTGTGGACTTCCAAAATCTTAATAGAGCTTCATTGAAGGATAATTATCCATTGCCCAAAATTGAGCAAATTTTGCAGAAAGTGGTTGGTGCTAAGAGAATTTCAATGGTTGATGGATTCTCAAGGTATAATCAAATAGCTATGCTTCCAGATGATAGGGAGAAAACAATCTTTACTACCCCATGGGTCACATTCATGTATGTTAAGATTCCATTTGGTTTGATGAATGTCGGTGCAACATTTCAAAGAGCTATGGATATAGCCTTTGTGGGAGAAAAGGAAAAATTTGTTGTAATTTACTTGGATGATATTACTGTCTTCTCTCAGTCTGATGATGAGAATTTGAAACACCTTTTATTCCCTTTTTAGGGGATTTTTGCTATTTTTGGAGGAAAAAGGGGGGTTTTTTAGCCTTTTTTAGGCTATTTTGAGGGTTTTATGGCCTTTTGGAGGCATTTTAGGCCTTTTGGAGGCTTTTTAATGGGATTTTTTGGGATTTTAATGGAAATATGGTAGGGAAATGGACAAATGAGCCATATAATGTGGTAAATGAGCTAGTGAGCACTTTTTGGGTGTTAACAGATTGCCCCCTGATGTGCGAGGGCAGGAGCTCATCGTATGGCCGATGGACATCATAAGTCATGAATGGTTTTCCTTGGGAGTGGAGAGAAGAGAAGAAACAAACTGGAGCCCGGAACAACGATCCCGAACAACTGCAAGAACTAAAAGTACATAACCTCAATAATGGATGAGGAATCATCTGATCATATGGACGAGGCGGGCATACCCATGCTCGTATCAGAATATAACAATAACAATGGGGTCCAAAAATGGGGACCTGAAATATACATGACCTCAAATACTGACTGAGGAATAATCTCAATATATGGACGAGGCGGGCATACCCATGCTCGTATCAAGATACATAAAAAACTGTGAGGCCCGAAAAGAGGGACCTGAAATATACATAGCCACTGTGTACATCATAAGGGTCCAGAGGGGACACAAAATCTGGGACATACTGCTGAGCTGACCATGTCTGTGCTGAAAAACTGATACACTGGAATGATCAATAGTGCTACTGAATGTGGTACCAAAGGAACTAATGAGTTGCTGGATCAGAGGGACAAGGGGTACACTCGCAATGGTACACTGAACTGGAACTGATCGGGGACTGAAACTGGGTACTCAAGGAAGCATAGAACTGAATGGCTTCCGAATACAAATGCCAACGCAGCCCGGACATCCACGGGAACATACAACTGGGCGTTCCAAAATGACTCACCAATGTGCTAGAGTCGGGGGAAATCCGGGGTCTTCAACTAAAAACTGATGGGATATAATCCTACGCGATCCTCAACGATGCGATCAAGGTGCTGAAGTCGAGCATGTGAGGAACAACCACTCGGAGAGGCAATGATGACTCCTCTCAGAATGGTCCGTAGGCACTTACCACAGATGGTGATAAGTCCAAGGCGTAGGGACCTCTGGGCCTATCCTCTGGAATAGAGGAGCTGTCGTCGACAGAGGGAGACCTGCAACTATCAAGGCAATGATGTTTCCTTGACAGGAGCGCGAGGTGGAGAACCGAAATGTGATAGTACTGATGGCAGGACTGACCAAACTGTGGGGGAAAACTGGGCAAGTAGAGTGGGTGGACTCAAACTTCCTTTGTTCAGAGTATGATAATGGGAATGATCTAGCAGCATATGAAACTGACTGAGGGGAAAGGGATCATAGCTGTAATGGATCTGGGAGGATAACTGGCTGAGGGAGACTCAAGCTGGTATAAAATGGCAGGAGACTGCAGAATACTCTGAACAAAGGCGACTTGATTGGGGGTGCTGCCGATATGATCGATCATAGTGCCATGAGGCACGGGAAGATACTTCTTCATGGGCTAAGGAACTAGAAGAAGTGTGTGGATAAAATGATACTGTCGTGTGGTTTTACGAGCCCAGGACAGTTCATGCTCGTGGTCGCTTTCAATTTTAAGGAGTCTGAAAGCGATAAGAAGACTCTGAAATGATGGAATGGTACTGTCGTGTGGATTTTTCGAGCCCAGGACAGTGCATGCTCGTGGTTGCTTTCAATTTTAGAGAGTCTAAAAGCAAGTAAGAAGACTCCAGGGGGTTGCTTTTTCGTATATTTAGTCTCCAAGGCCCAAAGAAGCATAAAAGGATGCAATGAAGAACTCTTCTAGCCGGTGTGACTAGAGTATTCCTTTTTCGTAATTAGTCTACCAGGTCCGGAAAAGGGTTAAACTTATACCAGATAGACGCCCTTTCAGGTACTTTAACGAGCATGAAAGGAAGCAATATTGCTCGGCGATCTTTTCATTCTTTTAGGAGTCAGAAAAGAGCTTAACGGAAACTCCCTAAGTGCCTTTTTCGTAAAGGAGTTGTCCGGCCCGAAAAAGGGATAAAATTATACCGAACAAAAGGAATGGCTAGGCAAGGAGGAAGTGTTCAATCAAGGATCAGTAATGGTGATCAAGAACGAGGGTAGGTGGGAACACTGATGGACCTCCTTGCGGGGTAGATGAAATGATGGCAAAATAACGAAACATTTGCAGTATTACAGGAGTGAATGGCTCATGTAAAAATGTGGAACAATCCGATGGCGACTGATGTGGCGCGCAAACCGAGGCAGCAAGGTGTTGGGACACAAAGTTGAAATTGTACCTAGTGAGAGTGAGAAATGATCTCAAGCATCATCACGAGCTCGGAAAAATGAATCCGGCGAGATAAAGGATGTTAAAAATGGGTAACGGCCGATGTGGCACGCCAACCGAGGTGATGGGGGCATTTTGAAAAATGCCCAAAAAATCTGGAGGTGAGAGCGAGAAATGATCTCAAGCATCATCACCAGCTCGGAAAAATGAATCCGATGATATAAAACATGTGAAAAACGGAGAACGGTCGATGTGGCACGCAAACCGAGGCGACTAATGGCGTCTGAAAAATGGGTAAAAAAAAAAAAAAAATGACAGGCTAAAAATAATGCAACGAGGTGACCATCATGACGGTCACGTCGCGCTGATTCCAGCGGTGGGAACGGTTCGGAAAAACAAAAACAAAACAAAAAAGAAAGTACTGTACAACGCAGACCAATGAGGCCGCGGGTTTCTTTTTATGGGTAAAAACGCTTAAGATACAACCCATTACGAGGGTTGCGCAAAGGACGGCCTTCTGAGTCAGCTAAGATGTATGCCCCCTTACCGAGGCAAGTCTGCACGACGTAAGGGCCTTGCCACATGGATTCGAACTTCCCTTTACCGGTTTTGTCATGGGCTTGGTCGTAGGCGAGGACTAGGTCCCCTTCGCGGAAAGTTCGAGGGTGAACATGTTTATCATAGTCGGCTTTGGAGCGGTTTTTGGCAGCTTCGATGTTCTGGAGAGTGGCTCGACGGTCTTCATCGGCTTGTTCGAGGTGCAGCAGACGCTGCTCGAGGGGGGTGGTGTCAGGGAGAAGCTCAACGGCGATCTGTAAGGCAGGGATCTGACACTCGATGGGGAGAACAGACTCTATACCGTGAACTAAATGAAATGGTGTAAAACCAATGGCGGTCTTAGTGGAGGTGCGATAAGCCCACAAAGCCGGGAACAACATGTGGTGCCAATTGGACTTATGCTTGTCAACTGTTCGTTGGAGGATGGTTTTAAGGATTTTATTGATGGCCTCTACCTGGTCGTTCCCTTGGGGGTAGTAAGCAGAGGAAAATTGGTGCTCATACTTAAGGAGGGTGGATAACTCACGCCAGACGGCATCTTCGAAGTGTGAACCATGGTCAGAGACTAACTGCTTAGGAACCCTGAATCGGGCGATGACATGGTTGAAATGGAAGCGGGCAGCAGTGTCAGCGGTACAATTGAAGGTAGGCATGGCTTCCGCCCATTTGGTGAAGTAATCAACAGCGACAACAATATATTTGTGGCCGTTGGCAGACTGGGGTCTACATTCCATGAAGTCTATGGCCCACTTACAAAAGGGACCAACGGTGACGACTGGGTGTAACGGAGCAGGAGGTGTCCGGGCCTTGGGGGCAAAAAGTTGGCAGTTATGGCAGTGTTTGACCGCAGTGATGCAGTCAGTGAAAAGTGTGGGCCAGAAGTATCCGGCGTGGATGACCTTTTGGGCGGTGGCCATCCCTGAGAAATGGCCTCCGCAGGTGCCGCTATGACAGTCGTTAAGGACGTGTTCAGCTTCCTCATGGGTAAGGCAACGACGAAGAATTGTGTCAACCCCGCGCCGGTAGAGGACATCGCCTAAGAGGAGATATCGAGAGGCCTGGTGGCGGATGCGACGGCGTCCATTTCGTGTAACTTTGGGTCTGAACTTCTGCGTGCGTAGGTATAACAAGATATCACCGTACCATGGGTCATCGGACGAGATAGTGAACAGATGATTGTCGGGTAACTCATCGGAGATTGGTTTGGCCAGGAGAAGGGAAGGGAGATCAGTAATGAGCTGGGAAAGCGCGAGGGCTTTAGTGCTCTTAGGTGTTTTGAAGGTAAGGTCATATTCTTGGAGGATAATGACCCATTTGGCAACACGACCTTGGAGTAGCCGCCGGTTTAAAAGATATACCATGGGGTTAGAGTCGGCGACGACTGTGGTATGACTCATTAAGATGTAGTGTCGCAATTTTTGAACGGAAAAGACTACTGCTAGGGCAAGTTTCTCCTCATATGGGTAACGTAGTGGTGGACCAGACAAAGTCTGGCTAACGTAGTAAATGACGTGCTCCTGGTGAGAAGCGTCTTCTTGAACTAAGACTCCAGATACGGCATGCTCGGAGGCCGACACGTAAAGGATGAAGTCTCGAGTGAAATCCGGAGGGGAAATCAGAGGGGCTTGTGTGAGGGCCTTCTTGAGGGCCTCGAATGCAGCTTCTGCTTGCGCATCCCAGACGAAGGGTACGTGGGTGCGGAGCAGGCGCAAGAAAACGTGAACCGTGGTGGCATAATCAGGAATGAAGCGTCGAAGGAAGTTAGATCGCCCCTGCAGACTTTGGAGTTGCCGGAGCGTGCGAGGAGGGGGGAGGTCTAAAATAGCTTGGACCTTTAGAGGGTCAACAGTAATTCCTTTCTGGGAAACAATGAAACCCAACAATCGGCCTGCCGGTACGCAAAAGACACACTTGTGTGGGTTCAAGCGAATTTGGTATTTGCGACAACGCAGAAAAACTTGCCGAAGGTCGTTAAGGTGGTCTGATCGTTTCCGGGAACGAGCTGTGAGGTCATCAAGGTAGACTAACAGGATATGGACCAAGTCGTGGAAGCAATAGGTCATGGCCCGCTGGAAAGTGGCACCAGCATTTTTGAGACCGAAAGGCATGACGCGATAGGAAAAGGTGCCCCATGGGGTAGTAAAGGCAGTTTTGTACTGGTCTTCCTTACGGATCTGAATCTGATTATATCCGAAAAAACCGTCCATGAAGGAGAGGACCTCATGCCCCGCACACGCATCTATGAGTTGATCGATGAACGGCGTGGGGAAGTTGTCCTTGGGACAAGCATGGTTTAAGTCACGGAAGTCAGTGCATACGCGGATGGTGCCTTGCTTTTTGTTAACTGGAACGGGGTTTGAAACCCAAGTGGTATAGGCAATAGGATAAATGAACCCTGCCTTGCGCAGCTTCTCAATCTCGGCTTTGACAGCTGGGAGCTTTGAGGGATGAATGGGGCGCTGTTTCTGACGAACGGGAGGTACATCAGGCCATGTGTCAATGTGGTGCTCTATAATTGCGGGGTCAAGACCAGGCATTTCGGTATAAGACCAGGCAAAGACATCACGGAATTCTTTGAAAAGGTGTATGTAGTCCTCAATCTCTTGTTTACTGCAAAATGCTCCTAAAGTGATGAGTTCAGGGGCACGTCCTGGGGCAGCGATATCAACTTGGATGACGGGTGAGATGTTGGCCATGTTACCTTCCTCGAAGGCATCCGGAGCAGGAATAGGGTCCTTGAACCAGTCGACCTTGGTGGGGAGGAAGTCTTTGGATTCAACCGCGTATTGGGTAGCGGTGCTAGAGGAGGATTCGTCGGGGATAAAATAGGAACGGTGATGCATATCATCCCAAGGATAATCCGGGGCAGTAAGGGCCTCAAGGATCTCCTCATCAGTACGGAAAGTTTGCGTCGTCAAATCGGTTGACGAGGGGGTAGTGGTGGAAGAGATCATATAGATGGTATTAACCTCTCCGGAAGGTGAAGAGTCTGGGGGGTAGATCTCCTCAATGGTAGGTGGTGCCGTCTCAAGATCCAGATTGTTCATCTCATAGAGAGCCGCTCTGTAATCCGGGAGATCGGGACAATGATGTGAATAGTGCCCGTAAATACCGCAGATGGCGCAGGAGTGGTTGGTACGTAGGGACTTATCTTTAGGCTTAGGAGTGGGGTTTAGTTCGACAGTTGGGATGTTGGGGTCATCATCGAGCATTTGCATGTGCTTCTGCAATGCGGGTAACTGTGGGCACTGGTGGGTCGCATGGCCCAACTCGTCGCACAGCGAGCATTTGGGAGGAGCACGGAATACTGGAGGGTTTTTTACTGTCTTGGGAGGTGGGACAGCAGTGTAAGGTTGTGGGCCTCTGCCCCCAGTGGGTTTGGGAGGAGGAGGAGGAATCGTGGAGGATGAAGGGGTAGAGACACCGGGAGGTGGCTGAGTGGTAGTAGCCATGGGTTGCACCGGTTGGAGGACGACATCTGGTGTCGGCGGGCGGACGGGAGGCGAAAGATACCATACAGGTAATCCCAAGGTTAACCCAGGGAGGCTAAGGGTAGCCATGACCGGGGCGCTTACTACTCCCGATGGAGGGACTAGGAAGGGGATCGTATGGATAGGTGTAACACCAATGTGGCTAGGTACCAATGGTGGTTTTGGCAACAAGGGTGGTTGAGTGTTAGGTGGTAAGTTGTCGTGGGACAAGGTACATAAGTCAGACATTTCGAGTGTAGATGACGGCGGAGGAATGGATTGAAAGGTGGAAGTCATCGACGCGTCTGAGTAGACTCCAGGCCCCGTAGAGGAAACAAACGAGGTGGTGGCAGGAGAAACAGGTTGTTCAACCATGGGGAGAACATTTTCCGGTGCCGCCGGAGCACTGGGATCATAGTAGGTGAGCTGGTCAATCTTAACCACGCGTCCTTCATGGGGGAACATCATGGTGCGAAAGACAGAAGAGGCAACCGCCCGCATGGCATACATGTAGCTGCGGCCAAGTAGAAGGTTGTAATCCAATTGGGCATTGATTACCTCTATGTCAATAAGGACTGTTTTACCACCTAACTGGACTGGAACGTTGGGTAGAAGGCCTTGGGGCTGGGCCGAACGACCGTCGTAGGCACGTAATGCAGTGGTGGACTGCTGGAGAGGAGGGGATCCTAGCTTCTTCCATACAAATGTAGACATAACGCATGTGGAGGCACCCTCATCGATGATGCACCGATGGATAACAAGGTTCCTAACGGAGACAGTAACTTGGAAGGCTAAGCTGGTAGGTAGGCGTGGTTCAGACTGGTCTAAATCAAACGCCATCAAATGCGAATCAGTTGGGTCAATCCCCCCAATGGCGGAAAGTAAAGTCTTGCGCTGGGAAGGGCAGTTCTTCAAGACTTCTAACGCAGACATGGCTGCGGGAGATTGGGCTAGGTCGTCTACAATGTTGTAGTTTGACGCAGTGCGCGCGTTAGGGTTATTGTTGATTCGGCGAAGTGGGAAACGAGGTGCTTTTGCAGCGTCATCTATAGGAGGCGGAGGTATACGTAACGCCTGATCGGTGGGATGAGCGTTAGTAGGTTTATCCGTGGGAGTGGCTTCAGAGGAGGAGCCATATTGGTTCCGACGGGTCTGGAGGTTGACGTCAGCGGATGACATCATCAGTAAGTGGTGGGTACCTGAGTCAAACATGGGTTGATCAGGAGCAGCGTAAGTGATCTGTTGTTGTTGGGGCGCATTGGCTTGATGGGGAGCCAACGGCTGAGTGTTCACTACGCCTTGGGTCGGTAATGGGTTTTGCAGCACCAAAGGGGGTTGTTGAGGTTGGGGGGGTTGGGTGGCGCTTGGGGAGCCGCATGCCCTTGGCGATGGGCCTCGTCAACCCAAAGTTGCCGAGCTCGCTCCAAGTGTGGGAAAGCATGGGTATAGTGTCCATAGACCCCGCAAATAGAACAAGGGTGGTTTGTTCGCAAATTGGGGTTTTTAGCCTGCTTGGGCGGGCGATCAGGGTTTTGATTAGCGGGGGCCGCATTGTTGTTGTCAGGGGGATTAGCCGGTTGACCAGCTTGGTCTGCAGGTTGGTTGTTTCCCCGATTACGGCCCTTTCCGCGGTTCTGTTGGCCCTGGTTACGTTGGTTGTTCTGGTTTTGCTGCGGGTTCTGTTGGGCGTAAACTTGCCCTTGGGCAGCAGGTGGATTCTGAGGTTGCGCAGGTGCAGGAGCAGGCTGCGGAGGATGATAAGCAGGTTGAGGCTGAGCAGGTGCAGCAACTTGAGGGGGTTGCTGATAGGACTGCGGAGCAGGTTGTGGATGTGCCGCAGGGGCTGCCTGGGGCGGATAATAAGCAGGTTGGGCTTGTGGAGGCGCAGGAGCGGGGGCAGCCTGCTGATGGTAGTAAGGCTGAGGGGCAACTGGAGGAGCATAAGCAGGAGTCGCATACCCGAAGCACTGAGGTGGACATGAGGGTCCATGGGAATGGTGATGTGTTATGGGAGCATATGAGTTGGTTGCTCCAGACTGGGAGGTAGCCCTCGACAGGTCGGGGCCAGGGGTAGGACGTGCTATAGAAAATGGTTGGGGATGCGAAGAAACACGGCCAATGATACCATCTGCAGCGTGGGATGCCCCCGGCGCATCATGCTGGGAGGACTCGCAGCGAGGGGCGTCAGGTATAATGGTATAAAGGTAACCCGATTGGGCGTAAATGAGGTCGAACTGTTGTGCCTTAAGGATGGCTTCTTCTTCAGACTGGGGTCTTTCTGAGGCCACATCCTTAGCAATAACAGGGAGAAGGGATTTGAGGAACCAATCTAGGAAGATACGGTCGTCAAGTTTGATCTTGCATAAGCTACGGCGTCGACGCCACTCATGGATGTGGTCCGTGATATGGGTAGCCGTGTTTTGTCTACAAGATAGAAGGATCTCAACGCCCGCGTCATAGCGGACAGGCAACTGGAAGAACTGCAGGAAGGTTGAGGCCAGGGAAGAAAAGGTGGCGTGGGTCCCATGAGGCTGCTCAATATACCATTTGGCTGCAGAGCCAGTGAAGGTGCGCTGTAAGAGACGGAGGCGAACAGAGTCATCCACTATGGAGTTAGAGGAACACCATAGGTGGAAAGACATGATGTGGTTTTGTGGGTCCTCACCGGCCTTGCCCTCGAACTTAGGGATGTCCGAGGGGAGCTTGGTAGGCATATGAGGCCATGTAGGGTTGTGTCGAATAGGATCGTTGGTCAATCTGGCCAGGTCAGGTAGGTTGAGGCTAGCCATGAATGGCAAACTGGAAGAAGGCTGTGACACAGTAGTGCTATGGACCAAGTTGGGGCCAGTGCCCCCAAGTGGAGGGACAAGATTTAGGGTGGTGCCCCCAAGTGGGGGAACTGAGGTGGTGGAGGATGGTCCAGCACCCCCATGGGTAGTGTGAGCCACTGATGTAGTGGGGATGGGTATTCCCGCTGTGGGTATAGGTACCGTGAGGGGAACGGTAGATGGTTTCCCCATGGAGGGCATACCAAAAACAGGTGTAGTAATTGGTGTAGTGGTGGATGTGCCACCAATGGTCCCTATGACAAATGGAGTGGAAGTCGTGCCAGCCATGGGGCTAGTAGGGGAAGTATAAATAGGGTTCTCAGACTCTTCGTCAGAATCAGAGGTAAAGTAAGGGGCGTCACTATCTGGTGACGGAGTCCTACGTCGCTGACGAGTGGAGTCAAGTGACAAGGCTCTAGATCTGTGATGAGTGGTATCAACGGACAATGATCGGAATCTACGACGAGTGGTGTCAAGAGAACCGTGCTGTGGGGGCTCGCCCCTGAGGCGCCGAGAATGTCTCGGGGACTCAATGGTGACAGATGGTGTCAAATCTCTGTGGGTTGAGGTGAGTATAAAAACAGCTCAAAAATCCTAATGCAACCGAGTGTGCAGAAGGAGAGCTAAAAAAACAAGGCACTCAGGCCAACAACCAACTCAAAACACCCACTGCAACAGCTGTGCTACAATAGGTGGAGTAACAACAAAGATGGTCAGAATACCAACAAGCAGCAGGTTTCCTAAAAAAAGAAAAATGGTGGACTCACTAGACCAAAGGGAGGTAAAGGAGCATGCAAACACCTAACTAAAAGTATTCTGACTTAACTAAACATATCCTCTGCAAGGTGATGAAATCCAAGTCAGACAATATGAGTAGGAAAGCCAAGTGGCTATGATATCCCCCTACCGGGAGGGATACCGGGTAGTCAATCCTAAAAGAATGGCAACTAAGATACCCCGTTCATGACACGTCCAGAAAGGTGAATCTGTCGTTTAGTTCGTTGACCGCAATACCCCTATACAGGGATATCCCGCGAACCGCGAAAGGTAGCCCTTCGATTACTGAATGGAGTGCGGTATTCCACTCAGGCCTCCGGAACCAGTCTCCCAACTTCAACCCTCCTAAGGGAGAGGCCCTCTGATAAACTGGTCGTGACCGTGCCAAAAAGTACTAGGGGATTTTGGTTCCCTATTTGGACAACAACTATGTCTCAAGTGAAAGTAACCAAGGGGTGTTATTGGAAGCCTATCCCCCTGATCCTACCTAACTACAATGATTCTTTTGTGTTCCCCAAGTGGGGTTAGAATGTTGGTTTAGTTAGGTACTTTTTAAGGCTCACTTGATTTTATGTGACAGAGTGTGTGCTCGTGAGGTGTTGAACCCAAAAAGAGAAGTGCCACAAGGGGGGCAACTTCCAATCTATCAATAATGAGGAAATTGAAAGTTTAATTTGCAAAATTTTCTGAATTAAAAAACACTAAAATTTTTAAAAGAATTCTGTAAAGGGAACAGAAATTATATTGCAGAAAGGCTGTAAGGTAGTGAGGCTGCAGGTGGGACAGAAGGCTGTTCAGATGCAGAAAATATTGCAGCAAAAGGGGCTGGGATCAAAACAGGAAAAGAGCAGAAATCAGACCGCGGGTCTGTGGCGAATTGGAACAGGCCGACCGCGGGTTTAAGGGAAACAGCGGCGGTCAGGTCGTGGCTATCGGGCCAACAGAGGCAGTCGGGACACAAGAAACAGGCAAAAAGACGCAGTCGGGTAGCGGCAGAAGGGCTAACAGGCGCAGTCGGGACGCGCGAAAGAGGCAGAAAGCCGCAGTCGCGACGCCGGAAAAAGGCCGACAGGCGCAGTCAGATCGCGGCAAACAGGCTGATTAGCCACGGTCGGATCGCAGTTAACAGACTTGAATCCGCCGGCAGAGCGTCGGAAGCAGTCTGAGAGCCGCGGTCGGATCGCAGGTAAAGGCCTGAAAGGCACGGTCGGGACACGACTGCAGAGGGAAAAAACGCGGTATGCGGCGGCCGAAAGGGACAGCCGAAAGGAAAAAATTTAAAAAACGGAAACCAGAAATTCGAAAACTAGGGGAGTCGCCAAAACTGTAGCTAGGGTTTTACCCCTAGCTTGTGCCAATGAGCACCTACTAAGGAGAATGGACTCCTTAGTAGCAGTTCAGTATATTAAACTAATTAAGCTAAAACAACAATTAAATTAATTCCAAAACAAGCATGAAACATAAACATCAAATGAAAAGAATGACTTTTACTATTAATGTTACCTTGAGTGTCAAGGTTTGATGAAGCCCTTTGCAGTGTCCAAGAGGATGCTCCAAGCTTCAATATGCTCCTTTCTCCTTCTCCAATGTTGGGGATGGGCCAAAGGTGGCTCTCAAGGTGAAAATAGTTCAAAGGTGAACTAGGGTTTCGAGAGAGATTTTGGCAGAGTAAGGGTGCTTGTGATTGTGGATATGGAATAAGGGATCTCCATCACCTATTTATAGTTTTTTGGTGGTGGAGTGCTGACCCATGGTTTTAGGAAACACATGGTTTTAGGCAGCTGTATAGGGTTTTTTCCTCCTTTTCCTCATTATTTTATATTTTTATTCCCTTTTTAGGGGATTTTTGCTATTTTTGGAGGAAAAAGGGGGGTTTTTTAGCCTTTTTTAGGCTATTTTGAGGGTTTTATGGCCTTTTGGAGGCATTTTAGGCCTTTTGGAGGCTTTTTAATGGGATTTTTTGGGATTTTAATGGAAATATGGTAGGGAAATGGACAAATGAGCCATATAATGTGGTAAATGAGCTAGTGAGCACTTTTTGGGTGTTAACAGTAGGTATTTTGAGTTGTCGTTGAACCCCAAAAAGTCACATTTTGTTGTACAGGAAGGAAAAATTTTGGAACATCTTGTTTCAGCTGATGGTATTATAATAGACCCTAAGAGAATCAAAGCAATCCTGAAGATTACTATCCCAAGAAGTAAGAAAGATATCCAATCATTCATTGGGAAAATTAATTTTCTAAGGTGGTTCATCCCGAATTTTGCTGAAACTATTAAACATATTACATCCATGTTGAGGAAGCATCAAGAGGTAAAATGGACAGCAGAAGCTAAAGCTTCATTTGAGAAGATTAAACAAGCTTTGACAGAAGCCCTAGTCTTGGTAAGTCCAGACTTTTCAAAATACTTTCTCAGTTTTTATTTTGCATCCCAAGACACTATAGCTACTGTTCTACTACAAAAAAATGCAGATGGTTTAGGGCAGCCTATAGCTTTGTTCAGTAAGACCCTTAGAGACTCAGAATTAAAGTATAGTACACTTGAGAAGCAAGCATATGCACTTGTTAAAGCCTTGAATTTTTTGAGAATCTACATTTTGCATTCAAAGATAATTGCCTATGTACCTAATGCTGCTATTCAAGAAATTCTAAATCAGCCAGATAGTGAAGGTAAAAGAGGTAGGTGGATTGAAAATATTATGGAATACGAGGTTGAAATTAGGCCTACAAAGTTAGTGAAAGGGCAGGGTTTAGCAAAACTGTTAGTTGATTCAAATTGTGAGGCTTTGGACATCCATTTGGTGGCAAATCAGCCAACTCAGGAAGAATTACAAATGAAGAAAAATGAAGAGAAGACTATGGATAAATATGGAGAATCAGAATGGTATGCTGACATAGTTCACTTCTTATTGTATTTGCAATGTCCTGCTCATTTTGATAAGAAGGAATCCAGGTCATTAAAGTTGAAGGCTACAAAATATTGTTTGGTAAATTAGTAGTTATACTGGAAGGATCTTGGTGGTGTATTACTCAGATGTTTGGAAAAATCATAGGTAGAAGAGGTTATTTCATAAATGCATGAGGGTGCTAAAGACATGTAGAGTTGGAGGAATTCTTCTTTAATTCAGTTGTTGGAGAATAGGGTTGTGAATTTTCAAAGTGTAACTAAATATATGGGAAAGAGTGGCAGAAGTGGCATGCTAAGTCGGTTTCAACCGATCGATACCTCCTATGCAGCATAATTTCCTGACTGTGTTGCGGTTTTCAAATCAGTGGAATGGTTCGTGTTTTTTGAAAGAGTTACAGGGTTTAACATTAAGGTGACTCATCAATTTGCCCGACATTTCATGGAAGATACTGTGCAGTTTGATACCCTAAAGTTCGAGTTGTATGAAGCCATAGTTGCAGAAGCAGTGGGTGTGCCATCAGAGGGCGAGCTATGGTTTAAAAAATCTCCTTTCGATTTTGATCCTAGCATATTTCTAATAGCAGGAGTTGGAGAACTAGACTGGAGTAAAGGCGTCGATACAAAGAATTTTAAACCAGAATGGAATGAAGTAATTGGGATTATTCAGAGTTATATCACCTGTGAAGGCCGCTTTGCTTCATTTTTCAAGTATCATATTCATTTTTTGCAGCATTTAACTCAATAATCAAAGATGAGTCTACCTTTATTCTTGCTGAAGAGTCTCCAGAAAATGGCTAAGAAGGTTAAGACTCAAAATGATAGCAATAACCAATCTCTCTTCCATCATGGTTTAATCAAGTTAATAGTTTGCACAATGTTACCGAAGGAGAGTCGTAGTTGGGAACACTTTTTGTACTGGTCAAGCTTTGTGATTCAACGAGAAGAACATGAAAATAAGCATGTACCTAGCAAGCAATCCAGGTTTATAAAGAAGTTTAAAAGAAATGTTGAAGAGGATTCAAAGAGTATTGATGTACAGGATAATTTGCAAGATGTTGATGTAGAAAAAGATTTTTAAAACCCTGAAAATGCAATACAAGAAAGTGTGTCTGAAGAACAGTCTCGGCCTGTTTTGGAAGATTAATAAAGGTAAGAATGTTGCTCTTATTGGTCAAGAGGAAGCTGCTAGTTCGAAAAAGGATATGCATAGTTGTATTTTGGAGATAGACAGTCCTGCTATAAGTCTTTCTGTTGTGGATACTGAAGAGAGGGTATTTCATGTTCCAAATTTTGATGGTGATATGAAAGCTTTGAACAAGCTTAAGGAGGTTAAATGGTGTCCCAAAACAAGAGAAACTAATAAGTTAAGACTAAATATGAAAAGGATACTCAATCAAAAGTTGGAAAAAGAGAAGGTGACAATTATCCAAGATTCCTTGACTAATGAAGAGAAGGAAGAGGAAAAGGAATCAAAATCTCAGCAGGGTCGAATGGATGTTCAAGAGGATCAGCTAATATCACCAAAGCTGGTTCAAGAGGACCATGAAGTTGCAGAAGAACAAGTTATTGTCATTCCAGAACAGGGTATGTCTTTAGGAGTTGCATCTACAGAGAAGCTAGCAAAGGATAAGCAAGAAGATGATATGATTTTTGGAAAGTTAGATGTTCCATGGGCAAAAGATCATGATTCATCATTACATGGAGAAATGAATATTGATTCTGAGCTAGAGAATCCAAAGAAAGTCATCCAATAGCAAAAGACTTAGATACAGTTTCTGAGTGGGTTGAATGCAAGATATATCTCTACAAATAACATACTAGGAAGGATTTGAATGATATTAATGCACACTATCAAGAGCTGATTGCAATGGCTAAAAAATATTTGAAGAGAAAGAGGGAGACTGAAGATCAAGCAAAAGAATTGAGGAAACAAATTCAAGGTTTAAACAATAAAAACAAAGACTTATAAAACAGAATCAAAATCTTGGAGACACAATAGGATCGAGATGAGAAGAAGTCCCATGCCTTGGAAGGCATAGCTATGCTCTCTAAGGCTGCCAAGAAGTTATGAACTGTAATACCCCATTTTGACCTTGATGTAAATACTGCTTATGTACAGTATGTGTAAATTCCCTAGTGTGGAGCTCAAGGCCAAGGCCCCACTAGTGGATGTTTCGGTTTATTGCTTAGGAAAGCATTGATACAGTTTGATTATTCATGGGCTGCTAAGCCATGACGAATGTAAATGATGTAATTATTACTGAATGAATAAAATAACCAAGAAGCTGGCTAAGGAGGCAACGAACGAGAAGGGAGCCGTGTGTATCCACTAGGGAGAGGTGAGGGGGTTTGGGATTGGTTGACCATGTTGCCACATGTCTGACTAAGAACCCATTTGAACTCCCTGCTGACATTAATGTGATTTCAGAGAGTGGTTGAGAACCAACTGTCGAATTTGATGGAGTATGGAGCATGCCTGTGATTTCGTATGGCAGGGAATGGCTCTGATCACTTGTGCGTGAAGGCATCAAACTGCCTGGGACAACTCGCAGAGCCTATTGTGATATGGGGGGGGAGGATTCGGGGGGACACACACACTCGTCCATTCATGAATCACGCACTCAATTCCCTGTTTGGAACGCTCATGCTACCATTGTTGAGACCATTAACCCTCGCAGAGGATTCACCTGCGTGTTTTCCTGTAAGTAGCGTGCCCCTGTGTGTGAGAACTACCCAAGAAGGGGAAGCCATGACACCCTGTGTATAGGACCCTGGTACAACGATGGGTAGAGTCAATAGAGAAGGTTGCAGAGCGTGTAGAGCAACCGTGGGAAAACCCCAAGCCGGGATATGTCTTGTGGTAAATTGTGGGAGAAGGGTTGGATTACTGGACGAACTCAATGAAGGCTATAGTCTCAATGAACTAGTGACTGGACCTTTCTATGCCCATCCTGGAATAACACTGGAAGGGAAGGACCTTGTGAGACTGTATAGCAGTGATAGTATCTTTCTTGTGTTGGATGTGGTAGGTATTGTGTGTGCTAGGTCGGCTGTGAGCGACTAGAACTTTCTATGCCCATCCTGGAATAGCACTGGAAGGGAAGATGCCTTGAGAGTCTATGTGATTGTGCAGTAGGTATTCCTTGTGTTGGATGTGGTAGGAATTGTGGGTGCCAGGTCAACTGAGTGTTGAGATGCCTGCAGTTCTGTGGTTGAACTCACTGGTTTATCAATGCCTCCTTGTTATCCATGTGTGCTGAAGGAACCCCTGTAGGTTGGCTTAGCATGGGTAGGTGCCCTGGAATTCTTGGTAAACCCAACTACAGACTGGTTTAGCATGTGAATGGAGCCTCGACTATGAGAGAACCTATTAGCCCTTCTTAGTGGATACACTGCCCAGCTCAGGGGGTGATCTCTTAGCCGAAAGAGTATAGGCCGGATAGAGATCTAAGGTTGGGTGGAACGTTGCTCTCACTTAGCCAATTGCTTTGGAATTCAAAGATAAGTATTCTGTTATGGTAAATGATGTGGTTTCATTATTATGATGAATGCTTGTATAATCATGGAATTATTCTATGTATAGTTATATGAATGGTTGACATGAAGTCATGTACAGGCCTGAGTAACAGGTTGAATCCACTTTGTATATTTATCTTGTATTGCAGGAACTAATGCTTGTAATTCTTGCATATGATAGATGTGTGAGTTAAGTCTGTGGATGCATTTTATATGTGATGATGTATGATAGAGCTCCATTGTTTGGTAATGAATGTGATGTGTACTAACCATGTGAAGGAAAGGTATATTTATATTTGATCCTTGAGAAGTTAGAGAAGCCCTGGAAGTGGTTTTCAGGAACCTCTGTGGGTCAGATACCAGGAAGGGACCTTGATAGGTTGAAAGTTGGAATGTTCAAGTGTGGGTAGGAACAGATCTTGAAAGAAGGAAATGAGAAGGTTAGATGCCTTACCTGGTCAAGGGGATGTCACCATTGGATAGAGCCCTCCAAGGGATTTCCTACAGTACCGACCTTGCCCCATTTGGACACTAGAGGGAGGAGTTATGCCCTTTGGAAGATTGGTGAGGTTTCCCTCATAGAAGCAGGATCCAGCAATTCCCGAACCCGCACTGTTGGGTTGCGGGGTCAGCGACTTGCGGGTTACGGAGTTAGTGATTTGCGGGTTGCAGGGTCAGCGACTTGCGGGTTGCGGGCATGCCAAAATTTGCGTTGGGAGTTTTGGCTTTTCGCATTCCCAAACCTAAAACCGCGGGTTTGGGTGTCGAGTTTCTGGTTGCGGGAATCGAGATTGACCGTTTGGGATTTCCGCATTCCCGAACCCAAAACCGTGGATTTCTGGTGTTGGGTTTCGGGTTGTGGGGATCGAGATTGACTGTTTGGGATTTCCGCATTCCCAAACCCGAAACCACGGGTTTTGGGTGTCGGGTTTCGGGTTGCGGGAATCGAGATTGATCGTTTGGGATTTCCGCACTCCCGAACCCGAAATTGAGGGTTTCGGGTTTCGGGATCGCCGGGTACACAATTTCGCATTGGGATTTCTGTAATCCCGAATCCGCAATTGCGGGTTGCGGGTTTCGGGATGCCGAATATGGATTTGAGTTTTCTTTTCCAACTGTGTGTATGGGTGCACAGTCATGGTTTTTTGAGAATAAAAAATAAAAAAATGGATCACGGTCTCCAGTGACCAGGGAGGTCTGAGGGGACGTGACAGAGTGATATCAGAGCTTCAGTTGCAGCACTGGGAGCTGTTTGGGCTGGACGGTGCATAAATTTTGGTCAGGAAATGCGCCCAAGGCATGATTTTTCTAATAAACTTAGTTGCTTGATTTATTGCTTAGATGAATAATTCCTGGTTTGGATGAGTATGATATAGTTTATTTGCATGTTTATGATATCTAATAGAATGTATCTGATATACATAGAATTAGCAGTAGCTGTCAGACAATTGTATCACGGTGCAATGCACAGTATGAGGTGAGAATGGTTACCCTGAATGATGCGCAGGACCCATTTGGGCCGAAAGATGATGTATTGGGTGAGAATGTGCAAGAAGCACATACAGAAGTCGAGTCTGATGGAAGAAGGGAGCAAGTGACTCCCCCAAACTTAACTGAAACTATGGTTAGCTTCAATGAGCGAATGATGAAAGCGTAAGAAGAGTAGCATCAGCTCATTGCAGCCATTTACAGAGTCTCACGGACTTGCAGCAAAGGATTAACGGTGGTTCTAACTTGAGCCACAAAGGTCAAGAAGAAAGAAATGCAGAAAGTCAGTCTAGGGGTCGTTCCATGAAAAGAACTCCAAGCCCTAGAAGGGGTTCTATGGGTCGGAAGCACAGGACACCCTCTCCTAAGATTTCTTCTAGCAAGTCATAGGATTCTGAGTGTTCTCAAGAGAGCCTAGGACACACTGCCAGTAAGAGTAAAGGCAGGAAGAAGCACAGAGGTATTCCATAGGGTGAATTCAAAAAGGCTAGGCCTCCTATTTTTTATGGTGAAAGTAAAGAAGGTCAAGAAGCAGAGGCATGGCTTCTTGGGATGAAGAAGTACTTCAGAATGCATGAGCATTTGGAGAATGAAAAGGCTAAGGTCGCTATCTACAACCTTAGTGGAAGAGCTTCTATCTGGTGGGATCACCTCATGCAGCAGAAGGGAATCAGTGAAAGAAGAGTCAGTTGGGGTAGGTTCCAAAGGTACTTCCAGGAGAAATACCTATCAACTATATATTATGATAGTAAGAGGAAAGAGTTCAATGAACTCAAACTTGGATATAATACTATGGATGAGCATGTTCACAAGTTTCTGGAGTTACTAAGGTCTGTAGACTACATCAAGGATGAAAGAGTGAAGATTCAATGCTTGCTTGGTAGTTTGCCACAGAATTACAGAGACATGATAAAGTTTGTAAACCCACCCAGCTTGGATGAAGCTATCAAGATGGAAGAGCATTGCTATGAGCAGAATAAAGGTAAAGCAGAGGCACAACCACCATGGAAAGGTAAACCCAAGGGAAGGTTTGATCAGAAGAAGGGTGAGTCTAAACCACCATTCAGGGATCAGCCTAGGATATTTCCACAGGGCCAGCAAGCAAGAAGAGAATTTAGGCCAACAATGGACAGGACACCAATGGGGCCAATTCAGTGTTGGGGTTGTGGAGAGAACCATAGGCTCAGGGATTTCCCATCTGAAAAAAAGAGCCCCAGGGTCTTGCACAATGTTAGAAGAGAAGCTACAGTAGGGGATATGGCCAGAGAAACACCCAGGATTTATGCAACACTGGATGATCACCAAGCAGACCATTAGTCAACAGTAGTAGAAGTTGCAGGTAAGATTGCTGAGCAGCCTATTTCTATTTTGATTGATCCAGGGTCTACTCACAGTTATGTATCTCCTAAGGTAATTGAGATTTGTTCCCTTGGTAAAGTGAATCATGACAATGCTTGGTTAGTTCAGCTAGCCACCGGTACCAAGAGAAAGCTCAGTGAAATGGTGAAGGAATGTCCTATACAATTGAATGGATTCCTCACACATGCAGAATTGAATGTCTTGCCATTGGTGTCATATGATGCCCTGATTGGCATGGACTGGTTGGAAAGGCATAGAGCCAAGGTGGACTGTTATGATAAAGCATTGGAATGTCTTGATGATGAAGGAAAGCCAAGGTTGGTTAAAGGGATTCCAAAGCATGTTTCAGTAAGACTGATTTCAGCTCTGCAATTGAGGAAGTTTCATAAAAAGGGTTTCCAGTTATATGCTGTACATATATCAGGTTCAGCAGAGTATAAGGGACCTGGGATAGAAGACTTCCAAATGTTGCATGAGTTCCAGGACATGTTCCCAGATGAGGTTCCAGGATTGCCACCTAAGAGGGACATTGATTTTTCTATTAATCTTGTTATGGGAGCAACACCCATCTCCAAAGCTCCTTATAGAATGAGCACACTAGAGTTGGTAGAGTTGAAGATGCAGCTACAGGAATTGATAGACAAAGAATATGTCAGACCGAGTGTATCCCCATGGGGTGCACCAGTATTGTTTGTTAAGAAGAAGGATGGAACATTGAGGTTGTGTATTGATTATAGGAAGCTCAATAAGGTGACAGTTAAGAACAAGTATCCCTTGCCAAGGATTGATGACTTGTTCGATCAGATGAAGGAAGCTAGATTATTCTCCAAGATTGACTTGAAATCAGGGTGCTATCAAGTAAAGATAAAGGATGAAGACATTCATAAGACAACCTTCAGGACTAGGTATGGTCATTATGAATTTACAGTGGTGTCGTTTGGTCTTACCAATGCACCTGCTACATTCATGTGTCTCATGAATAACGTCTTCAACAAGTATTTGGATAGGTTTGTGATTGTGTTCTTGGATTAAATTCTTGTGTATTCCAAGAATGAGGAAGAGCATGATGAGCATTTGAGGTTGGTGTTACAAGTCCTTATGGAGCACTAGCTGTATGCTAAGCTAAGTAAATGTAACTTCTATCAAGAGAAGGTATAGTATTTGGGCCACATTATATCAGCAGAAGGTATTGCTGTAGATCCTGAGAAGTTTGAGGCCATTATGGATTGGTCCACTCCAAGGAATGCAGCAGATGTTAGATCTTTCATGGGCCTTGACGATTACTACAGAAGTTTCATTGAGGGCTTCTCCAAGATAGACCACCCCATCACTTCATTGCAGAGGAAGAACATTAAATTCACATGGTTTGAAAAATGTGAAAGAAGTTTCCAGCGGCTGAAGGAGTCGCTTACTAGTGCTCCTGTTTTGAAGATCGCATATCCAAGTAAGGATTTCGTGGTGTGCATAGATGATTGCATTGAGGGACTCAGTGGAGTGCTAATGCAAGAAGGTTCTGTAATTTGTTATGAGTCAATGAAACTGAAAGAGCATGAAAGGAACTATGCCACCCATGACTTAGAACTAGCAGCCATAATTCACGCTCTCAAGAGATGGAGGCATTATCTTTTGGGAAGGAGATTTGATCTCTAAACTGATCACATGAGTTTGAAATACTTGTTCGACCAGACAAACCTGAATGCAAGGAAGACTAGATGGATGGAGTTCCTTTGCGAATTTGATTTGGAGATTAAGCATGTCAAAAATAAAGAGAATAAAGTTGTTGATGCACTCTGCAGGAGATTCCATATTGCAGCCATAAGCAGATGTGAATCCGATTTGAAAGAAAGAATTTTAGAGGCTCGGGATGGTGATGAAGTCTATATCCAAATTAAAGAGAAATTACAGCAGAACATTATAGACGAGAAGTATGCAAGATATCATCTGGGTAAGGATAATGTTCTCATCTATCGGAACACCAGGCTATACATTCCAGATAGTGAAGACTTCAAGAAACTAGTGATGGATGAGATACATCAGAAGCCATACTCAGGACACCCAGGGTATCAGAAGACTATAACAGCAGCAAGGAAGCAGTACTTTTGGCATGGTATGAAGAAGGACATAGCTGAGTATATTGCTAAATGTCAGAAGTGTCAACAGGTCAAGGCAGAGCATGAACATCCAACAGGATTTTTGCAGGCCTTACCCATTCCAGAGTGGAAGTGGGAAGTGATTTCCATGGATTTTATAATAGGACTGCCCATGACAGTGAGGAAGCATGATTCAATCATGGTTGTGGTGGAAAGGCTATCAAAGGTAGTTCATTTCGTCCCAGTCAAGTCCACTCACAAGGCTAATGACATTGCAAATATCTTCATAAGGGAGATATTCAGATTGCATGGATTTCCAATTGAAATTTAGTACATCCTATCATCCTCAGACAAATGGTTAGACTGAGAGAGTGAATCGGATCCTTGAAGATATGCTAAGGATGTATGTGATGGATAAGCCATCTAAGTGGGAGGACTATCTACACTTAGTGGAATTTGCTTACAACAATGGGCATCAAGCATCATTGAAGATGAGTCCTTTTGAAGTGTTGTATGGCAGAGGATGCAAAACTCCAGTGAGCTGGGACAACCTAGTGAACAGAGTAGTGCTTGGACCAGAGACGGTTGAGGAAATGGAACAGGAAGTTGTTAAGATTAGACATAATCTGAAGGCAACATAGGATAGGCAGAAGAGTTATGCAGATCTGAAAAGAGTGCATAAGGAGTTAAAAACTGGGGATCGTGTCTACTTGAGAGTGAGACCCAGGAAGAGTTCCATGAAATTGGGAAGTTGTGCCAAGTTGGAACCAAGATATTGTGGCCCATTTGAAGTCCTTGATAGGATAGGACCAGTTGCATATAGAATTGCATTTCCTGCTAACATGAAAGCCCATAATGTTTTCCATGTATCTTTACTTAAGAAATATGTACATGATCCTAATCATATCATTGATTGGCATGTGATACAGGTGGAACCAGAGGGAGAGTTCCACGTGGAGCCTACGTGCATCCTTGACAGGAAGGTTACCCTGCTCCGGAATCGGGCCATAGGGCAGGTAAAGGTGCAATGGAGACACCTTAGCCTAGAGGAGGCCACGTGGGAGCTAGAGGATGCCATGAGGGAGGCATTTCCATTTTTGTTCAGTTTTGAGAACACCGAGGACGGTGTTATTTTAAGGGAGAGGGAGTTGTAATACCCCATTTTTCCCTGATGTAAATACTACTTATGTACAGTATGTGTAAATGTCCTAGTGTGGAGCTCAAGGCCAAGGCCCCACTAGTGGATGTTTCGGTTTATTGCTTAGGCAAGTATTGATACAGTTTGATTATTCATGGGCTGCTAAGCCATGAAGAATGTAAATGATGTAATTATTTCTGAATGAATAAAATAACCAAGAAGCTGGCTAAGGAGGCAACGAATGAGAAGGGGGTTGTGTGTATCCAATAGGGAGAGGTGAGGGGGTTTGGGATTGGTTGACCATGTTGCCACATGTCTGACTGAGAACTCGTTTGAACTCCCTGCAGACATTAATGTGATTTCAGAGAGTGGTTGAGAATCAACTACTGAATCTGATGGAGTATGGAGCATGCCTGCGATTTCGTATGGCAGGGCATGGCTCTGATCACTTGTGCGTGAAGGCATCGAGCTGCCTGGGACAACTCACAGAGCCTATTGTGAACCGGGGGGGGGGGGGGAGGATTCGGGGGGACAAACACACTCATCTATTCATGACTCACGCACTCGATTCCCTATTTGGAACGCTCGTGCTACCATTGTTGAGACCATTGACCCTCGCAGAGGATTCACCTGCGTGTTTTCCTGTAAGTAGCGTGCCCCTGTGTGTGAGAACTACCCAAGAACGGGCAGCCGTGACACCCTATGTGTAGAACCCTGGTACAATGACGGGTAGAGTCAATAGAGAAGGTTGCAGAGTAGTTTGCGCAGAGCAACCATTGGAAAACCCCAAGCCGGGATATGTCTTGTGGTAAACTGTGGGAGAAGGGTTCGATTGCTGGAGGAAATCAATGAAGGCTATAGTCTCAATGAACTAGTGATTGGAACTTTCTATGCCCATCCTGGAATAGCACTGGAAAGGAAGGACCTTGTGAGACTATACAGCAGTGATAAGATCTTCCTTGTGTTGGATGTGGTAGGTATTGTGGGTGCTAGGTCGGCTGTGCACAACTAGACCTTTCTATGCCCATCCTGGAATAACACTGGAAGGGAAGATGCCTTGAGAGACTGTGTGATTGTGTAGTAGGTCTTCTTTATGTTGGGTTTGGTAGGTATTGTGGGTGCCATGTCAACTGAGTGTTGATATGCCTGCAGTTCTGTGGTTGAACTCACTAGTTTAGCAATGCCTCCTTGTTATCCCTGTGTGCTGAAGGAACCCCTGTAGGTTGGCTTAGCATGGGTAGGTGCCCTGGAATGCTTGGTAAACCCAACTACAGACTGGTTTAGCATGTGAATGGAGCCTCGACTGTGAGAGAACCTATTAGTCCTCCTTAGTGGATACACTGCCCAGCTCGGGGGTGATCTCTCAGCCAAAAGAGTATAGGTTGGATAGAGATCTAAGGTTGGGTGGAGCGTTGCTCTCACATAGCTAGTTGATGGTAAATGATGTGGTTTCATTATTATGATGAATGCTTGTATAATCATGGAATTGTTGTATGTATAGTTATATGAATGGTTGACATGAATTCATGTATAGGCCTGAGTAATAGGCTGAATCAACTATGTGTATCTATCCTGTATTGCAGGAACTAATGCTTGTAATTCTTGCATATGATAGATGTGTGAGTTAATTCTGTGGATGCATTTTATATGTGATGATGTATGATAGAGATCCATTGTTTTGGTAATGAATGTGATGTGTACTAACCCTATGAAGGAAAGGTATATTTATATTTGATCCTTGAGAAGTTAGAGAAGCCCTGGAAGTGGTTTTCAGGAACCTCTATGGGTCAGATAGCAGGAAGGGACCTTGACAGGTTGAAGTTTGGAATGTTCAAGTGTGGGTAGGAACAGAACTTCAGAGAAGGAAATGAGAAGGTTAGATGCCTTACCTGGTCAAGGGGATGTCACCATTGGATAAAGCCCTCCAAGGGATTTTCAATGGTACCGACCTTGCCCCATTGGACATTGGAGGGAGGAGTTATTTCCCTTGGAATATTGGTGAGGTTTCCCTCACAGAAGTAGGATCCAGCAATTCCTGAACCCGTAGTGTTGGGTTGTGAGTTGCGGTGTCAGTGACTTGCGGGTTGCGGGGTCAGCGACTTGCGGTTTGCGGGCATGCCAGAATTCGCGTTGGGAGTTTTGGGCTTTTCGCATTCCCGAACCCGAAACTGCGGGTTTCGGGTGTCGGGTTTCGGGTTGCGGGAATCGAAATTGACCATTTGGGATTTCCGCATTCCCGAACCCGAAATTGCGGGTTTCGGGTGTTAGGTTTCGGGTTGTGCGGATCGAGATTGACTGTTTGGGATTTCCGCATTCCCAAACCCGAAACTGTGGGTTTTAGGTGTTGGGTTTCGGGTTGCGGGAATCGAGATTGACCGTTTGGGATTTCTGCACTCTGGAACCCGAAATTGCGGGTTTCAGGATCGTTGGGTACACAATTTCGCATTGGGATTTCTATAATCTTGAATCCGCAACTACGGGTTGCGGGTTTCGGGATGCGGATTGCGGATTTGAGTTTTCTTTTCCAACTGTACGTATGGGCGCACAGTCATGGTTTTTGGAGAAAAAAAAATGGATCATGGTCTCCAGTGGCCAAGGAGGTCTGAGGGGATGTGACATGAACCACTTTATCTCGAGCAGTCTACAGCTGTCAAAGTATTTCATTTTTTATTATCATAAAGAATAGTTGTTAATGAATTGTTTAAAGATTTCAATAATTAAGTTGTAACTTCTAATTATAACTGTTTCGAAGATAGGTCTAGAGTTAGATATCAAAATCATATTTTGTAAAAAGATAAAAGCAAGAAACTTCTATGGGAGAAGGTTCGCGTTTTGGGTCAAGATAGACTATATAGTGAAAGGTTTTTGGACAAATTTTCAGACCGATGCACATACCTCTTATGTAAGTTTTTAAAGACTGAGATTTGGAATATATAATTATAAGCCATTATTATCTTATCTATTGTTTTTGTTTCTGATCAGTTTGATCATACAACTAGTGATTTCATTCCTTGCTTAAAGTATTATTCATGGAGTGCTCATGTGTTGTAGATGAACCAGTGTTGTATTCATAAATGTGTTGGTTTATATTTAATCTTTGAAGTATTAAATATCTCATTTCTTTGATGTATTATATGATTTAGTTTCTGTATCAGTTGGTATTTGTTTAAATGAATGATTATTTTCTTGAAATGAAACCTTCAAATCAATAAACTACAAAAACAAAACCCTATTTCATGCTTGTATTGTTGAGATTGTGCTAGCTTGCTCCTCTGTAGTCTAGGGACAATTTCTAGCACAAACAAGGGGCTATCTAGGGGCTGTTGATACAAGCTTTTAACCACCGTACAAACCTATTAGAGAAGCCGAATTTTTCCATGATGGAAAAGAGAAAGTTATGGTTTACTCTGTCAAAGGCATTGTCCATGTCAAGCTTAATGGCCATGCCTTGATGATTTTTTTCCATGCTGGAGTGAATAGCTTCCTGCACAATAATAATGTTATCCAGTATTTGGCGTCCAGCAATGAATCCCCCTTGAGATTCAGAGATGAGATTTCCCATGATTTTTTTTCGTTCTGGTGGCGAGGATTTTGGAGAGGATCTTATAGGAGGTATTGCAAAGGGAAATTGGCCAGAATCGACTCATGGAGCAGGGAGTTTTCTCTTTAGGGATTAAGGCAAGAAAGGAGGAATTTGTGGCCCCTCTGATTTTAACTTTTTTCCTGGTCCATTTCAGCATGCGTTTCAGATCTTCTTTGATAATATCCTAGGAAACCCGATAGAAATTGATGGTGAATCCATCGGGGCAAGGATCCTTGTCAATTTGAAGAGACCAAATGGCACACACAATTTCGTGCTCCAAGATCGGTTTAGCAAGCTCTCTGTTTGCACTGTCTGAGACAAGGTTGGGGATTCCAGCTAAGAGATCTGCTTGAGCTTTGGGGTCAGTTTCTCCACTATCCGTAAAGAGCTCCCTGAAGTGGTCATGAGCATGAAGCTTAAGATACTCTTGACCGCTAATTTTGTCTCTATTTCTATTTTTTAATTCCCTAATAGCATTCTGACTATGGTGTGCTTTTGCCTGATTGGGAAAGTATTTGGTATTACTGTTTCCTCCTTGAGCCATAGCTGCCTGGATTTTATTCACCAGGTTTCCTCCTCCTGCTTGTCCGCACTAAGTATTCCAAGGTCTAAAAAATTTTCCTTATTGAGAGAGGATTGAATAACTTCTTCTATATCCATTTTTGGATGCAGATTGGCAAGTTTAGCTTGGAGATTGATTCCGGAGATGCAGGGATTTTTGTAGGAGGTCTTGGCCCATTTTTTGAGCGCAGATTTGACAGATCTAAGTTTGGATTCCCAAATGAAACTAGGAGATCCAAAGAAGCTTGAGCTCCAAGCTTGATTGACAATATCCATGAAGCCGAGATTCTAGATCCAGAGGGGGTTAAAATGGAAGGGTATAGGTCCAATATTTTCAGGAGGGGAAAGGGAAAGAGCAATAGGTTTATGATCAGAGGAGGCACAATGGATGGCGAAAGATCAAACTAAGAGATCAGAATGAAAGAAGGAGGAACATACTAGGAAGCAATCGAGTCTAGCCGCAATGTGTCCAACACTGCACCTCCTATTGCTCCAGGTGAACTTGGCATTTTTTAAAGGAATTCCAATCAGATCCAGGTCCTTGAGAAGGTCCTCAATATTTTCACCAAAGGGGTCACGAACAATGATTCCACTGCGCTTTTCATGATGATATTTGGTAACATTAAAATCTCCAGCAATGATGAGCTTTTCCCCTTCATGCTCTCTTTAAAATTGTTGAGATCTTCCCAAAACTTAATTTTATCCCTTTGATGAATGGGCCCGTAGACATAAATAGAACTGTTGTTGTCTTTGGTTTTTAGTTCCATAAGAAGCCAGTGGTTATTTTCAATGGATGAAAGGATGGAAAATTTTGGGGAAACCAGAGTAGCGATTCCCCCCAGAGGCCCCATGGGAACTAATAGCCATGCCCTCACTTTCTTTCCAAAAATAACGTGAGAGAGCCAAGACCTCATCGTTTTGCATCTTAGTCTCTTGGATTAGTACGAGATCCGGTTTTTTAGTTTTTATCATATTTTTGATAGCTTCAACTTTATTCAGCCCACTGAGACCCCTGCAGTTCCAAGAGATGGCTAGCATTACTTCTTGGCCGGATTAGGTCTTGCTCAGGACTTACCTTCTTTCACTCCACTTTGAGTTTTGAATTGTTGTAGTAACTTCATATCTTCCAGGCTCTTTTGCCTCCCCAACTCAATTTCTCTTTCCGCCTTGAGTTCTCTATGATACCTCAAAGATTTCCTAACTCTAGTGTTTGGAGGTTGCACCAAATCCATGTCTTTGAGAGAGTCAGAGGAGACATCTAGGGACGAGGAAGACGACAAAAATTTATGTTTTACCTTGTCTTCCCACGATCCGCCGGGGTTTCTAGATCCACCAATGTTTTCACCGATCTGCTCTTTTTTAGGCATAGAGAGGGGGATAACTTCTTCTCTTTCTGGTTCCATTGGGATTTCCTCCAAAACAACAACTTCTCCTTCTTCGTCCTACAGATCCTGGAACCTATTGGTAGTTGAAACCTCCTTAGGTTCCGAAGCAATTCCTTTAATAGAGTGGGGCTGGGAACTTTTAGTGGGTTGTGGAGCTATTGTGTTTTTTTTTCCCTTTTTAACCTGCTGCCATCCTTCTTCCTGAACTTTCTCTGTGGTTTCTTGGACATTTTTGGGGCATTGTTTGACAAAGTGTCCGTATTCATGACACTTTTTGCATTTAAAGGGAAGTTGTTCGTAGTCAACCTTCTGCATATGCTCCCATCCAGTGGAGATCATATAAATGGCGGGGTCAAGGCCAGGTATTCCGGTATCTGACCAAGTAAAGACATTAGTGAATTCTTGGAACAGTTGTTGGTATTCTCCGATCTCATGCTCACTATGGGAGGCTCCTAATGTAATGGTATGAAGGACACCAAGTGGGTCAGAGATGTTGATGTGGATGACGGGAGGAATATTGGCCATGTTATTTTTTTCAGAGGCATCAGGAGTAGGAATAGGATCCTTCAACCAGTCGACTCTAATAGGAAGGACATCTTTGGACTCAACCGTGAATTGGGTAGCGGTGGTGGATGAGGTCTCTTCTGGGAGGAAGTATGAACAATGGTGTATGTCTTCCCCAGGATCATCCGGGGCGGTAGGAGCCTCTAGAATCTCTTTATCACTGCGGGAGCTGTGAGTGGTCAAGTCAGTTGACGAGGTTTGGGTGGTCGAAGAGATCATATAAATGGTGTTAATCTCTCCGGATGAGGATGATGTGGGAGGGTAGATCTCCTCGATAGTAGGTGGCGCCGTCTCAAGATCCAAATTATTCATCTTGTAGAGAGATGCCCTGTAATCTGGGATGTCAGGACAGTGATGTGAGTAGTGGCCATAAATACCGCATATCGCACATGGGTGGTTGGTACGCAGTGATTTATCACGAGGCATGGGGTTTGGATCGAGTTTGACCACCGGGATGTTGGGGTCGTCGTCCAACATTTGCATGTGTTCCTGTAACGCAGGTAACTGTGGACACTGATGGGTTGGATGGCCTAACTCATCACACAACGAGCATTTTGGAGCACGGAATATGGGGGGAGGTTTAAATGCCTTGGGTGGGGGTACCGTAGTGTATGGTTGTGGGCCTCTGCCCCCAGTGGGCCTGATGAGTGGAGGGGGATTCGTCGATGACGAAGGAGTAGTGATACCGGGAGGTGGTTGGGTAGAAGTAACAATGGGTTGCACCGGTTGCAGGATGACATTTGGTGTCGGCGGAGGAACGGGAGGCGAAATATACCACACGGGTAATCCCAATGTTAACCCGGGTAGACTAAGGGTAGCCATAACCAGAGCGCTTACTACACCTGAGGGAGGGAATAGAAAGGGGATTGTGCGGATGGGTGTAACACTGATGTGACTAGGGACCAATGGTGGTTTAGGGAACAAGGGTGGTTGATTACCGGGTGTTTGTGTATTCTGTGAAAGAGTACAGAGGTCAGCGACGTGGGTCTCCGGTGACGGTGGTGGAATAGATTGGAATGTAGAAGTCATCGGCGCCTCGGAGTAAAGTCCGGGTCTTACTGAGGAAACGAATGAGGTAGTTGCACCAGAAACAGGTTGTTCAACCATGGGGAGAACATTTTCAGGTGTGGCGGGGGCCTTGGGGTCGTAATACGTAAGTTGGTCGACCTTGACCACGCGTCCCTCATGGGGGAACATCATGGTACAGAAAGCGGATGAGGCAATCGCCTGCATGGCATACATGTAGTTGCGACCAAGTAAGAGGTTATAGTCGAGTTGGGCATTGATGACCTCAATGTCAATGAGCACGGTTTTACCCGCCAGCTGGACGAGGACATTAGCTAAAAGACCTTGGGGTTGAGCCGAATGGTCGTCGTAGGCTCGCAACGTAGTGGTGGACTGTTGGAGAGTAGGAGATCCCAACTTCTTCCAAATGAATGTGGACATAACGCATGTAGAGGCCCCTTCATCGATAATGCACCGATGGATGACAAGATTTCGAACGGAAACGGAAACTTGGAAAGCTAAAGTGGAAGGCAGGTGTGGTTCGGATTGGTCCAAATCGAATGCCATTAGTTGTGAATCATTGGGGTCAATAGCGCCGATGGCTGAGAGCAAAGTCTTGCGCTGTGAAGGACAGTTTTTCAAGACCTCTAAAGCAGACATGGCTGCAGGAGACTGGGCTAAGTCATCTACAATGTTGTAGTTTGACGCAGCACGAGCATTGGGATTACTGTTGATGCGACGAAGTGGGAAGCGAGGTGCTTTAGAAGCGCCATCGAGTGGAGCCGGAGGTATACGTAACGTTTGATCTGTGGGATGAAATTTAGTGTTCTTGTCGGCGGGAGGGGCTTCAGAGGTGGATCCATATTGGTTCCGACGGGTTTGGAGGTTGGCATCGGTGGTTGACATCATCAACAAGTGGTGAGTACCTGAATTGAACATGGGTTGATCAGGGGCTGCATAAGTGATCTGTTGTGGTGGCACGCTGCCCTGAGGGGGAGCTAACGGCTGAGTGTTCACTACACCTTGGTTTGGAAAGGGGTTTTGCAGCACCAAAGGTTGATGTTGAGGTGGTGGAGGGTTGGGTGGTGGCTGAGGAGCCACTTTCCCTTGACGATGGGCATCGTCGATCCAGAGTTGCCGAGCTCGCTCCAAATGTGGGAAAGAATGTGTGTAATGACCATAGACCCCGCAGATAGAACAAGGGTGATTTGTTCTGAGGTTATTATTTTTAGGCTGCTTGGGATTACGATCCGGATTACGGTTGGGAGGAGCAACATTGTTATTTTGTGGAGGATTGGGAGGTGGAGGACCTTGCTGATGTTGTTGGTTATTACCACGGTTCTATTGCGCATTTTGGTTGCGCTGGTTGTTCTGGTGTTGGGGATGGCTGTGCTGTGTGTACACTTCCCTTGAGCAGTGGGAGGATTTTGGTTTGCAGCAGGTGCGGGAGCAGGTTGTGGTGGATAATAAGCCGGTGGGGCTGGAGGTGGACCAGTTGCCTGTTGGGGTTGTTGGTAACCCTGAGCTATTGCAGGTGTTGGGATAGCTGTCGCAGCTTGCTGCGGGTAATACATTGGTTGAGGTGCAGCTGGGGGGGCGTATGCAGGTGGTGCATGACCAAAGCACTGAGGTGGACATGAAGGTTCGTGGGTATGGTGGTGATGTGCCATGGGAGCATATGAACTGGTTGCTCCAGATTGAGATGTAGCCCGCGAAAGGTCGGGACCATGGCTAGGATGTGCAATGGAAAAGGGTTGGGGATGCGAGGCCATACGACCAATGATGCCATCAGCGGCATGGGATGCCCCCGGTGCATCATGTTGGGATGACTCGCCCCGAGGGGCGTCTGGTATAATGGTATACAGATAACCCGACTGGGCGTAAATGAGGTCAAACTGTTGGGCTTTAAGGATGGCCTCTTCTTCAGACTGGGGTCGTTCGGATGCCACATCCTTCACAATGAGAGGGAGGAGGGATTTGAGAAACCAATCTAAGAAGATACGGTCGTCTAACTTGATTTTGCAGAGGCTTCGGCGTCGACGCCACTCATGAATGTGGTCAGTGATGTGGGTGGCCGTGTTCTGTCTGCAAGACAGTAGGATCTCAACTCCCGCATCATAGCGGACAGGTAACTGGAAGAACTGCAGGAAGGTCGAGGCAAGGGAGGTAAAGGTGGCATGCGTCCCATGGGGCTGCTCGATATACCACTTAGCTGCAGAGCCAGTGAAGGTGCGATGTAATGGAGGCGGACAGAGTCGTCCACTATGGAGTTGGAGGAACACCATAGATGGAAGGACAGGATATGGTTCTGTGGGTCCTCACCTGCCTTGCCCTCAAACTTAGGGATGTCAGAGGGGAGTTTGGTGGGAATTTGAGGCCATGCAGGATCGTGTCTGATAGGATCATTGGTGAGCCTGGCTAAGTCTGGTAAGTTCAGACTCGCCATCTACGGTAAGCTAGCAGATGTAGTGACTGGGACTGGGACATTCCTAGTCATGATGGTATGATGTAGGGGTCCAGTAGCGCCTAAAGGTATGCTAGGTATTGAAGGTATGTGTCCTCCAATAGGTGTGGTCTGGTATGGGCCAGTGCTTCCAAGTGCAACATGGGTTACACTTGGGTTAGGAATAGTAGTGGTGATTCCTGGAATCTGGGTTGTGGGAATCAGAGGGGGTGTGACCCCTATGTTGGGCATACCCATAACAGGTGGTGGCCCTGTGTTGGGAATTCCTATAACAGGAGGTGGCCATGTGTTGGGCATTCCTAAATGTGGAGTGTCCGCCATATTAGGCATACCTAGGGGGGTGGTGGTTGCCATGGATGGCACCGCAGCAGAAGGGTTTGTGGATGTCTCACCTATGGTGTTGGTAAAAAGTGGGTCGAATTGTGTCCCAGCCATGGGGTTGGTTTGTAACTCGGTAGTGTTTTTGGATTCTGCCTCAAAATCAAATGTGAAGTGAGGCGTGTCAGAATCGGATGACTATCTGTTTGACCGACGATGTGTCGAGTCAAGGGATAAGGCTCGGCGTCGGTGACGTGGCGAGCCAAGTAGACTGAACTCTGGGAGTTCGCCCTGAAGACGACGAGAGCGTCTAAATTTCTCAATGGTGAGAAATAAGTTTTTGTGGAAAAATATTATGTGAAAAATGGTAATGTATAAAAAACTCAAAACCCTAATGCAACCAAAGGTGCAAGAAGGGGAGTGAAAATGAAGGCTCTCAGGCCAAAAAATCAACCTCAAAAAGGCACTTATTATAGCAGCTGTGCTATAATAAGTGGAGGGATGCAAAAAATGGTCAGAGTACCAACATGCAAATAGCTTCTAGAAAAAATAGGTGTAACTAGACCAAAGGTGGATTGTATCATGCAAACACCTAACTAAAAGTATTGTGAATCAACAAACTATATTCTCTGGAAGGTGATGAAATCCAAGTCAGACAATATTGAGTGTTGAGTCAACGGCTAGATATCCCCCTACCGGGAGGGACACCAGGTAATCAATCCTAAAGAATGGCTACTAGGATACTCCGTTCATGACACGTCGAGAAAAGGTAAATCTGTCGTTTGGTCCTTTTACCGCAATACCCCCATACAGGGATATCCCGAGAACTGCGAATGGTAGCCCTTCGGTTACTGAATGGATTTTGGTATTCCACTCAGGCTTCTGGAACCATCCTCGCGACTTCAACCCTCCTAGGGGAGAGGCCTTCCCATAAACCGGTTGTGACCGTGCCAATAAATACTAGGAGATTTTGTCTCCCTAATGGACAACAACTATGTCTCAAATGTAATAACTGAGGGGTGTTATTGGAACACCTATCCCCTCAATACTACCTAGCTACAAAGTTCTTTTAATGTTCCCCAAGTGGGGTAAAAAGTGGGTTGAAATTAGGGTAAGTTTTAAGGCTCAGTTTTAAATTATGTGTTTGAGTGGGTGCATGTGTGGTATTTTAAAATGAAATTGAAAAAAGTAAATGCTTTGCAGAAAATATTCAAAAAAAAAGGATCTTTTGAAATAAAAAAGCAAATATTATGACTTTTTCAATGAATGGAAATTAAATGCTTTTGCAAAAAACTATTCAAAAAACAAAGGATCTTTTGGAATAGGAAAGCAAATAATATGACTTCTTTGAAATAAATTGATTTCTTTTTCAAAAATTGATATGGGCAAGAAATCAAAGAAGTAAACAGCAAAAAATTTTAATCTAGATAAAATGCAAAATAAATCCTTCTTTCAATTTCTGAAAATTTTTAAAAAGACTTTTTCACATGTGCATTCTAAACAGTAAAATTTTCCTATGGCTGTAAACAATGCTGGAATCTTAGTACTGTAAAATGTGCAATGTGGGCAGAAAAAACAGTAAAAAATTAATTTTTTAAACGGATCGACCGAATGAAAAAATTGGCATCGCGGGTTTTGACTGAACAGCCGCGATGGACCGCGCGGGTTTTTGTCGCACAGTCGCGATGGGCAACGCGGGTTTCAGCCGCGAAGCCGCGATGTGCAGCGTGGGATTTCGTCACACAGTCGCGATGTGCAGCGCGGAAAAGGTCCGCGAAGCCGCGATGTGCAGCGCGCTAATCAGTCGCGAAGCCGCAGTGAACCGCACGGAAAAGAGCCGCGCAGTCGCGATGAGCCACGCGACTATTGGGCAAAAACCCGCGAGGCGAAAGCCGTACGTGGACGTCGAAAAATGAACTCAAAAATTGAGAATTTTGGGCTGTTAATGGCTAAAAAATGGGCCAAGATCTAGAACAGCAATGGATCTGCTGTCTAGGGTGGCAGATCTATGAATTAAACTAACTAATATTATCAAAAAGTAAGATCTAAAGCAAAAGTGAGATCTAAAGATTCGAAAAGCAGCGGAGTCGCCAAAAACTGTTGGCTTGGTTTTGCAACCAAGCTTAGTGCTATGGGCACCTGCTAACTAATAGCAGCAGTCTCAATATTAACCAAAAAACAATAAACTAAATCTAAACTAAACTAAACTAGCATATGCATTTTTGAATTAAAAAACAAGAACAAGAAACATAAGAAATAATTTTTGTATTGAAAATGGGGGCAAGCAAGTGCTTGCAATAACAATACCTCCAAGTGATGAAGGTTGTTGAGTAGCTCCAATGGTGAGCAGCTCCAATCTCCAATGGGTCCTTTCTCCAAGGTTGCTACAATGGCCAAAAACTCAAGGGAGATTTTGGCAGCATGAGGATAGGAATATGGATGGATCTGAAATGAGGAGCCCCTACCACCTTTTTATAGGTTTTGGTGGTGGGGAATACCATTTGTGGTTTTGTGGAAACCAATGGTATTGACCAACATGGTTTAGGTACTTTTCCCTCCTTTTTCCTTTTTTGAATAAAATTAATATTTTTATTCCCTTTTTAATATTTTTGGGAATTTTGGACCCTTTTTGAGGGTTTTTTATGTTTTTTTAGGAAAAATAATCTTTTGAGTGGGAAAAGGAGTGTACTAAGGTCTTTTGGTGACCTTTTGTTGGCTTCAGAGGCTCAGATGGTGGAAAAGTGGACAAATGGGTCATGTGAATAAGGAAATGAGCTAGTGAGAACTTTTTAGGTGTTAACAGTGGGGCTGGGAACTTTTAGTGGGTTGTGGAGCTATTGTGGTTTTTTTTCCCTTTTTAACCTGCTGCCATCCTTCTTCCTGAACTTTCTCTGTGGTTTCTTGGACATTTTTGGGGCATTGTTTGACAAAGTGTCCGTATTCATGACACTTTTTGCATTTAAAGGGAAGTTGTTCGTAGTCAACCTTCTGCATATGCTCCCATCCGTCCATTAACAGATTTACTTCTTCAGGCAGACCTTTCTTCAAATATACCTCTACACAAATTATGGCACATGCAAACAAGGATGTTTTTGGTTCCGCTTTATCAATATACTTTCCAAGAGCATTTCAAATGGCTTGCAGGGTATCGTCATTCCAACAATGTAGTGGAAAATGGGGGGGACGAACCTAAACAGGGACAACTAAGGGAACATCTTTCTTGGGATCAAAGGATAAGCTCCAACGGTTTAGATAGAGACCACAAGGGCCCATGAAATACGGGCCACTTCGAAAAATAATATCCTTGTCATATTTGTTTTCAAACAGAAAAATAAAATAACCCTTACCGCAGAAACAATGTTGTAAACCTCCAGTGATCAAAAGCATCCAGTTTTTGTTTATCCAGGTGTCCATGTATTTTGGTGACGGCCAGATACCAGTAAATTTTCTGATCAATCCACGTTCAGTCAGGGCTAAGGCATTCAACTTGGAAGCTGCCGACATGATCTGGATGCGGGGAGCAGCTGCGCGTTTGATAAAACTTTCATCAGACTGATCGGACTGGGTAGGAGAAGGGGGGGTGGAATCCACCAGGGAACGGAAAGCAGCGTCCAGGAGATGCCTGCGTTCCTCAGGAGAGGGGGCTGACGGCGATTCCATGGCGGAAGATCAGGCGGAGCCCATGGGAGGGTCGAGCACGAGGGTTCAAGCATAGTGCATTGTAGCGCTAGGGTTTTTCGCATTTTCGAGCATGAGATTATTATATGTTATTTTTTATATATTTTCGTGGAGCGGCATTAAGCAATAATAAGAGATCTTTAAAATATTGACTTTTGTTATGCACACTTATTCTTGATATTATTGAATAAAGATATCATATTTTTGTCAAAATTATAATTAGAAAAAAAATCATTGGACTTAGTTAATCTAAATATTTTCAATAATTTAATTAGATATATTTTATTTTTAATATTAAAATGTATATCATAAATCAATTTAATAGTTGAGAATATGTGTCGACTCTATAAAAATTATAAATTTGATTTTAAAAAATGTAAAATGTATACAGTCCTAAATAGTGAATTTATTACATCAAAGAAAATTCATATGTATAACTTTAATAATAATAAATCAATAAAAATACTAATAAACATAAATTTAAAATGAAATATGTATCAATTTATCTCATATAACATTCATTATATAATCATTCATTCTTTAAATGTAATTTAGGAAAGAGAGTGTACTTGAAATTTGTGTTTTTGTGGTTAGTAGTTTTTTTTCCCGTCTAAATTTAATTGAAAATTTGAACTATATTGTTCATTTGGTTAAATAGACTTACACGTAGTTTTCTATAAATGATACTCTTTATTTTTAATTTACAAAAAATATTGTCTTGTCAAAGATAGTAGTATTATAAAGATTAGATGGCATCTCATATTGTTCAGTTGTGGTATCAAATTGTCTACAAGTATTTTGGTCTCCTAATCTATAAGTAATGAAAATTAGCTCATACAATCTGAGATCTGTTATCAAGGATTCATGAGTTTCCCAAAATATAAATGACCACACTAACATGGGCATGATAGGAATTAGTGGTTACTAGGATTCATGGCTAGTAGCTAATATAATAGCAATTGTTCAAAAAGACGTAAAAACATGTCACAAGAAAATCTTTTTCCAAATTCCATGTTCAAGAACATGGAGAAGTTAAAAGTTGGAAAGGATCAACATTGTCTATATGAAATCATACCCAACCCATTGTTTTTTTGAGCTATGCAAATTTGCAAGGTGTCAAATACCCAATTTCTCTCCATCAAGCATTTGAAGATTTCATTCATACGAGGTTATTTAATACACTACATACCTAATGTCGGTATGCCAACGTACCAGTATATCAAGCTAACCCGCATCGAATTTGATTGATTGATTTACATGTAATAAATTTGTTTCATGTGTTTTTATCTTTAAACTTTTTCATTTTGGAGACTTCTTCATTTATTTATTTTTAATTTTAAAATTAATCTTTTCACTATATAGCCGTTAAAAGGGGATAACTATTGAAATTTCCCATTTTGGGGATTTTAAAATAGTCTTCCAAATTATTGTTTACAATATACCTTAAACTAGGAAAAAATGGTCATTCCAATTGATATTCATAAGAGATAATTAATCTATTTATCAATAATTTACGTTATATGAATAATTTTGATTTTATTATATAAAAATTATTACTAAAAATAAAATAATATTAACATTTAGAAATAGTTAAAATCTAAATAGTGTAATATATATTAATAAAAAATAATAGATTAAAATAACATTTAATTAAGTCTACTTTAAAATAATATAAAAATAGTGTAATATATATTCAATAAAAAATAATAGATTAAAATAGCAATTATTTTATTCTAGTTTAGATATTGTTACTTTTTTAAGGAATGTTATATTTCCTACCTAAGTTGTAAATAAGTTGACAAATGTTCATATACTCATCATCGAAAATATGTGGAATATATTTAATATCAATTATTATTTAAAGAATTTTCTTATGTATGATATTTTTGTCAGTTCCTCTTATTTTTATGAATGAAAAAGAAAATCATGTGTATCATGATGAAAGGAACAAATGAAAGCTTTCAAACAATAGAAAGTGACTGAAGCCTTCTCAACATATCCATCACAGATATACAAGGCTAAGAAATAAACACAACAAAACTTAAGAGAGAGAGAATTACATCCATATTCACCTTCACATTATCTACTCCATTCACTATTGTTGTTAATTTGTGTGCATGTGTTCATCTTATAAGTCAAAGAATTTAAAGTTAAATATGTGGGCCAACTATTTAGAATTGTGTTGTTTTTCTTTATTTCAAATTTAATTCTAAGAGTGAACTTTAAATTTTGAATGCAAAAATTCACTCATAATTTGTTTAAAAAAATAAGATATTTACTATATAACAATTTGGAATCACAGATTCAATACGTATAGAATTTGTAATCAATATTGTCAATTGAGTATAGTTTGGGTGGTTGGGAGGAATGATACCTAGGATCGATTCCTACAAGTGACATGTTGAGCTCTCAAATAGGCATATTGTTGTATTGGCCTTGAACTCTGAAGAAGTTAATTTAGACATTCAATAAAAATACAAAAAAACAAAAATGTTAGCAACACGAAAAATAACATCCTCTACATCACGAAAGATAGCATTCTATATTTGTTGTGGTGACCAAGACGCGAGACTGCAATCTACTTGTTATAGAGAATTCACTTGTTATGAATGATCATGTGGATATTCCTGTATGATACAATTGAGAACTCTTTAATATATATAAATGGTATAGTTGTGAAGGGTACAATATTTCTGAATGCTTCATATATCATGAATAACTAAAAGGTTACCCTAGAAGTACACACTTCCACAAGCTTTCATATATTTACAATGGAGAATCGAGCACCATATAGAATTCATAAAATGCAAGTTTTCATAGCAATGTAGATTGATGAATTCTTAGCAATAAACTTTTTTATTTGAGAGATGCCATAATACATAATACCTTTTGGAGATACCACAATTAGATCCATTGGTCTTGGAGAGACTCGTTCAAACATCAAGTAGTTCTTCATCTACTCAAGCACTCGTTCGTGTAAATATAGATTCAAACAAAAATATCATCAAAAATTTGAATGGAAATGCACTATTTTTAAAATGCATGGAAGCTAAGCTGCATTCGTGGTACTAGTAAATAAGTTGTTTATTTTTTTTTCAAGTTGAAAAACCATAATTTGTTATTTTTAGGGAATCAAAGTTACATCATGAAAATAGCCTCAGCCAAGTGTCAACTGGTACACATACCAAAAAACTCCAAAAAAAAGATATCAAGATACAAACTGTTCATTCCAACCAACTATCCAAAAGTTCCCCCACAAATGTAGGACTCCCATGGAAGGGAACAAAATAAAACAGAAACAAAAACAACAACAGAGATCTATGTGATAGCAAGCATCAAGCCAAAATCAAAGGTGCCTAGAACAAGAGGAGATTCCCAACATCAATGGACTCTCCATCCACAAATTATTCAAAATGCAAGGATCTCTCCATCAGTCCCACCGCCACCTTGGACAAGTGATCAGCCTCCATATTGAACTCGTGGTAGATATGACATAAGGAAATTTGAGCAAAGGAGTCCTTTAAATCCAAGATTCTATCCATCCAATGCCAGAGATGGAGGACATTCAAGGAAGATTTCCCAGCAATACAATTGATACTAGACAAAGAATCCCTAGTAACCTATAACCTTTGAATACCCCGATGTCTGGAAATCCACAAGATGCCCCATAAAGCCAACAATTCCGCTTTCGTGTTCATGCCCGAACTAGCAGACAACCAAAGCTTAATGGTGTGCCCCTGCTTGATGTATAACACCATACCAGATCTACACAGACCATCTTTCATGGCCCCATCAAAGAAACCCACGGAAGTTGAACCATAAAAAACAAGAGCATTAAGAATTCTCAACTTAATTTTTATCTTCTTCTTACTGAGATCCCTGAACTATGCAATCGCTCTACAGGATGCCAAGAAACAGTTTGGTCTCTTATTATCGAAAACCATATTGTTCCTTTGTTTCCACACTTTCGCAGAATATAGAAAAAAAAAATTACATATAAAAAATATCGATAGTATTTATATTTATGGAAAATTAAAATTGCAATTACATATAGAAAATGTCCATAATATTTACTATAAATTTTAAGACAATTTTTTTGATAGTATTTATATTTTTTATCAATGATCCACCTCTCACGTCATCATTGTCTCAATAACATTTAAAATATCATAGTGTTATTATCTTATTTTTGGAAATTAACCATAATTTACATTATTACATCATCCAAAGAAGTCTTAAAAATTGATCCATTTACTTATTTAGCAAAAAAACTATTGACATGACAAAACCAAAGAGAACCATGATGTTTTATACTTCCTAAAAAGAGCATGTGATTGTTGTTGCATTCAAATTTTATAAATATGTAAACATGTTAAAGAGTTTCACCACATTGTAATATGCAGTTAATTTTAAGAGCAGTGCCAAAGCTAATAGTTCTTGTTAGGGTTCTACCCTGACCTCCTTACTTTGAGTATTTAGTAATTAATCACTTAATATTGTACAAGGTCATATTATTTTAATAGGCCCATTATATAGCTAGTAGGTAGTTATTTAACATGAAAATGGTCCTCTTTATTCAATAAGGCCCATTAGGTGGTTGGTATCCATTAATGAGAGGACCACAAGTAGTTGTGACACTAGAACACATATCTAGCCCAAAAAAAATCTAAATTTAAGGCATGTGATAGCTTAAGAAGGATAATGTTTTGAAAAATATTTATTAGAAATAATTATTTATAGAATGTGAAATAAAATAAGTTAGGATATTTTTCCTTGAGCGATAGACGAGTTGGCAATAGGGTGAAGTGTTAAGGTATTACTTGCAGCACTGTAGGTTCAAACCCTGTCTAGCCTTGTATGCATACATAAGGGGCTATGTGCATGTGCTTGGAGGTTATAGTGGAGGAGGATGGGAATTGACCCCATGTCACACAAGTATGAGACCCGCCGAGTTACCGATTATGCCAGACATGAAAACTAAAAAAAATAATAAATTGTGAGATTTAGTATTTGTATGGATGTGATTGATGTTATGTGGATCATTTATCTAGTTTAGATGCATTTTTCATCGAAGTGATATAACTATTATATGTTTTTCCATTTTCTGGTAGTTTTGGGTCAGAACCTTATGAAATATATTTGGTGAAATTAGGTTTTTGAAGCATTGAAATTAGGTTTTTGAAGCATTGAAATTGTGTTTTTGAATGTAGAAATGGATTTGGAGGTCCAAGGAAGAGAGATAATTGCACCTTCATAATCTATGGATTCATAAAAGGGTGGTGACAATGTATCCTTAAGGCATAGACAAGGTGGTTCCTCATGGAGATATACCATAATATTGAAATGAGAGACATGATTTGAAAGACTATAAGTATAATGCATTGACATATCTAGAGTAAGAAATTACTTATAGGTAAGAATGACTACTAATTCAAATTAATGTAGTCTTTATCTAGTCATATTTTTTATCCCTAGACTAACTTAGTAGTTTACGTTAGTCGTTTTTACTTTTGTTACTTAAAAACACTGTCGCGACTAACTTTTTTAGTGGCTTAGTCACTAATTACCCATCTTGACTTACTTTTTAGGTTGCATAGTCACTAATTACCCATCTTGACTTACTTTTTAGGTTTCATAGTCACTAATTACCCATTTTTCTACTAGTGTTCCTTCTCCCTCGTGGCATTTTCTTTCATCCTTTAATCCTTAATATTAAGCATTAAAACTAACATTTCGTATTTTTCTTGCTTAAAGTTATAAGTTGTTTCTATGGTGACATTGGGAAATCAACTCTTTAAAGATTACTGAGGAGTACCCCTTTTGTCCCTAAGGGCTAGATTGAGGCCTAAAGCAGTCTATGGATTCCTTAACATTGTTCCCAACATCTTGGAGGAACCTAAGGAACAACACCAAGTTTATATTTGCAACAAGGGAAAAGGTTTCAATGTAGTGGATTCCTTCTTTCTAACAAAAACCATTTTCAACCAAATGAGCCTTATGTCTTTCAATAACACCATAACATGTAAATTTAGTCTTTTATACTCACTGGAATTTCACATTCTTTCCTTGTGGTCCAACAACTAAATCCCATGTTTTATTCGCCATTAAGGAATGGCATTCTTCAACCGTACTAGTTTCCCAATCAAATCAACCATATGCATATGCATATGTATTGGAACACATGCTTCTAAAATACATGACATTAGAGAAACACTACCACATTAGATGGAATATAAGATTTAATAGATAGATTGAATAGTAGATAGCTTCTACTTAAAATCTAGTTGACAAATATTTGGCATGAAGAAAACATGTCATTTTGACCAAGCTCTATTTTTTCCTGTCTACAAATCCATTCAATTGAGGTGTGTGAGGTACATATCATTGTTAAGTGATCCTATTTGTGATATGTAATTTTCAAAAATAATTCTCACATATTCTCCACCATTATTTGACTTTAAACTTTTCACATGTTGGCAACAATTGTTTTCATCTAATGCCCTAAATTCCTTGAATAGTTCAAAGACATGAACCTTTTTTTAAATATACCAAAATGTATATAAAAAGTTGTAAATAATGGTTAAAATACACCTCACACCTTCTAGTGATGGTTTCTTCATTGAACATAGATTGATATGGATAAGTTCTAATTGAATATTTTCTCTCCATGGAATTCCTATTCTAAAGGGAGCTTGGTGATTCTTTCCGAGAACACAATCTTCACATACTCCATGAGGGAGAAGTAATTTAGGTATCCCAACAACCATGTTATGTTCCACCATCAGTTTCACCAAGTCATTCATGAAAAGGTCTACTTCATTTGTCGATCTATAATATGCATGCAATCAATCCTATGTATCTATTGGGGGCATCATGGAACTTATATCATCCATCTTTGCGATGAAGGAACCCTTCAACAACAATTTTGCAATTGTTGACATCCTTCAAAACAAACCAATCTATCCAAACTTCAACCTTTTAGTTAGTTTTGGTAAGTTGGGGGTACCAACATCAAAACTATACTCAAGTTGGGTACATGATACGCATTGGTCATTACACCTATAACAAAACATATAATCTCATCCCCCTCTCCTCTGTGAAGAACCTGCAATAATTAATTAATGCAAATACACGAGATATCAGAAATAACAGAACTCAGAATCACTTTTATATTGATCACGGGCCACTTCGAGAGGGAAACCTCCTTTGAGCAAGCTCAATACAATTAACTTCGCAGTGCCTTTAGTGACCTCAACACACACTTATATACTAAGTCTATGCCCAATACTATGAGTCAAAACCATGGGACATATAATACTACGGGACGACTTACAAAGCATATGCGTCCAATACTATGGGTCAATACTATGGACTAATATAAACTATGGATCAACAAATACTACGGGACGACTTACAAAGCATATGCGTCCAATACTATGGGTCAATACTATGGGCTAATATAAATTATGGATCAACAAATACTACGGGACGACTTACAAAGCATATGCGTCCAACAACAATATACTAACATGGTAAAGAGAAGGGTTAACACGGGTTCCTAACATCCCCTCTCCCTTAGAAAAAGCTTTGTCCTCAAAGCTTTAGTTGTGGAAATTGATGCAGAATCTGAAGGAGTGGGTCCCCTGTAGCATCCTCGGGTTGCATTCCGGGCCACTGGTGCCTTTTGAGTTTCAGGGAGGATTGCATGGAAGGATGTAGACGAAGAAGAACCATATTAGCGACGTGAAAAGTGCACGCAGAACAGTGTTGATCGGCTTGTTGTTTCAGTCGAATTCCTGCCATGTGAAGATTGTCGTGCAGAATGAGAAGAAGTTGATCGCGGTTTCAAAGAATTGAGTCAATTTCCTGAACTGGGGAGCGGATGAAGGTGTATGGAAGAAGAACTAGCAGTGCCTGTCCAGCGACTGCTTCATATGGTGTCCTTTTAGATATGGTACTATACCACTGGAGCGCTTCCAGGAAATCCATAGAAATAGTTGTCCAAATCTGTGTAGGGATGGGAAAGGGTTCGAGCAGTCCCGAAAGGAGGGTCGTTTCACCCTTGTTGACCTGGAAAGTATCACAATCAACCACCATTCGTTGAATTGTCAATTTCAATCCCTGCCAAAAGAAGTTACATTGTTCTTGGTCATAAGTTTTGAGGAACCCAGAGTGCCCTGCTGATGAAGAAGCATGGAGTTCATAGAAGAGATAGCCCCATTGAATAGATTGCAACCAATTTAGAACAAGTAGAGAAACAACTGTAAGAGAAACTGGGTCATCAAATGTGCAAGAAGGAGCATCTTCCACCAAATTGTCCTTACCCTTCTAGTAAGTGGTCGCATAGTCATAACCCATGACTTGGAGAACCCATTTTAGGTGTGCTGGGGAGGAGACCCGTTGTTCCAGGAAAGTTTCCAGACTCTGGAGATCAGTCTTGATGCAGAAATAATTCCCCAATAGGGATGGCTGCCACTTCTGTACTGCATGCAAAATAGCCATCATGTCCTACTGAGATGTAGATGCGGAAAAATGCTTACCGGAAAGGTCTCATGAAGGCGGCAATCCCACTGGTGCAACAAAGACACCTGCATATCTATCCAAGGAAGTAGTGGAGACCGTTGGTGGGTGCATCTAAAGGGAATGGAGCTGAGCAATGACACCATGTGAATTCTTCTTAAGGATATTTTCCAAGCGATGTGAACTGATGATGTAGAGAGACCCTGGTTGTAAGCCCATAAATTTTTGTTGTGTCCCATTGACTGAAAACGGCATCCAAAGTTCATCAAAATCCCATAAGATGGGGCCAAGTGTGCGTAACCATTGAACACCCAAAACTACATCACATCCACCTAAGGACAAGGAAAACATGTCCGAGCGCAGGTTATAATCTTCCATAGAGATACGCACATTATGACACTTCCCCTTGCAAGGTAAGGTGCCCCCATTGACAACCATGACTTCAAAGTTGGAACAAGGATGGACAAAACAATCAACTTGTTTGGCAATTCGAGGGTCAATGAAGTTATGAGTGCTACCAGAATCAATAAGTATGGTAAGAGGGATCTTCTTGAAGTATCCCCTCACCCGCATTGTTTGTGGGGTGGTGACGCCAGTTACAGAATCGAGAGAGATCTTGGGTGGGTCGTCTTGAGATGGGGTGTCAATAGGCGGGTGCTGAATGTCGACCTGAACATCTATTGTATCTGGAGCTTCTTCACCAAGTTCTGAGGCCGGTGGAGAATCCAAATCCAAGGCAGGCAAAGAATCCACATCCAAGAGATAGAGCTTTTGTTGAACACATCTATGTCCCCGAGTGAATTTCTCATCACAATTATAACAAAGCCCTTTTTCTCAGCGTGCCTGCATCTCTGTTTCAGACAAATGCTTGATAGGAGTTGTTCGAGGAGTAGGCGTGATGGGAGGTTTTTGGGAACCCATATTTGTGTAGGGAACAAAGGTGGGTTTGGAGTGTTGTTGAGCTGCAATCTTGTCGTCTGCCAACTTAGCCAACCCTAGGACTTCCATCATTGTGTTGGGACAGAATATTTTGACTTGTGAGCAGATTTCATCCTTGAGACCACTGATAAAACAACTCCTGTAGAATTCATCAGACAATCCTTCTGTGTGATTGGCCAATTTCTCAAATTATGTCTGATACGCTCTCACTGTTCCAATTTGGTGAAGTTTAGTGAGTGCTCCTTTGAAGTCATCAAAAGTACTAGGACCAAATCGTGGCAAAAGGAGTTGGCAAAAATCTATCCAGTTTGGCTCGGGATGAGCTTTGATGTACCAACGATACCATTGAAGGGCTTCTTGTTCCAAATGAAAGGATGCAAGTGGAACTTTCTGGACATCAAAAGTATTATGTAGACTGAAATATTGTTCTCCTCGGTATATCCATCCAATCAGATCAGTACCATTGAAGTGAGGAAAATCAAGCTTCGGCCCACGAAAATTGCTGGAAGAAGAGAACCCAGTGGCTGCAGAAGATTCTGGTTGTCGGTTATTGTTCATGGCTGAATGCTGAAGATGGAGGCTGAGAAATTTTTCATTCAGATCTTGGAGTTTGGTTTGGATGGCTGCAAGTGCTTCCTCCATGGTTTTTGCTCCTATGCGAGTGACAACCATAACTAGGAATTTTTTTTTTGTATGTGGGGGGGGGATGGATAGAAAAACACAAACACAAGCTTATTTAGTAAGGGGAAATTTGGATTTGGGAAAAACTCAGAGGGGTAATTGGGGTTTGACTAGGTTTTCGACACTTTCTGAGGGATAGGGAAGCAAAAAATGGGGATTTCAGAAGTGGGAACTCTATGGTAAAATTTGAAAGCAATCAGGTGAAAATTGAAGAAGTTATGGAAAACCCTAAAAATAGACAAATGTGGGATTTCTTGTCTTGGGAAGTGGAATTTGGGATAGGGTCTTTAGGAATGAAATATGCAGAATGGGATTACAGGGATGTCAGTGAAGTTTCAGGGAAAACAAAGTTGAAACAAGGGAGATATGGCTGAAAAAACATAATTTTATACTCAGTTTTTTTTTTCCCAGAAATGGATCTGCAACAGCGGCATGGAAGGGATCCACAACAGATGGATCTGCAATGGCATGGAAGGGATCGAAAACGACTGGATCTGAAACGGCAACTGGATCTGGAATGACTTTCAGAATAGATCTGAAACGGCTGGATTTGGAGCGGAAGTGATCAGCAACAATTCAGCTAAAAATAGATATGGACCCCAGGTATGTACGGCTTCCTAACAATTCAGGTGTTTCACTCGACCACCAATGTTGTCTAACGGCTTGCATATTGGAACAGTACCCCTCAGTCCATGGCTCAGGTAAAACTGATAACCGCTTTGCCACAAACGACAACTCTTAGTTTACCTCACGGGTGGGAACTAGTCAATCACGTAGGAGTCGTTGCCCTTTTCACTGGCAGGTCCTCTCAATATGCCAGCTACTTTGGGGTTCCTGTGGTACTCCTCACAATGCGTTTTAGGGCTTACGCCCAAGTACTTCCCACAGTTAAGCGGATAGGGATTATTCCCAAATTTGAAGCTGCAACAGATGCGAAAAAAAAAATTGGCAGAAATTCCACCCAATGAGCCCAAGAAAGTGCTCTGATACCAGATGTGAAGAACCTGCAATAATTAATTAATGCAAATACACGAGATATCAGAAATAACAGAACTCAGAATCACTTTTATATTGATCACGGGCCACTTCGAGGGGGCAACCTCCTTTGAGCAAGCTTAATACAATTAACTTCACGGTGCCTTCAATGACCTCAACGCACACTTATATACTAAGTCTATGCCCAATACTATGAATCAAAACCATGGGACATATAATACTATGGGATGACTTACAAAGCATATGCATCCAACAACAATATACTAACATAGTAAAGAGAATGGTTGACACGGGTTCTTAACATCCTCCCCCTCCAAAAAAGTGAAATCTACTACACTCTATATAGATCATACTTGTATATTTTTTTTTTAGAATTATACATTGAACATTGAATTAATTTACTAGAACAAACGTCACTTGTTAATTTTTCATGAAATTTTCTAAGACAAACATTTAATCAAATGAAAATTTGACATCTTAAATTATATTAATATTTTTTTTAATATTGTTAGAAAGAAAACAAATTTACCTACCAATTATTTGTATACTACAAATCAAAGTCCACAATGCATACATGTGTTTTAGGAGGCTTAATTTAAAAATTTATTCTAAGTGTCAAATTTTCATCACCACATTTCACTAAAAATTTCATTCATCTCCATGGATTCAACCAATCACATTTAGCTTATATGTAGACATGATGACAAGCTTCCATAGACTTCCATGTCACCATTACTTCACTTTGCAATTTGGAAACATGTACTCTAATATCTTATGTTCGCCTTAAAAATTTAATACCTTGACAATTTGCACAAAAAATGTTGAAGCAAAAATGATAAAATGTTCATCATTTAAATAAGCCAAACCAATGACCACCTACTATGATACCAAATGTTATGATTTAATTAAACACAATAAAAGTGTTAATGAGATAATAAACATTTTTGACAAGGCAACCTCCTTAAACATTTCAAAAGGATTATTTTCTTTTATAACCAAATATATTTAAGTAATAATTAATATATTTATAAGCAATAGACCACATATAAATATAATTCAAGGCCACATATAAATATAATTCAAGGGATGCTAATTTCAATAATAATAACCGCACTAGCTATTTTTTTTTTATATTATATGTTTGTTAATTCTAATTTACTATTTTATTATTAATATATGTATATAAGGCATTCACTCTTTTAACTTTTAAGTGTCTAATACACGTAAATTAATGATGTACCAAATATATATAAACAATAATGATTATAAAAAAACAATTTTTATTATAAAAATATAAATTTTAATTACATTATAAAATAATAACAATAAATTCATTATAAAAACAATTTTTATTATAAAAATATAAATTTTAATTATATTAAGAAATAATAAAAATGTACAATGTCAATTGAGTTGTTATTTATTTATTATGATTTACCTTGTCAACCTATTCCCCACCTATAAATAAATGCCAATATCATCGGTTTATCTCACATATCCTTTGGTTTTTGTTGGATCATTAAGATGAGAAAGTTGCAATGTATCTAAGAGATCCATGGTTTTTCTTGGTGAATAGTGAGGATTTTCTGATGATTTTTTTAGCATGAGGTTTTAACCAGTATAAGGGTTTGGAGATCTCTGTATTAATATGACTTGAGGGTTTTTATGAAGGGATATTCTTAATTATGTTTTTATATACAGTTTTTTCATAGCATTATGAACTGTTTTTACTTTTGCATTTTCTCACAGATCCATTGTTTTTCTTGGCATTATGAATTGCTGTTACTTGTGCTTTATCTCATGTATCCGTGGTTTTTCTTTGCATTATTAGTATGAGGTTTCCTGATCTCTATATTAGTATAGTTGTTTCCTGATCTTTGTATTAGTATAATTGTTTTTTTATTTGTGTATTAGTATGGTTTTTCTTGGCATTATGAATTGCTATTACTTGTGCTTTATCTCACTTATCCGTGGTTTTTCTTTGCACTATTAGTATGAGAGGTTTCCTGATCTCTGTATTAATATATTAGTATAGTTGTTTCCTAATCTCTATATTAGTATGAAGATTTCGATGAAGAGGTATTCTTAATTATGTCTTTATACACAGTTTATGAGGTTTCCTAATCTCTGTATTAGTATGAAGATTTCGATGAAGAGGTATTTTTAATTATGTCTTTATACACAGTTTTTTCCTTGGCATTATGAAGTGTTATTAGTTGTGAAAAGGAGAGACGCCCTTCGCGTACATGCCGGTGATAAAGCTAAATCTATGAATTGATTGTCATTGTGATGCTAACTTTCTGTCATGCTGGTAGAATAATATGTGACATCATATTATCTGGATAGTATCTCCATCTCCATAGTTTACAAATTGCAGCAATAGTTTAATACAGTATAGTTAACCACCGTCAAAAGTGACTTTTAGTTTGTTAGACTATAATAGTTTAATAGACATTTAGTCAAATACAATCTAGTTAACCATTAAAATGGTAATTTAGTCCTTTAAATACAGTCACTAAAAGGTCCTATAAAACAAGTATTATTAAAATGTTTGATTATTATGCTGTGACCGTTAATTGTTTTTGATGAATGTACAGATTTCCAGCGCTATCTGGCGTATATCATAGATAAACATTTTCAAGTAATGTTTATTGTTTATCTTAATTAACTAGGCAATTTCTTAATTAACGAGGCAATGGGTTATCGGTTGGAGTTTTTCAAGCAAAATTGATCGTTCATATGATGTTACATAATTTGGATGGAGAAATTAACAACCAAGTACAATAATGATCCACAGAAATTTTAATGGGTTATGGTTGTTTGACATAATCTATTAGGTTTTGCTGACAACATGAGGATTAGGTTTTGGTTATTATAAAGCAAATTTTTAGATAATAGTTATTAAATTTATTGGTTTTACAAATAGATTTATTAGCATAACCACTTAACTTACTAGCACAACCTTTTAACTTGTGGTTGATGAACACTGATAGGTCACAAGTTAAGTGTAATGAACAAGTTATCTATTACTTGTTCTCCATACTTAATTGTAATCACCTGTTTTCTATGCCTCAGCTACATGTTACTTTCTGCTTGTCACTATGAGTTATCCATACATCAACTACAAGTTATTTTTTATATTTCTTTTATTCATAATTGTTTATTTTGAAGTTTGAACAACCACCATTTGTCCCATCTTCCTTCAATCTAGGAAAAGCATAGATGGTAGTCCACCCCAAATTCTAAGATATAAACACTTATATATCTTAGAATTTGGTGTGAACTAGCATCTATGTGTTCTCTAAATTGAAGGAACATGAGACAAGTGTACAGATTTATTGTATGGACATAATTCAAAATTCTAAACAAATAGTTGTTTATTTATTTACCTGGTCAACTTATTCCCACCTATAAATAAATGCCAATATCATGAGTGTATCTCACATATCCTTGGTTTTTCTTTGCATTATTAATATGAGGTTTCCTGATCTCTGTATTAGTATAGCTGTTTCCTGATCTCTGTATAAGTATGGTTTGTCTTGGCATTATGAACTGTTGTTACTTGTACTTTATCTCACATATCCGTGGTTTTTCTTTGCATTATTAGTATGAGGTTTCATGATCTCTTTATTAGTATGAAGACTTCGATGAACGGGTATTCTTAATTATGTCTTATACACAATTTTTTCTTGGCATTATGAACTGTTATTAGTTGTGAAAAGGAGAGATGACCTTCGCGCACAGCCTAGTGATAAAAGCTAAATCTATGAATTGATTGTCATTGTGATGCTAACTTTCTATCATGCTGATAGAATAATATGTGAGATCATATTATCTGGATAGTATCTCCATCTCCATAGTTTATAAATTGCAGCAATAGTTTAATACAGTATAGTTAACCGTCAAAGGGCACTTTTAGTTTGTTAATAGTTTAATAGGCATTTAGTCAAATACAGTCTAGTTAACCATCAAAATGGTAATTTAATCCTTTAAATACAGTCAATAAAAGGTCCTATATGTTTATTGTTTATCTTAATTAACTAGGCAATTTCTTAATTAACCAGGCAATGGGTTATCGGTTGGATTTTTCCTTTCAGAAGCAATTATGCAGTTACATAATTTGGATGGAGAACTTAACAACCAAGTACAATAATGATCCACAAAAATTTTCATGGTTTATGGTTGTTTGACATAATCTACTCAGTTTTGTTGATAACATGAGGATTAGGTTTTGGTTATTACAAAGTAAATTTTAAGATAATAGTTATTAAATTTATTGGACAATGTATCAGAAAATGGTTTTGCAAATGGATTTACTAACATAGCCACTTAACTTATTAGCACACCCACTTAACTTGTGGCGGGTGAACACTTATAGGTTACAAGTTAAGTGTAATGAACAATTATATATTACTTGTTGTTCATGCTTAGTTGTAACTACCTGATGTCTATGCCTCAGCTACCTATTACTTTCTGGTTGTCACTAGGTATTATTCATGCATGAGCTATGAGTTATCCATGCATAAACTACAAGTTATTTTTTATATTTCTTTTATTTATAATTGTTTATTTTGAATTTTGAACAACCACTATTTGTCCCATTTTCCTTCAATCTAGGAAAAGCATAGATGGCAGTCCACCCCAAATTCTAAGATATAAACACCTATATATTTTAGAATTTGGTGTGAACTAGCATCTATGTTTTCCCTAGATTGAAGGATCATGAGACAAATGTACAGATTGATTTTATGGACATGGTTCAAAATTCTAAACAAATAGTTATAAAACAACAAATATAAAAATAACCAGTTGTTGGTTGCTACTATAACTGTAACAAAGGTAACATGTAGCTGAGAAACAAATAGCAACTAAGCATGAAGATCAAATAACATGAAATAACAGAGCAATATTCTTAATTGATCAAATAACATCAAATAACAGAGCTATATTCTTAATTATGTTTGTAGACACAGTTTTTCCTTGATATTATCTCACATATCCATGGTTTTTCTTGGCATTATGAATAGGTTTCCTGATCTTCTTGCCATTGTGAACTAATGTTACTTTCGCAAAGGAGAGACGGCCTTCCCGTGCGTCCAGGTGATACAGCTAAAAGCTATAATATAAATCTATGAACTGATTTTCGTTGTGCTCCTAACTTTCGATAGTTTATAAAATGCAGTAATATTTTAGTACAGTCTATAATAGTTTAATACAGTATACTAACCAGTTGGATAGTATCTCGATAGTTTATAAATTGCAACAATAGTTAAATACAGTATAGTTAACAGTTGGATAGTATCTCAATAGTTTATAAATTGCAACAATAATTAAATACAGTCCATAATAGTTTAATACAGTATTAGTTAACAGTCAAAATGGGCATTTAGTTTGTTAGTTTAAAATAGTGCAGTGGGCATTCAGTCCTTCAAATACAGTCTAGTTAACCGTCAAAAAGGGCATTTCAAATACAGTCGGTTAACCGTACTATATAACAAGTAATATTAAAAAACGTTCGATTATTATGCTGTGACCGTTAATCATTTTTTGACAAACATGTTGAAGTAATATCTATTGTTTATCGTAATTAACCAACCACGAATTTTCTTTCTTAATTAACCGGGCAATTGGTTATCTGTTGGATTTTTCATTTCAAAAGAAAAATTGATCCCTCTGAATTCAATCTTGCAGAAGAAATAGGTTTTGAACAACAGACTTGAAATCACCAAACACTTAAATCCATCAAATTATTTTCCTTTATTTCTTCATATTCAAAGGGAAGGGAGTAAAATTTTAACTTCGAATATGATATCATCTCTTCATATTCAAAGGGAGTAAATTTTTTTAATTCAAATATGATATATATGATATCAGCTCTTGAACCAAATATTTTTATCAACTCTCACACTGACATTGTTTGATGAGTTATCACTTTGACTAGAACGTTCAATTTATGATTCTAAATGATCCATAATCCAAGAGCCTACTTGGGATAACTCATCACGTTGATTTAGAAATGAAAGTGTGTGATCTCTCGATAATTGAACAGTTGATTTGGTTAAAAGTTTCATGGATTCATACAGTTATGAAATTATCTAGCCATTATGAACTGATTGCTTTCCTTATGTTTTACACATAGTGAGTAAGACAAAGAAAATATGGGAGATTTTGTATATAAGTTTCAAAGAAAAGTTAAGAAGATCTTATAACATTCTCTTACAAATATCAAATATATGATTTCTTTTTTAAATAAAAAATAATATAACAAAAATACAACATCATTAACTTCATGTTTATTAGAACAGTAACACTAAAAACTTTAAAGTACAAAGGCTAATAATTAATATCAAAGTATCAAAATACCTCAAAAAAGCGGTATGCTAGTTCTAAGCATACAAGACCAATGATATAATAAACTTTGGGAATGTTGTTAATTAGATATTTCAATAGTATGTATTTCTCTCAACAAAAGAAAAACAATCAAAAAGAAAATTATGTTTTCATAAATGATCAATAAGATAAAAAGTTTCCAGCCTTATGCATTTTTGTTCTTTTTGTATATAGTAAGCCAGAATGAAAAATAACTTGACATTGTGCAAAACAAATAAAGGTTGTGAGCAAAATTTAGTAGAAGCCTAAATTTGGGGAATGTTGACACAACTAGTATAGAGAAGGACAACTCCCCTCCTTATCATGCTCCATGTCACTTAATCATCTATGTATCACCATATGTAAAAAGGATTGGATAAAAAATAAAAATAAAAATTGTATTTCTAAGTGTTCTTGCTTCATAAACTATTACAACACTCTGTATTAGTAAGACTCGAGCATTACAATGAGTTCACTCCCAGACAATGATGGTACTCAAATTTGTTGGATTCCACACCAAAACTGATTTAACCCCAAGGGAAGTGCATACAAGCATAAAATAGCCTACAACCAAAATCATTTTTCTTGCAATATAAAAGTTGAAATATGACTACTTGTGCATTTGAAAAATAGAAGCAATTGTAAAAATAAGAATGAAAGTTCTTCATGATGATATTCTGTAACACTCTATGGAATGGGATTGAGCTATAGGACATAAGAAAATAAACCTCCCAAAAATGCTCAATTTTTGGGAGGTTGATTTGCTTATGTCATATGGCTCAATCCAATTTGGGAGAGAAGTTGCAAATCAACATCATTTTGAAGAACTGTCATCTCATTTTTGCAATTGTCTCTAGTTGTAGAAGGCACCAGTGGCTCTAAAAATCATCTTTCATCTTCTATATTCCAACAAAAATGATTTATTAGTAATTTTTGGTTGCAACCTAATTTCTTCTTATTTGCAATTCCCTTGGAATTAAATCAATTTTGGTGTGGAATCCAACAAATTCGAGTTCCTTCATTCTCTAGGGACTACACTCACTGTTGTGTCGGGCACTTGCTAATACACAGTGTTGTAGTATTTTTAGAGGAAAGAGCAGGTTGATATGATACTTTTTTATTCTTTTTGTACAATCCTTTTTGCATGGGGTGAGCAAGATATGATTGTAGTGTCATGTGCATCATTGGGAGAAGACTTGTTGTTTTGTATTGGAGTTGTGTCACTGATTGGTTTTGAGAGGCCTCACTTGTTCTACACAATGTCACAATGTTTACTATTTTCACTTCCTAGATACAAAAAGAACAAAACATATGATGACCCAAAATTATCAACAAAGGTTTTGTTTTTGCTAGTGCCAAAGGGTTAAAGTTTTTTATTTTCTTGATCATTTATGAAAACATGCTTTCCTTCTTGACTATGTTTGTTTTGTTGAGGAAAACATACTATTGAAGTATCCAATTGACAACATTCTTAAACTTGATTATATCATTGATCTTTTATCATTGCTCTATACAAAGACAACAGAAATAGATAATAGCTTATTTTTTATATTTGCAATATTTGCATGGATTTACCCCTCATTCTATAGGTTGAGTGGAAAAATATTTTATGAGCACTATATTTTCAATATTTGGCTTCAATCTCAATACATCTGTTTGTTCTTTTGCTACTCTTGCATGAATAGAATCCCAAAATTATTAACACTACAAATTATGTAAAGATTTCATAAGCTAATAACAAAGGATAGGGCTTTCATGGTCTTAAAACAATGGAATGCCAAGTGCTACGAAGGTGAGTGCTTGAGCTAATGATGGGCCTTTTAGATGCAATTCAAGATCTAAAAAACTTACTCTCATTACCTAAAAACAAAACTAAGTCATGTTTACAAAAACTAGGTTTGACAAAAAGCCCAACCTCACATATCAAAGAATGCACAAAATTTATAGTTCAAGTATTTCAAAATAAGGTGTGCATTAAGTATCACAATAATGAGTCTCCATAAACATAAACAAAGTTTTATTGGTTGACCCTTTCCTCTTAGAAACAAAATTTTTAGACTTTAAGAACCCGCACATGTAATTAAAAAATGCGTGCACCTTTTGAAAAGCTATGAATACAACGTGAAATTCCCCCACCGTGCCTCATTTCCATGCCTAGTTTTGTTTATTCATGAAAGGACCCTTCATAATGGAGATAGAACACGAACTCGTCACAATTCCCATGTTTTTGAACATAGAAGAAATAGGACTGTTGATATTTTACATAATTATCACCACCCCCATGGTTCAATAACTACATGAAGTGACTTTTTCCACCAACCTCACATATGCATTCAATGATTGTGTTTAATAGTCAAGAGAAGGTAATTGGCTTATTTAAGGCACATGGCAGATTTTGGATGAATTCTAAGGTTGACACTTGGCACCATAGGGTTTAGTTTCCCATAGGCCCCTTTTCTTTTCCCCTCTAGTGGAATCATAGCCCCTCTAGTGCTCTTTACACAACCATCTTGGACCATTTTATTAATTTTCAACATAATATTTACATACATTTCGAATTGGCATGATAAGCCAATCATATGGTCTGAATAAAAATATGTATACATCATATAAGCTTATCCATTCACTAGTTGGATGTTGGCCTTGAGCTCCATACAAGGAATCCATACTAGCATATTTACATCATTCACATAATTTTGATTAAATACATTCCAAGTCAAAATTGGGGTATTACAATTCCGTCCCCCTTGGAATATCACCATCCTTGGTGTTTTGGTATGCCTCTTTCATGGCATCTTCCAACTCCCACTTAGCCTCATCGGGACCGAAGTCCTTCCATTGCACATTTACCTGTCCGATGGCTTGGTTTGGAAATCCCCCTCGGGTTCCACCTGAATCACATCTCAATCAATCACATGGTTAGGATCATGTACATATTTCTTAAGCAAAGAAACATGAAAAACATTATGAACTCTTGTAACCTACCTAGTACTTGAAAATGATTTTTGTTTGAGAAAAACATTATGATAAAGTTTTGTATTAAATGACCAAGGATGGTAATGGATGACTGTAATAGAATAATAATATTATTTAATAAATAAATAAAATAGGAGACACTCAACCAAGGAGGCTATTGAAGAGTGTTCACTAGCCCACTAGGAGGAACGAAATATGGTGTAGGAGGAAAAGGACAAGTGGCACCATCTGCAATGAATTCCTAGCTATTGCCATTGGGAAAATACCCTAAAATTTTGGTCATAACTCCCCAGGGTGGTGGAGTATGAGCTGTTGGCTCATTATTATGAACTAACCACTAAATACCTAGGCACTCTCTAAAAGAGAAAATCGAACTTGAGCACGGGGCTTGAATTTTCCAGAGATGAACTATTTTTACCCTGTGGTGTTAGAACTGAGCACACACGAGGTTCGATTAGGGTTGGCTCGAGAATGAGTTGCAGGAGTAAGTTTGTTGAAATTTCCTGTAGAGTGCAGAAGAGAAGTATTGGCAACAAGTCTGTTTGATTGTTGAGGTTCAGATGTGCCAGGATCCTACACAGATTCTTCTTCCTAGTGGTTTAGTGAACAGGCTCGAGGTCCTAGAGAGCAAGTAACCTTGGTTGCTCTACTGGAGAAGGTTGGGAGGAACGGTATTCCTTGGGTGTTTGTCCACCCTATTATTTAACATGTTCAGCTTTACTTATGTATCTTGTTTAAGTTTCCCTTTTTTGTTTTTACTGTTGAGGAATGCAAGTAATAAACTCGATAGTTAGTGTTTCTATGAGTTAGTATCTTGTTCATTTTAAATATCTATCGGTATTTTTCCTGCCATCTATAATATGGTGTAGTCCAGTACAGGTATAATCATATTGATTTAGAGTTAGAATATTTGTATCCATTACAGTTAGGAATACTGTGCATGTAAGACTATTTTCACTGAATTCTGAAATATGCTTAAGAAATCAACTATGTTACAAAAATAAATGTATATTTTCTTTACATGCAAGCGAGTTTCCCTTTTTTGTGTATTTAAACAAGTCTCATTCTTACTTCTGAAATAGATATATATTAATGCATGCATTAAGAAGTACAGGTGTGCATACATACATTTTAACAGCTGCACAAATGTTCTCATGAACACATAGAGATTTAGAGAACAGAAATAAAAATGCAGATTAAGTAGTTTATTTGCTATTTATTTCGTATAACAAAGATATCCTAAGAGAAAAAAAAAAAAAAAACTAGTTCTCTGTTAAATTTTGGGACCAAATGCATTATTTTTCCTTTTATACAAGTATCCAAATGTCTTCTTAAATCTGCATATTTATTTTGAGGTCTCGGAAATTAAAAGCACAGAATTAAAGTTGTGTCACAAAAACTCAACTGTCAACACAGAAAACCAAACCATTAGCACAAAACGAAGCTCGTACCATAGAAATCAAGTACGAGACACAGAACAATGACGGTGTCACCAAAACAACACGTGTTATATAGAAACCCTAACCCATCCCAAGTGTGCAAGCCGACACTAGGTATTTACACTTAAATCTTTTCCCAAAACCCTAGATTCTCTCCGAGAAGCACGAGTGAATTAGAAACTTTATATTGGGCCGAACCCAAGCTTTTAAGAATCAAGCTTACGACCAAAGTACACATTGGTTCACAAAAAATTATTAACTACTAATTAACCCAAACCCTCTACATTTTTCCTTAAAGCATGAATTATTTTTGCAGTCGCTTTAACGTTGTTTACAAGGAGAGCCTTATGGCTTCCACCCATAGTGGATACATTTATGAAGACAAGTGTTTTTTACACTAACCCAATGATGAGCCTCTTGGCCAAGAACGTTTGCAAGTAAATCGAGAAGACTTTATGGTCTTGCTCTTAAAAAAAAAAAACCAACACTTATAAATTGTACACACAGAACTCTAGGAACCGAATTGATGACAACTTCCATCCTTTAATACAATGTTGGTAGTGACGCAGCAACGCTGCATAAAAGGGAACCTTATGGTCTCCATTCATAGGGGTTACGAACTTGAAAATGTTGTGAATCGCACAACACAAATACTAAAGCCTTACAACTAAAACAATACAAGCATCTAGAGAATCTAATGCTTGGGGAAAACACTACAATGGAAAGCCAAACATTTACAAGTTTTATTTCAAAATCAAATTTTTGTAACAAGTATCTTGTTCAAAACCAAACCCTTCATATTTATTCAAGGGTTACATTCGCACGCCACTGCGCAAAGAAGGACGAGTTCTTCCCTTTCAAATATTGAAATTTAAAAACATGTGAAAGTTCAACACAATCACGTTTATTACTTTTGGAAACCCTTTTCCCAAACCAAAACCAACAGCCTGTGTGACCTATCCTTCCTCTTCGCAGAACTTGCTTTCTGGAGCACGTTTAAAGCCTTCAACACACACAACCCACAAGGGAACCAAGGTTGCCACTAAAGCTTACCGGTGAAGCTTGTAACGCCTTCTTTCTTGTTTCCCTTCCCCCATGACGTGAACGAGGCACTGCGAGCAACCAAAACAAAACCACAAGCGGTCAAACCCTAAGAGTTAAATGAAAAACTTTAAATGTATATCAAGACTGTAACGAACGAACTCTTGCCAAGTTTTGGAAAGAGCAATGTTTTACCTGTAGGTTGGAGTCCACCTGCGTGTTGGCAGTCGTGGCTTTAGCTTGTAGAGGAAGCATTAAACCCCCACGACACATAGAGGAACCCGACTAGAGAGGCGGCCGAGAGGCCAAGCCTCCACACCACCGAAACCATTTCATCTGTTTTTAGACAAGACCAAAACCCTTGTTTTGGGTAGGGTTTCCAGTGTGAAGCCACATGGCTTGATCTCATGAACCTTGAAGTTGTTACCCACTAACATTTTGATACTTACCCTCTCGACATAGTTAAGGATCTTCATTGTAATAAGATGCTATGGTCAACACTTTATTTAGTGTCTCCTAGGTACCACTGCGATTTTTAGCCACGGTGACCTTTGGTTGAGCCAAGACATAAGCTTATGGTCCCATTTCAAACATCACTTGGGATAAGATTTTTCTTGGTTGTCGAAGGTGTTCCCTTTGTAACCTTGGCCCTTGAACGAACCCTTCGAACCTGAGTAGCTCTAGTATTGCATATTTTAATCAATTTGAGATATTCCTTGCCACTTCCAACATAAATAATAACCCCTGGTGAAAACCTTCAATTACAAATCTAGAGATATTTTTATTAAGCATAAAAGCAAGAGACCTGTAAACCTAGTCACATTACAACCACCAAATCCTTAGCAATAAGCTAAGTAAGCTTCAAAGAGCATCAAATGTAGCCTTTCCAACAATGTTTAGAAAGACGACCACAATCACGCAGTTGAGCAATAAATGAAATATCCCAGCATAGGAGGATGTTGATAAAGTAGACATAAATGATCCCCTAATGTTAATGTCGCATTTTGGTATCTTTTAAGGTGCATACTTCATTAATGAAATTAATCTTTTCATGTTGGATTAGTGATTATCGACATGTGTAAAAAAAAAATTATTTTGCGATTTTTGGGGTTACATATGGTATCAGAGCCCAAGTTCAACACTAGGCCTGAACAGGCTCAACTTGCAACAACAACAAAACTACCACTGGAAAAGTACATGTTACTAACTTCTGATTCATTTACTGTTGGTACAGAACTTGTCAATAAATTTTGCAGGAATGGAAGGACCAGAAGAGAGTGCTGAAGACAAATCTCAGCACAACAATCCCAACGAGCATGAGTTGGTTAATGAAAAAAGTATGTTTGTGGAACTTAATGAAAATGATGAAATACTTAAAACAATTAACGGTTTAAAAACCGAGATAAGAACTGTGAAAGAAGAAAACGAAAGAATTTTAAAGGCTCAGGGGGATTTAAATCAGATCTTATCAGATAATTTACGGAATGGTAGGAAGGAAAACAAACAGGTTGTAAGTCTAAAACCGAACCCATGTCTTACCAACATCGTCATGAAAAGATAAAATCTCCAAATACTGATAGTAGTTTTTCATCTGAGATGGACCTCAGTAGAAAGAGGCATAATTACTCAAGTGACAGTAGTGAGGGAAATTACAAGTATAAAAAGAAAAAGTCTAAGCCTTATGAACAGATTTCAGGCGAGTTTAAGAAAATCAAACCCCCAACCTTTAATGGAGAAACTGAAAAGGGTGAGGCAGTTGAAGCTTGGTTGTCCGGTATGAAGAAGTATTTCCACATTTATAATTACTTAGATGCTTTAAAAGCAAAAATGGTCATTTACAATCTGACTGGTAAAGTAGACATCTGGTGGCAAGATTTAAAATGAGTAAAAGGTATTAAAGAACAAAATGTGACTTGGCAAATTTTTAAGAAGTATTTTAAGAAGAAGTTTCTGTCATAACAGTATTATGAAGAAAAATCTAAAGAATTTTATGATTTAAAATTTGGTACTATGAGTATGAAAGAGTTAAGCAACAAGTTCTTAAGTCTGTTAAGGTACGTTCCTTACCTCGTAGAGGAAAAGCCTAAAGTTCAAAGGTTTCTGAGTTGTTTACCGTATAATATACAAGATAGAATCGAGTAGGATAATCCTAAGAATCTGGAGGAAGCCATGAGGAAGGCTAATTTATGTTTTTAACAGAACCGAAAGAGGGAAGGATCATCTAACTAGAGGAATAATAAACCAAACAACTCTGATTATAAAAAGAAGAATTTTAATTCCAATAAGCAGAATGGCAGCAATAGGCAGAATTATAATAACAAGAGGTACCCGAGGAATAATAAAAATAATAATTCTCAGAATTTTACAGATACAAGGAAAATGCCTAGTAATGCTAAAAATAATGAGCAAAAGGCACCTGTAAAATGTTTTGAATGTCAGGGACCGCACTATGCATCAAATTGTCCTAACAAGAAGAGGACAGTCAACCACATCCAAACAGTGCAGGACGAACCAACAGTTGGTGATGTAGGAAGAGGCATTCCCAGGATCAATGCAGCGCTGAAAAATCGACAAGCTGATCACCAAGTATCCCTGGTCGAAGTTGAAGGTATGCTATTGGACAAACATATTTCTATTTTAATTGATCCAGGTGCAAGTTTGAGTTATGTATCACCTGATTTAGTAAAGAATTGCAAACTGAAAGTAGAGATATTTAATAAAGCTTGGATGGTTCGGTTAGCAACAGGAACCAAAAGGAAAGTAGTAAACTTTGTGAAAAATTGTGAACTGTTTATGAGCTAGTTGAAGACACAGGTTGAATTGAATGTTTTACCCTTGGGTTCTTATGATGTATTAATTGGAATGGATTGGTTAGAAAAACATAGAGTTGTACTAAATTATTTTGGAAAGACCTTTACTTGTATAAATGATAAAGGAGAAACAGAAACAGTAAAGGGAATCCCTAGAAAAACTTATGTTAGGCAGATTTCTTCTATGCAAGTGAAAAAGATATTAGAAAAGGTTGTAAAATGTTTGTTGTAAATGTGATTAAGGATGAGCACACAACTAAAGAAGATCGGCTAAAACTTGAAGATATACCTGTTTTAAGAGACTTTTCAAATGTATTCCCGGAAGAAATTCCAGGATTACCTCTGAAAAGGGATTTGGATTTTACCATTGAGTTGGTCCCAGGGGCGGTACCAAACTCAAAAGCTTCTTACAGGATGAATATTCTAGAGATTAATGAGTTAAAGTCGCAGTTAAAAGAGTTGATTGATAAAAATTATATAAGGCCAAGTGTGTCCCCTTGGGGGCGCCAGTAAATTTAGTTAAGAAGAAGGACGTACCTTGTATTTGTGCATTGATTACCGTCAGTTAATTAAAATGACAATTAAGAATCAATACCCCTTGCTTCGCATTGACAATTTGTCTGATCAATTACGCGGAGCATCCGTATTTTCTAAAATAGACTTGAGGTCTGGATACCATCAAGTCATAATTAAAGAAGAAGACATCTTCAAAACGGCTTCCAGAACCCGATACAGGCATTATGAGTTCGTAGTTATGCCTTTTGAGCTAAATAACGCCCCAATAGTTTTTATGTGCTTAATGAATAATTTTTTACATAAATACTTGGATAAGTTTGTAATTGTCTTTATTAATGATATTTTAATTTACTCCAAGACTAAAGAAGAACATGAGGGGCATTTACAAATAATTTTGCAAGATTTAAGAGAACATAAGCTTTATGCTAAGTTTGATAAATGTGAGTTTTTCAAAGATAAAATACAATATCTAGGTCATGTGATATCCAAGGATGGAATCGTAGTCGACCCTGATAAGATAAGAGCAATTAAGGAATGGCATGTTCCTAAGGACGTAACTGGTGTACGGTCGTTCATGGGAATCACAGGATATTATCTAAAGTTTATCGAAGGATTCTCAAGGATCACACACCCCATCACCTCGTTACAAAGAAAAGGAAATAAGTTTGTGGGGATCAAAAGTGCGAGGAAAGCTTTAAAAAGTTAAAGTAATTATTAACAACTGTACCAATCCTAAAAATCCCAGACCCTAACAAGGACTTTGTGGCATGCACTGATGCATGCAACAAAGGCCTTGGTGGAGTCTTAACTCAAGAAGGACATGCAATAGCGTATGAGTCAAGAAAATTGAAAATTCACGAACAAAATTATGCTACCTATGATTTGGAGTTGGCCGTCATGATACAAGCTCTAAAAATGTGGCGCCATCATCTAATCGGTAGAAAATTCACTTTAATGACAGATAATAAGGGTTTAAAGTATCTGCTAGATCAGCAAAATCTGAACGCAAGGCAAGCTAGGTGGTTAGCTTTCCTTAGCGAATAAAATTTTGAGATCCAGCATATAAAGGGTAAAGAAAATAAAGTTGTTGATGCATTATGCAGAAATGCCAAGTTAAAATGTGGCGGCAGTAAGCACCTATAAAAAAAAATTGGAAAATCAGTTTCAAGAAGGAATTAAATGGGATAAAAACTATCAGAAATTATATGAGAAAATTGCAGAAAATGAATCTGAAAATGTAATTTCAGATTTCAGTTTGAATGAAAATGGGTTAATTCTATATAAGGATAGGTTGTATGTCCCGAATGTACCAGCAATTAAATTATTAATTCTTAATGAAGTACATAAAAGTCCTTATTCTGGACATCCGGGTTATCAAAAGACTATAACCATGTTGAGGAAAGAGTATTTTTGGCCAAATATGAAGAATGAAGTTGTAGAATTTATAGCTAGATGTATCAAGTGCCAGCAAGTTAAAGCTGCACATCGACATCCAGCTGGTTTGTTACAGCCATTGCCAATCCCAGATTGGAAGTGGGAAGTTATTAGTATTGACTTTATAACAGGTTTACTGAAAAATCAGAAACATAATGATTCTGTCAAGGTAGTGGTAGACAAGCTTACAAAAGCAGCTCATTTTATACCAGTTAAGACTACTTATAAAGCTACAAATATTGCTGATATTTTTATGAAGGAAATTTTTAGATTGCACAGGATACCCAAGGTAATAATTTATGACCATGACTCCAAGTTTCCTGGCAATTTTTGGAAATCCTTATTTAAAAGTTTAGACACTAAACTCAATTTCAGTACAGCCTATCATCCGAAAACGGATGGACAAACTGAAAGAGTGAACCAAGCGTGAGAAGATATTCTTAGAATGTATGTTAGTGCTCAACCCAAGAAGTGGGAAGATTAATTGCATCTTATTTAATTTGCTTATAATAATCACTATCAGGCTTCAGCCAAAATGAGTCGTTTTGAAATTATGTATGGTCGTAAATGTAACACCCCTATCTCATGGAATAACCCAGTCGATAGACTATTGTTAGGACCAGAATTGATCAAGGAAATGGAACTAACAGTAAAATAGGTGCAGAGCAATTTAAAAATTGCGCAAGATAGGCAGAAAAGCCATGCAGACCTTAAGAGAACCCAGCAGGAGTTTCAGGTGGGTGAACATGTTTTTATAAAGGTAAAGCCCCAGAAAATTTCTTTTAAACTGGGGAATTGTGCTAAGTTGGCACCCTGGTATTGCGAACCATTCAAAATTTTATCAAGGGTCAGACCAGTGGCTTATCAGTTGGTCATACCACCTAACCTTAAAATTCATAATGTATTCCATGTTTCCATTTTAAAAATATATGTACATGATGCTACTCATGTGATTAACTGGAATGATATACAGGTGGAACTCGAAGGAAATTTTCAAGTGGAACCGGATTGTATCCTCGCCAGGAGGGAAATTTAGCTCTGGAATCACACCATAGGGTAGGTAAAGGTGCAATGGAAGCACCTTAGCCCGGAAGAAGCAACCTCAGAATTGGAAAGTAATATGCGGGAAGCATATCCAATTTTGTTCCAGGAATACTCTGATGAAGAGTAAGAAACATCGAGGACGATGTTGAGCTTAAAAGGGGGTGTTTGTAAACTACCTAGTACTTGAACATGATTTTTTTTTGAGAAAAACATTATGATAAAGTTTTGTATTAAATGACCAAGGATGGTCATGGATGACTGTAATAGAATAATATTATTATTTAATAAAAAAAATAGGAGAAACTCAACCAAGGAGGCTATTGAAGAGTGTTCACTAGCCCACTAGGAGGAATGGAATCTAGTGTAGGAGGCAAACGACAAACTTGGCAACATCTACAGTGAATTCCTAGTTATTTTCATGAGGCAACTACCCTAAAATTTTGGTCATAACTCCCCAGGGTGGTGGAGGATGAGCTATTGGCTCATTATTATGAACTGAACACTAAAGACCTAGGCACTCTTTAAAAGAGAAAATTGAACTTGAGCAGGGGGATCGAATTTCCCAGAGAGGAACTGTTTTTACCCTGTGGTGTTAGAACTGAGCCCACAGTAGGTTCGATTAGGGTTGGCTGGAGAAGGAGTTGGAGGAGTAAGTCTACTGAAATTTCCTGCAGAGTGCAGAAGAGAAGTATTCGCAGCAAGTCTGTTTGATTGTTGAGGTCCAGATTGTGCCAGGATCCTACACAGATTCTTCTTCCTGGTGGTTTAGTGAACAGGCTCGGGGGTGCTGGAGATCAAGTAACCTTGGCTTCTCTACTAGAGAAGGTTGGGAGGAATGGTACTCCTTGGGTGTTTGTCGACCCTATTATTTAACAGGTTCAACTTTACTTATGTAGCTTGTTTAAGTTTCCCTTTTTTCTTTACTGTTGAGGAATGCAAGTAATAAATTGGATAGTTAATCTTTCTCTGAGTTAGTATCTTGTTCATTTTAAATATCTACCGGTATTTTTCCTGCCATCTATAAGATGGTGTACTCCAGTACAGGTATAATCATATTGATTTAGAGTTATAATATTTGTATCCATTACAGTTAGGAATACTGTGCATGCAAGACTATTTTCGTTGAATTCTGAAATATGCTTAAGAAATCAACTATGTTAGAAAAATAAATGTATCTTTTCTTTACATGCAAGTGAGTTTCCCTTTTCCTGTGTATTTAAACAAGTCTCATTCTTACTTCTGAAATAGATATATATTGTTGCATGCATTAAGAAGTACAAGTGTGCATACATACATAATAGCTGCACAAATGTTCTCATGACAACATAGAGATTTAGAGAATAGAAATAAAAATGCAAATTAAGTAGTTTATTTACTATTTATTTCATCTAACAGAGATATCCTAAGAGTAGAAAAAGGAACTAGTTCTTTGTTAAATTTTGGGACCAAATGCATTATTTTTCCTTTTAGACAAGTATCCAAATGTCTTCTTAAATATGCATATTTATTTTGAGGACCGGGAAATTAAAATCACAGAATTAAAGTTGTGTCACAGAAACTAACCTATCGACACAGAAAACCAAACCGTTAGCACAGAACGAAGCTCGTACCACAGAAATCAAGTACGAGACACATAACAAAGTTGGTGTCACCAAAACAACACTTGTTACATAGAAACCCTAACCCATCCCAAGGGTTTATCACTTTGCGAGCCAGCACTAGGTATTTACACTTAAATATTTTCCCAAAACCCTATATTCTCTGCGAGAAGCACAAGTGAATTAGAAACTCTATCTTGGGCCGAACCCAAGCTTTTAAGAATCAAGATTACAGCCAAAGTATAGATTGGTTCACAGAAAACTATTAACTAATAATTAACCCAAACCCTCTGCGTTTTTCCTTAAAGCATGAATTATTTTTGCAATCGCTTTAACATTGTTTACAAGGAAAGCCTTATGGATTCCACCCATAGTGGATACATTTATGAATACAAGTGTTTTGCACACTAACCCAATGACAAGTATCTCGGCCAAGAACTTTTGCAAGTAAACCGAGAAGACTTTATGGCCTTTCTCTCAAAAAAAAACCCCAACACTTATGAATTGTACACACAGAACTCTAGGAACCGAATTGATGACACCTTCCATCCTTTAATACAATGTCGGTACTGATGCAGCAATGCTGTAGAAAAGGGAACCTTATGGTCTCCATTCATAGGGGTTATGAACCTGAAAACATTGTGAATCGTACAACACAAATACTGAAGCCTTACGACTAAAACAATACAAGCATCCAGAGAATCTAACGCTTGGGGAAAATGCTACAAATGGAAAGCCAAACGTTTACAAGTTTTATTTCAAAATCGAATTTTCATAACAAGTATCTTGTTCAAAACCAAATCCTTCATATTTATTCAAGGGTTACATTCGCAGGCCACTGCGCAAAGAAGGATGAGTTCTTCCCTTTCAAATATTGAAATTTAAAAACATGTGCAAGTTCAACATAGACCCGTTTATTACTTTTGGAAACCCTTCTCCCAAACCAAAACCGACAGCTTGTGTGACCTATCCTTCCTCTTTGTAGAACTTGCTTTTTGGAGCACGTTTAAATCCCTCAACACAGACAACCGACAAGGGAACCAAGGTTTCCACGGAAGCTTACCGTTGAAGCTTGTAATGCCTTATTTCTCATTGCCCTTCCCCCACGACGTGAACGAGGCATTTCCAACAACCAAAACAAAACCACAAGCGGTCAAACCATGAGAGTTAAATGAAAAATTTTAAACGTATATCAAGACTGTAACGAATGAACTCTTTCCAAGTTTTGGAAAGAGAAATGTTTTACCTGTAGGTTGGAGTCCACCTGCATGGTGGAAATGGCGGATTTAGCATGTAGAGGAAGCATTAAACCCCCATGACGCACAGAGGAACCCGACCAGAGAGGCAGCCAAGAGGCCAAGCCTCCACACCACCAAAATCGTTTCATTTGTTTTCGGACAAGCCCAAAACCCTTGTTTTGGGTAGGGTTTCCAGTGTGAAGCCACATGGCTTGATCTCGTGAACCTTGAAGTTGTTAGCCACTAACATTTTGATACTTACCCTCTCGACGTAGTTAAGGATCGTTGTTGTAATAAGATGTTGTGGTCAACACTTTATTTAGTGTCTCCTACGTACCACTCCGATTTTTATCCACGGTGACCTTTGGTTGTGCCAAGCCATAAGATTATGGTCCCATTTCAAACATCACTTGGGATAAGATTTTTGTTGGTTGTTGAAGGTGTGCCCTTTGTAACCTTGGCCCTTGAATGAACCCTTCGAACCTGAGTAGCTCTAGTATTGAATATTTTAATCAAGTTGAGATATTCCTTGCCACTTCCAACATAAATAATAATGCCTGGTGAAAACCTTCAATTACAAATCTGGAGATATTTCTATTAAGCATAAAAGCAAGAGACCTGTAAACCTGGTCACATTACAGCCACCAAAGCCTTAGCAATAAGCTAAGTAAGCTTCGAAGAGTATTAGATGTTCCCTTGCCAGCAATGTTTAGAAAGACGACCACAATCACGTAGTTGAGCAATAAATGAAATATCCCAACATAGGAGCATGTTGATAAAGTAGACATAAATTATACCCTAATGTTAATGTCGCATTTTGGTATCTTTTAAGGTGAATACTTCATTAATGAAATTAATATTTTCATGTTGGATTAGTGATTATCGACATGTGTAAAAAAAAATTATTTTGAGATTTTTGGGGTTGTTACAGCTCTAGTGTTAGTAGGAAATGCAATTCTATATGCAACTTTCCCTATCCTTTTAAGCACTTCAAATGGACCACAATATCTTGTTGATAGCTTGGCGCAACTTCCAAGCTTCAAGGAACTCTTCCTTGGAATCACTCTGAGGTAGACATAATCCACAACACTGAATTTTCTATGCATTATATTCTTATCTACATATATTTTCTTCCGATCTTGGGTTGCCTTTAATTTCTACCTAATTTTTGCAACCTCTTGTTCCATTTCCTTAAGCAATTCTGACCCAATTACAATTATGTTTACTCGATTATCCCATGTGAGTGGTGTCCTACACTTTCTGCCATATAAAACTTCAAATGGACTCATGCCCAACAAAGCTTGTTGTCCATTGTTATATCCAAAATCTACCAAGTGTAGATAATCTTCCCACTTGGATGGTTTTTCCATCACATACATACGAATCATGTCTTCAAGAATCTGATTTACTCTTTCATTTTGTCAATTTGTTTGTGGATGGTAGGCATTGCTAAAATTCAGTTGTGTTCTCAAGTTTGCAAAAAGAATTTTCCATAAATTTAAAGTAAATTTGGTATCCCTGTCTCAAATTATTGCCTTAGGCAATCCATGCAATCTGAAAATTTACTTCTTGAAAATCTTTGCAATGCCATATGTTTTATAAGTGGATTTAATTGGGATAAAATGTGCTACCTTAGACAATTTATCCACCACAACCATGATGGATACATGTTGTTTCACAGTCATTGGAAAACCTGTAATAAAATCCATGGAAATTACTTCCCATTTCCATTCTGGAATTGACAAAGGATGCAACAAACCTACTAGGTGTTGATTCTCATCTTTCACTTGTTGACACTTCATACATTTAGATATATATTCAACAACATCATTTTTCATCCCTGGCCAAAAATATTGCTTCCTAGCAGTAGAAATTATTTTATGATATCCTCGGTGAGCAGAATATGGCATTTTATGGATTTCACCCATAACAATTATCCTCAAGTCTGCCACATTTGGAATATAAATTCTATTTTTTATAAATAAGAAGTCCATCATCTTCCAAATGACACCATTCATACATTTCTTCAAAATTCTATTATTGCAAATTTTCTTTTATTTGCACATACAATTCATCTTCAGCAAGATAGTTGACAATATGTTGTCTTAAATCTGATTGGCAAGTTGTGATGGTTTCCACATGCATTTGATGCATCTTTCTACTGAGTGCATTAGCCACTTTATTTTATTTTCCTTTTATGTTTTTTATTTCAAAATCAAACTCACATAAAAATTCCATCCATCTAGCTTGCTTTGCATTTAGTGTTGGTTGCTCAAATAAATATTTCAAACCACAAAGGTCTATCCTCAACTCAAATTTTCTACCCATTAGATCATGCCTCCACATATTTTAGGCATGAACTATGGCTGCAAGTTCCAGATCATGTGTGGCATAAATTTTTTCATGCTCCTTCAATTTTATAGACTCATAACACACCACATGATTTTCTTGCATGAGAACTCCTCCAAGTCCGTGTTTACATGCATCTGTACACACCACAAATTATTTTTCTAGGTCTGCAATTTTCAGAATTGGAGCACTTGTAAGAAGCTCCTTCAATAACTAGAAGCTTTCCTCACATCTCTGGGTCCACTCAAATTTTGTTCCCTTCTTTTGCAAAGAAGTGTTTGGGCTTGAAACCTTGTATAATCCTTCAATGAATATTCTATAGTAACCAACAAGACCCATAAAAGATCTCACATTTGTGACATTCCTTGGAGTTGGCCAATTCATAATGGCTTCAATATTTTCTGGATCCACTGATATTCCTTCTTCTAAAATAATGTGACCCAAATAATGAATTTTATTAATATAAAAGTCACATGTGCTTAGATTTGTATACATCTTATGTTCCCTTAGAAATTGCAAAGTCATTCTCAAATTTTATTCATGCTCCTCTTCATTCTTAGAGTAAATAAGAATGTCATCTAGAAAAACAAGAACAAACTTGTCCAAATATTTGCTAAAAACACTATTCATGAGACACATTAAGGTAGTTGGTGCATTAGTGAGACCAAATGACACCACTACAAATTCATAGTTTCCATAACTTGTTCTAAAGTTTGTCTTGTGAATATATTCTTCTTTGATTCTTACCTCATGGTAACCAGACCTCAAATCAATATTTGAAAATACCTGTTCCTCTCTCATTTGATAAAAAAGATCATCAATTTGAGGTAATAGGTACTTGTTCTTCACTGTCACTCTATTCAGATTCTTGTAAACAATGCATAACCTGAGTGTACCATCTTTATTTTTCACAAACAATACAGGTGCTCCCCATGGAGACACACTTGGCCTTATGTATTTATTTTCCAATAATTCTTGCAATTTCATTTTCAGCTCCAACAATTCTGGTGTATGCATTCTATAAGGTGTCTTAGACACTAGTGCGGCTCCTTGCACAAGATGAATTATGAAATAAATATTGTTAGGTTTTAGAGCAAGAGAAAAAATAACAATCACAAGCAACATCATATTAGAGAGACACAATTTTACCCTCGAAAACCCCATGCGAGGAAAAACCAGCACCCAATGAAGATCTTCATTACATGGCCAAAACCGGCCATCCGGGCCAAGCGAGCTAGCCACCGCTCACCTCCAGGCCACATTACAATGGAGTATTCCAAGCCCTTTATAGGATTGAATACATGCAATACCATAGGCCAATACCATGGGTCACCAAATACCATTGGCCACCAAATATCATGGAACACCAAATACCATTGGTCATCAAATACCATGTGCCCCAAAAACACATGCTGAGACCTAAACCATTTGACTCATTCTTGAGTCAAGGTTAACCCTAACAATCTCCCCTTTAAACATGGCTTGGAGTAAATAACCAACTCCTCTCAAAATTTTAACCGAGGAATCTCACATACACCCCCTATCACCTAGGTATTTCTCTCGACTTTATTGGTGATTTACCAGGGGTATGCATGCCTTACCAAGTCTTACATCCATATGCTCGTTTGCATGCAAACCGCTCCATTAATTTTTCTTATGTGTCTTCATGGTGACTACACCATCACCATCCGTTGTTTCATCCTCTCCCTTTTCCATGCTCGCTTTCTTGCTCATTTTCTGCCACGCTCCTTTTGTACCTGCATCCAACCCTGTCATTGACATCCATATAAATAAGAATCCATTTACCGAATTACATGGGTCCTCAGTCGTTGTAACCGTCATTTCTCTAGGAATCCTCTTCATGTACATGGTTCATCAATATTGGTCCCAACACTGAGATCAAACCATATCATATTTCCCCCTTTGCAATCGAATATTCACCTTCTTTGATTCCACATCAAGCTAGCATATGAGTACGCCTGCCACCCTCGCACCTACCCAGTGGTTCATTCCACACTTGATGAAAAATCCCTTTTTTTCGCATAAGAGGGATACCTTGCTCTTCTAGCACCCAGGGAAATTACATTCTAATGAGGAACCATAAATGCTGGGGTGTTGGGTACCACCGAACATGCACCCCTATGATTAATGAAAAACACTAGGTACAATACCCATTATTGTTGCGATACCCATACAACAATCTCAATGAGAATAACCTCGCTCTCATACCATTTATTAGGATTATAATGAGCATACATATAATTACTCACAAGAGAAATAAAATAGAACAAGCAACCATTAAATATAGACACGCAATTTACCCTGGAAACCCTATGCGGGGAAAACCAGCACCCAATGAAAATCTTCATTACATGGCAAAACTGGCCAACAGGGTCAAGTGAGCTCACCTGCTCACCTCCAGGCCACATTACAATGGATTATTCCAAGCCTTTTATAGGATTCAATACATGCAATACCATGGGCCACCAAATACCATTAGCCACCAAATATCATGGAACACCAAATACCATTGGAAACCTTTCCCAAGCTCAAAGAACTTTTCTTTTCTTTCACTCTTAGGAATGCATGATCCCCAACTTCAAATTCTTTATGTTCTCTATGCTGGTCAGCATAGCTTTTATGCCTATCTTGGGCAGTTTTCAAGTTTGTTTTAACTTTCTGCACACCGTTTTCTAGTTCTGCTAACATTTTGGGACCCATCACAATCTGATTCACCGGATCGTCCCAAGTTATAGGGATTTTTCATTTTCTTCCATACAGAACTTCGAATGGACTCATTCCTGCAGAAGTTTGGTACCCATTATTGTAGGCAAATTCATCCAAGTGCAGATAATTTTCCCATTGTTTTGGGTTATCCGTGACATGCAAGCGCAGCATGTCCTCTAGGATTTGATTCACCCTCTCAGTCTTCCCATCTGTTTGTGGATGGTAGGTTGTACTAAAACTCAGTTTAGTCCCAAAACGTGTAAATAAATCCTTCCAGAAATGTGAAGTGAACTTTGTATCCCTGTCGGATATAATTGCCTTTGGAATTCCATGAAGTCAAAAGACTTCCTTCATGGATACTTATGCAATGTTTATTGCTTTGAACGTAGATTTGACTGGTATGAAGTGAGCTTCCTTAGTCAACTTATCCACTACAACCATGATAGCATCATGTTGTTTGTTATTTTTAGGCAACCCTGTGATAAAATCCATAGAAATGGTCTCCCATTTCCGTTCTGGTACAGGTATAGGTTCTAACTAACCAGCCGGGTGTTGATGTTCCACTTTCACCCTTTGGCAGTCCATGCACTTTGCTATGTACTCAGCAATTTCAGACTTCAATCTGGGCTAATAGTCTTGTTTTTTAACAGTTGTTATCATTTTCTAATAACCTGGATGACCAGAATATGGTCTTTTGTGAAACTCATCCAGAATTAAATGTTTTAAATCTATCTGATCCGGTATGTAAAGTCTGTTTTTAAATAGCAGCAGCCCATCTTCAGATATATTGTAATTTGTTGCTTGTTTTTTTTAATTTTCTGCAAGACATTTTGTCTTAAATTCAGATATCTAGGGTCTTTTTCAGCTGTTGTCCGGATCGACATCATTAAATCAAATTGAAAACTGTTAACTGAAGCCATAGTTAACATGTGCATCCACCTGTTGAGTGCATCAGCTATTTTTTTTTTCCTTTGATATGCTGAATTTCAAAATCAAACTCGCTTAAGAAAGCCAACCACTTTGCTTGCCTTCCGTTCAGATTTGGCTATTCGAAAATGTATTTCAGCCCAATGTGGTCTGTTTTAAGCACAAGCCTTTTTCCAAGAAGGTAATGTCGCCACATCTTCAAAGCATGAATTATGGAAGCCAGTTCTAAATCATGCGTCACATAGTTTAATTCATGTGTCTTTAACTTTCTAAATTCATATTCAATTATAGAACCATCTTTCGTTAATACGCCTCCCAATCCTTCCTTGCATGCATCTGTGCATACCACAAAGTCACCGTAAGGATCAGCCACTTTTAGAATAGGAGCTGATGTTAACAATTGTTTCAGCTTTGCAAAACTTGCTTCACATTTGGTTGTTCAAAGAAACTTGACTTCTTTCCTCTGAAGAGAGGTGATGGGATGAGCCACTTTGGAAAATCCCTCAATGAATTTATGATAGTACCCGGATTGTTGAAATATTGTAACTTCTAAGAATATTATATTTGTACTTTATTATTCTGGAGATGTTCCATTCCTCCGTGGAGACCCTATTGTATATCTAGAGATGTTTATTCCTCCGAGAGAGTGTGGTAACTAGGTTTATTAGATCTCCCATGTGAGGTCGGCCCTGAGTTAGCTATTTAGGGGTTATTAGACTCTCTTAGGAGAGGTCGGCCCTGTTAGGGTGAAATGTCAGTTAGGAGTTGAGTATAAATAAAGGAGGTGTGTTCCTCATTTATCTCATACATTCACTCACTTGTGATTGGCACATAGGAGAGAGAGACAGAGATCTGCTATGGAGGATAAGGATCTCATGTTTGGGGATTACATCTTTGTATTTTCTGGTCATCTATATTGAAGAAGCTTTACTGGGTTTTCTACCCCATGAGGGTTTCCCAGGATAAATCTGTGTCTCTTGTGTTTATGTTGTGCTTGTTGTTCTTTTAGTGATCATGTATATGCTATTGTTGTGAAATGGAATGTAATACTGATGTTATCTATATTAAGATATTGAACCTTAACATGGTATCATAGTTAGCCTGAAGGAAGGCAATGTATGGCACTTATGACACTTGTCTCACTTGCGACAATTTGAAAGTTAGGGTTTTATATAGAAAAAACTAGTCATCGTGGCACTTTCGCTATAAATCCATTTTGGAGACGGTTCAGGATTTGAAACTTCTACAAGTTGTAGATAATATCCCCTTGTACCTTGTGTCCGAAGGAGAGCCTCATATTCATTGTACTTTGTGAGATATGATTAGTACAAGTTAGGGTTTCTGCCTCTTCCAGAATGCAGTCCTAAACAGGTGACCTAGGAAAAAAGGTCATATCTAGGGATACGAAGCTCCAAATAAAATTTCGTAAAAAGGGATATGTAGGTAACGGAATTTAGTTTTACAGGTCCACTTTTCAGAGGCCAAAGTTGAAACAGTGACACGTGTAACTCCGTACAAGTTCGCTATGATGTTTCATCCCATAAACAGGTCATGTTGCGACACTTGGCATAACTCTCTCTCAGAGAATCCATTAAATATCAGACCTATGGGGTTGGAAAGATGACAGTTCATGCTACCACAGGCCAAAGTTTCAGACCCTGCAGATCCAATTTTTGAGAGATACACCAGAAACAATATGGCACATATGAATTGGCTCAACGGAGGAAATCTAAGAAGAGAAGGAAGAAGCTCTCACTTAGGGTTTTCAGTGTTTAGGTCTGGAAGGACATGATACAATGTTGGAGACACCTGATAAAACATTGCAAGCTTTGATAATGTATTTGGAATCCATTCATCATAGATATTAATCCTCCATCAAAATGTTGTAGGAGGAGGGAGATTGAAAATTAGGGTTTCCAAGTAAGAAGAAACCCTAGCAAAGTTGGGAGACTCATAGGGTAGCGATGAAGAAGGTTTAAATGGAACTGATATCCTATCATCCTAGCACCATGAACATACATAATATGTTTTACATGTGATCGACCTTGGATGGTTAGGGTTTTACCCTTATAGAGAAGACTACTCGATAGGTATGACTTGAGAAGACACATGTATGTTTTGAAATCTGATTCTTGATTAAGTTCATAATATGTTTGTCTTCATGTTATTGAGGTTAGTACAATTATGATCGTTTGATAATGAATGCATGTGAGTGATAGAAGACATTCATTGATTAAGTTAATGACACTTATGATTGTACTAATGCACCTGTGGTGTTGTATGAGGATGATGTTGTATGCTAACAAGATACAGGTACATCAAGAAAGACAAATCAAGTTCTATGAACATGATGACATGAAGACAAAGACTCATCCATAGTATTTGACCACATAGAATCTCTACTTACGAGGTATGTATGACTTTGTTCTACTATGCTTAACTTATGAGATATGTAGGTTTTAGCACAAGGTCTCTAAATCATTGAAGAGAACAAAGAAGATATTGTTTGGGTATGTTTAGACATAACCAAGCATGATAATCCAGGTATGTTTTCCTATATCAAGTTAGAATCCTACTTTGTATTAGGATCTTAGGTAAGTATACCTATGTATGAAATAATAATGACCATACATACTTAATATTATTTTAGAATCATAATGTTTTGATAGTATTGAGATTATACTAATAACTGTATGATTATGTATGAGATCATGAGGATGACACTAGTGCACACTTAAGCATGCATAGTGGTACAGAATGGATAGAAGTTCAAAGACATATAATCATGATGCTATCATAAAGGGAAAATAGAGATCAAGCGGGAGGAAACCACACAAACATAAAATATAATTATTTGAGTTGTTATTTGAATTACTGAATAGTCAATGATATTGCTCGTAATAGTTGTATGCATATTTGTATTCCTAGAATATATCATGCAGAGTGTAAGCATTCATATAGCATTGAACAATATACTACTAATATGCATATGATGGGTAAGTTGGACAAACATTCCATTGTTTCTTGTCTAGAATGAAACCTCTTTGCTAACATGCTGAGAGCTGTGCACACTCTTGATACCATGTTCTCGTAAAGATGGAAGGCATCTAGATAACCACTAAATGCATACAATATATGGAAAAGTGTTGTGCCAAAGTATTGGTCAAGATAGTTGCATGACTATGTGAATCATATCAGTATGCATAATAGGTTATCATTGAAATGTAAAACTAATTTAATGATTATGAAGTATTACTAATCATGTGATTAACTTTGATTTGTAGGAAATATCATGAAGAATGATAAACACCGAACAAGTGATGGATGTTCAACAAGAAGACTTATAAATCAAATATACTATAGAAGGCTCGTGGCTAGAATATTCTCTTAGAAAGAGGAAGAGGATCATGACGAGATGTTTGCTCCAAGTGGCTAGATAAGACCATTTTCTTAATGGTGTAATTGAAGAAAGCTCTATACGGGTACCCAGGATTGATAGTCATTTGATGAGCTTAATGATCACCATGGGTGATGTGGATTTCAACCTTTGCTACAAGGTTGAAGATGGTGTCTATATACAGATGGCATTCTTCTCTTAGATGGATGCAAGAAGGAAATCACCACAGAGTTCGAATGACCTTGAGGCTCATATCAATAGACCCATCTGACAAGAGATGGCACGGATAGATATGCAGAAGATCACTCAATGCAGAATGTGAATGATGTTCAGTCACAGAGGGAGAATTGATAGCTTCTTGACAAGATTGGTATTTACCAAAAGTAAATTTGATCCTAACCTTTATCTTAAGGTTATGGATGATGAACCTGTCATACTATTATTGTATGTGGATGATCTCTTTCTGACAGGGAATGAGAAACAGATAATGGAAATCAAGAAGAAGATAGCTACAGAATTTGAGATGAAAGATCTTGGATTGATGCATTACTTCCTAGGTCTGGAAGTATATAAAGGCCCAAAAGAAATATTTCTCAACCAGGGAAAGTATTTGATATGTTAGAATGCAAAATCCATGGCCATTCCCATGGATTCCAACTTGAAGCTGTTAGCTGATGACTCATCAGAGTTATTGGATGTGACTCTGTATAGACAGATTATTGGGTCATTGATGTATCTGACGAATACTAGGCTAGATATATGCTTAGCTGTGAACACCTTAAATCAATATCTAGAGGAACCTAAGCATGTTCACCTGATAGATGCAAAGCATGTGATGAGGTACCTAAAGGGTACGACAGACTTTGGTCTATGTTTTCTTGGAGATAATGACCTCAGATTGTATGGCTACATAGATGCTGATTGGGCAGGAAGTGTATCAGACAGGAAGAGCACATCAAGAAAATGTTATTGTCTGGGATCTACCTTGATCTCGTGGTTTAGCAAGAAGTATTCTAGTGTGGCTCTCAGAACAGCTGAAGCGGAATATATAGCTGCTTGTTGTGAAGCGATATGGCTTCAGAAGTTGTTATCAGGATTGTTTGACTTAGAGATGGACGCCACTGTGATTCTGTGTGACAACCATAGTTTTATCAAGATGACAGAAAATCCAGTGTTCCATGATAAGTCAAAGCACATAGAGATCCGATATTTTTATATACGAGATATGGTGCAGAAAGGAGCTATCAAGCTCGATTATGTGAGCACTGACGAACAAGTTGTTGATATATTGACCAAACCCTTGTCTCGAGTAAACTTTGAGTATTTCCAAGACAAGCTTGGTGTCATTCAGAAGGACCCTCCTCGAAAGGGGGAGTGATATGGTCGATGATGATATTTGGATATTGGTATTGATGTGGATTCATGTATCGATGATGAGATTGCCTATATTGATGGTAAGGTCAATGATAAGGATACCTGCAATGATATGGATACTTGTATTGATGATATTGATACTTGTATCGATGATGAGGATACTTGTGCAGATGATGAGGATACTTGTGTCGATGATATGGATACTTGCATAAATGATGAGGATACTTGTATCGATGATGAGGATACCTATATCGATGATGAGGTTACCTGCTCCAACGATGAGGTTACCTGTTCCGACGATGAGGTCGATGAAGTGGTACTTAGACTTTATCTAAGAGGACTAGTGGGATTGCATCGTCCTTAGACTTATGTCCTAAAGTGATAGGGATTGATCATCCTGTAAGTAGATCAGGATTGCATCGTCCTTGGACTTATGTCCTAAAGTGATAGGGATTGATCATCCCGTAAGTGGATCAGGATTGTATCGTCCTTGGACTTATGTCCTAAAGTGATAAGGATTAATCATCCTGTAAGTAGATTGGGATTGCATCGTCCCTAGACATGAGAGATGTCTTAAAGTGATAAGGATTAATCATCCTGTAAGTAGATTGGGATTGCATCATCCCTAGACATGAGAGATGTATTAAAGTGATAAGGATTAATCATCCTGTAAGTAGATTGGGATTACATCGTCCCTAGACATGAGAGATGTCTTAAAGTGATAAGGATTAATCATCCTGTAAGTAGATTGGGATTTCATCGTCCCTAGACATGAGAGATGTCTTAAAGTGATAAGGATTAATAATCCTGTAAGTAGATTGGGATTGCATCGTCCCTAGACGTGAAAGATGTCTTAAAGTGATAAGGATTAATCATCCTGTAAGTAGATTGGGATTGCATCGTCCCTAGACATGAGAGATGTCTTAAATTGATAACGATTGATCATCCTATAAGTAAGATCTCGATTGCATCATCCATAGACAGGAGAGGTGTCTTAAATTGAGAGGGATTGATCATCCCATAAGTGGATCAGGATTGTATCATCCTTGGACTTATGTCCTAAAGTGAGAGGGATTGATCATCCCGTAATTAGATCATGTGTATTGCAGAGTATGATGCTATGATGGTGTTGTTGATCGAGAGGATCCAGATGTTGATACTGTTGATCGAGAGGATCCAGATGTTGATGTTGTTGATCAAGAGGATCCAGATGATGATGTTGTTGATCGAGAGGATCCAGATGTTGATGTTGCTGATCGAGAGGATCCAGATGTTGATGTTGTTGATCGAGAGGATCTAGATGACAATGTTGTTGATTGAGAGGATCCAGATGTTGATGTTGTTGATCGAGAGTTTCAAATGTTGATGTTGTTGATCGAGGCGATCCAGATGTTGATGTTGTTGATTGAGAGATCTAGATGATGATGTTACTGTAGCTGTTCGAGTGCTGCAGAAGATGAAGACTCAATACTGAAGATGTTGATGTTCTAGTATTGAAGATCTTGAAGATGTTCCAGTAACTGTTTGAGTTACTGATGATGTATGAAGAAAGCTTCCAATTATTTATAGATGTATCATGTATCATGTATCATGTAGTTGATGACTCCTTGCTCCTGCAGATGTTGTTATAATATTCTTCTCGTTAATGGGTAGTGTTGAAATATTGTAACTTCTAAGAATATTGTATTTGTACTTTATTATTCCATAGATGTTCCATTCCTTCGTGGAGACCCTATTGTATATCCGGAGATGTTTATTCCTCCAAGAGAGTGTGGTAACTAGGGTTATTAGATCTCCCATGTGAGGTCGGCCCTGAGTTAGTTGTTTAGGGGTTATTATACTCTCTTAGGAGAGGTCATCCCTATTAGGGTGAAAAGTCAGTTAGGAGTTGAGTAAATAGAGGATGTGTGTTCCTCATTTATCTCATACATTCACTCACTTGTGATTGGCGCATAGGAGAGAGAGAGATCTGCTATGGAGGAGAAGGAGCTCATGTTTGGGGATTACATCTTTGTATTTTCTGGTCATCTATATTGAGGAAGATTTGCTAGGTTTTTTACCCCATGAGTGTTTCCCAGGATAAATCTGTGTCTCTTTTGTTTATGCTGTGCTTGTTGTTCTTTCAGTGATCCTGTATATGCTATTGTTGTGAAATGGAATGTAATACTGATATTATCTATCTTAGCATATTGATGTTATCTTGCATTAATATGCCTCCCAATCCGTCCTTGCATGCATTTGTGCATACCACAAAGTCACCGTAAGGATCATCCACTTTTAGAATAGGAGCTAATGTTAGACACTGTTCCAGCTTCGCAAAACTTGCTTCACATTTGGTTGTTCAAAGAAACTTGACTTCCTTCCTCTGAAGAGAGGTGATGGGATGAGCCACTTTGGAAATTCCCTTAATGAATTTTTTATAGTACCCGGATAATCCCATAAAAGAGTGGACATCACGTACATTTTGGGGAGTAGGCGAGCTCATTATGGCCTTGATCTTATCCGGATCCACCGCAATGCCTTGGGATGATATTATGTGGCCCAAATATTGGATCTGGTCCTTGTAAAAATCACACTTAGTTAGCTTTGCATAAAGCTGATTTTCTCTTAGTACTTGCAGCACCAACCTTAGGTGTTCCTCATGCTCACTTTCGTTCTTCGAATAGATGAGTATGTCATCAATAAACACCACAACAAATTTATCTAGGTACTTGCTAAAAACATTATTCATTAGGCACATAAACGTGGCTGGTGCATTCATCAAACCGAATGGCGTCACCACAAATTCATAATGTCCATATTGAGTACGGAAAGCTGTCTTATGCACGTCTGCTTCTTTAATTTTGATCTGATGGTAACCGTACCTTAGATCAATTTTCGAGAAGACCATAGCACCCCCAACCTAATCGAACAGATCATCAATCCTTGGCAAGGGATACCGATTTTTTATAGTTACTTTGTTCAACTGTTTATAATCAATGCACAATCGGAATGTGCAATCTTTATTCCGTACAAAGATCACCGGTTCTCCCCACGGGGACACACTTGGATGGATATAACCTTTTTCCAATAGCTCCTGCAATTGTGCTTTCATCTCTATCAATTCAGGAGTTCTCATCCGATAAGGTGCCTTAGAATTTGCTACTATTCTCGGGGATAAGTCTATGGTAAAATCCATTTCTCTTCTAGAAGGTAACTCAGGATCTGCTCGGGAAACACATCCTCAAATTCATCCAAAACAGGATGTTTTGTGAAATCGAAAATTTCACTTTTCTGATTTTCTGCCATGTGGACCAACATACAGTTTACACCCTTTTCGTGCATTTCTTTTTAGTTGAAGAGCATAAATTTCCCTTAATTTCACCGCTCTCACTATTCCTTGAATCTTTTCAGGCTATCCAACATCATTTATAAAAGTACAATAGATTTTTGATAGTAGCCTATGATAGCCCTATGTTTTTCCAGCCAATCCATACCGATAAGCAAATCGTAAAATCCCAAAGGAAAAACATTTAAATTTGCACTAGTGTAAGATTCGTTAATATTCAAAGGACACTGATTTACTACTTCGAAATCTTTTCTTTTTGTTCCCGTGGCCATTTGAACCAGCCAAGCTTGCATGTATTTATTTTTGCTAAGTTTTCAAGACTCACAAAGTTTTGGGTCTATGTAACTTTTACATGCGCCAGAGTCAATCAAGATAGACACAGGTGTCCCGAAAATCATACCTTCAACCTCAATTATAGAAGCTTGATGTTCTACTTGACAGTTGTTCAAAGCAGCATAGATTTTCTGACTCCTTGCTATATCTTGGACTGTAGAAGCCCCTTGAATATTATGCATTGTTCTGTTTTTGTCCTTCTTATGAGGGCATTCATACCATCTGTTATTTTCTCCACAACCCCAACATTTGAGTGGCGGATTAGATGGTGTGTCTTTCGGTTTCCTGGTGCCTTCAGTGTTCATCTTCTTGTTTGGGGGAACAGTATTAGATTATGGCTTGCTTCCATCAAATCTGTTCGTGAAAGTTGCCTGCGTAACCTAGTTTCTGAAATGGTTGGGCTTGTGTCCTTTCTACTTGTTATCATATTTTGTTTTCTTCTATTCGTTCCACCTTTTTGACACTTCAGCTTTATTCTGCCCATGTTCATAACACAGTCTAGCTTTTCTAAAAGCATCATCCAATGTCTTGGGATCGTCAAACTCTATCTGATCCTTATAACCAAACGACAAACAATTCAAAAAACGTTGAATTCTGAATTTTTCATTTTGAATGTAAGGAACATACTTGAGCAATTTCAGGAATTTGCTAATTAATTCCTCCATGGTTTGTTGTCCCAACTTAAGGTCGTAAAAGTATTTTACCTTTCGGTCATAGTACCTTTGTGACAGGTACTTATGCTTGAAGAATGTTGCAAAACTTTTCCACTTTAACTTCTTCTCGTTGATTTCTCGGGTCAACTTGAGATCATCCCACCAAACTTGAGATCATCTCCATGCAATTATTGTCATAGAGGGAGCTTGTTGATTCTTTCTGAGAACACAATCTTCCTATAATCCATGAGGGAGAAGTAATTTAGGTAGCCCAACAACCATGTTATGTTCCACCATCAGTTTCACCAAGTCATTCATGAAAATATCTACTTCATCTGTCGGTCTATAATATGCATGCAATAAATCGTATTTATCTATTGGGGGCATCATGGAACTTATATCATCCACCTTTGGGATGAGGGAACCCTTCAACAAAATTGTTGGCATCCTTCAAAACAAACCAATCTATCCAAACGTCAACCTTTTTGTTAGTCTCGGTAAGTTGGGGTACCAACATCAAAACTATACTCAATTAGTTGGGTTTAGTTGGGTACATGATATGTATTGGTCATTACACCTATAACAAAAAAATATAATCCCCTCCCCCTCTCCCTCCCCACTCAAAAAAAGCCCAACCTACTACACTTTATGTAGATCATACTTGTATCTTTTGTTTTTGAAAATTATACATTAAACATTGAATTAATTTACTAGAACAAAAGTCACTTCTTAATTTTTATGGAATTTTCTAAGACAAACATTTAATCAAATGAAAATTTGACATGTTACTTTCGCAAAGCTATAATATAAATCTATGAACTGATTTTCGTTGTGCTGCTAACTTTTGATAGTTTATAAAATGCAGCAATATTTTAGTACAGTCTCTAATAGTTTAATACAATATACGAACCAGTTGGATAGTATCTTTATAGTTTATAAATTGCACCAATAGTTAAATACAGTATAGTTAACAGTTGGATAGTATCTTAATAGTTTATAAATTGCAACAATAGTTAAATACAGTCTATAATAGTTTGATACAGTATTAGTTAACAGTCACAATGGGCATTTAGTTTGTTAGTTTAAAATAGTGTAGTGGGCATTCAGTCCTTCAAATACAGTCTAGTTAACTGTCAAAATGGGCATTTCAAATACAGTCGGTTAACGGTACTGTATAACAAGTACTATTAAAACATTCTATTATTCTGCTGTGACCGTTAATAATTTTTTGACGAATGTACTAATTTCCAACGATATCCAGCCTATATCATGGACAAACATTTTGAAGTAATGTCTATTGTTTATCGTAATTAACCAACCAGGAAATTTCTTTCTTAATTAACCAGGTAATTAGTTATCTATTGGATTTTTCATTTCAAAAGAAAAATTGATCCCTCTGAATTCAATCTTGCAGAAGAAATAGGTTTTGAACAACAGACTTGAAATCACCAAACACTTAAATCCATCAAATTATTTTCCTTTATTTCTTCATATTCAAAGGGAGTAAAATTTTAACTTCGAATATGATATCATCTCTTCATATTCAAAGGGAGTAAATTTTCTAACTTCGAATATGATATATCTGAAGACAATGCCCCAATATGCTCTTGAACCAGATATTTTTATCAACTCTCACACTCACATTGTTTGATGAGTTATCACTTTGACGAGAACGTTCAATTTATGATTCTAAATGAAAGTGTGTGATCTCTGTATAATTTAACAGTTGATTCGGTTAAAAGTTTCATGGATTCATACAGTTATGAAATCATCTAGCCATTATGAACTGATTGTTTTCCTTATGTTTTACACATAGTGAGTAAGACCAAGAAAATATGGTAGATTTTGTATATAAGTTTCAAAGAAACATTAAAAAGGTCCTATACCATCCACTTACAAATATCAAATATATGATTTTTTTTAAATAAAAAAATAATATAACAAAAATACAACACCATTAACTTCATGTTTATTAGAACAATAACACTAAAATCTTTAAAGTAGAAAGACTAATATCAAAGTATCAAAATACCTTAAAAATTTGGTATGCTAGTTCTAAGCATACAAGAGCAATGATATAATAAACTTTGGGAATGTTGTTAATGAGATATTTCAATAGATGTATCTCTTAACAAAAGAAAAACAATCAAAAAGAAAATCATGTTTTCATAAATGATCAATAAGATAAAAAGTTTCCAGCCTCATGCATTTTTTTCTTTTTGTATATAGTAGGTGGGAATGATAAATAACTTGACATTGTGCAAAACAGATAAAGGTTGTGAGCAAAAATTACTAATAGCCTAACTTTGAGGAATGTTGCACAACTCGTATAGAGAAAGACAACTCGGCTTCCTATCATCCTCCATGACACTTGAATCATCTATGTGTCACCATATGTAAAAAGGATTGGATAAAAAATAAAAATAAAATTATATTTCTAAGTGTTATTGCTTCATAAACTACTACAATAATCTGTATTAGTAAGACTCGAGCATTACAATGAGTTCACTCCTAGACAATGGTGGTACTCAAATTTGTTGGATTCCACACCAAAACTGATTTAATGCCAAGGGAAGTGCATACAAGCATAAAATGGCCTACAACCAAAAAATCCAAAATAAATCATTTTCTTGCAATATCAGAGTTGAAAGATGACTACTTGTGCATTTGAAAAATAGAAGCAATTGTAAAAATAAGAATGAAAGTTCTTCATAATGATATTCTCTAACACTCTCTAGAATGGGACTGAGGCATAGGACATAAGAAAATAAACCTCCCAAAAATGCTTAGTCATAGAATTATCAACTTACAGAGTGAGCATTTTTGGGAGGTCGATTTGCTTATGTCATATGGCTCAATCCAATCTAGAGAGAAGTTGCAAATCAACATCATTTTGAAGAACTATCATTCTCATTTTTGTAATTGTCTCTAGTTGTAGAAGGCAGAGGTAGCTCTAAAAATCATCTTTCATCTTCTACATTCCAAGCAAAATTATTTATTAGTAATTTTTGGTTGCAACCTAATTTCTTCTTATTTGCAATTCCCTTGGCATTAAACTAGTTTTGGTGTGGAATCCAACAAATTCGAGTTCCTCTATTCTCTAAGCATTAAACTCATTGTTGTGTCTGGGACTTGGTAATACATAGTGTTGTAGTATTTTTAGAAGAAAAAACACGCTGATAAGATATTATTTTAGTCTTTTGTACAATCCTTTTTGCATGGGGTGAGCCAGAGATGATTGTAGTGTCATGCGCATCATTGGGAGAAGCCTTGTTGTTTTGTATTGGAGTTGTGTCACTGATTGGTTTTGATAGGCTTCACTTGTTCTACACAATGCCACAATGTTTACTATTTCCACTTCCTAGATACAAAAAGAACAAAACATATGATGACCCAAAATTATCAACAAAGGTTTGGTTTCTTCTAGTGCCAAAGGGTTAATGTATTTTATTTTCTTGATCATTTATGAAAATATGCTTTCCTTCTTGATTGTGTTTGCTTTGTTGAGGAAAACATGCTATTGAAGTATCCAATTGAAAACATTTTTAAATTTGATTATATCATTGATCTTGTATCATTGCTCTATACAAAGACAATAGAAATAGATAATAGCTTCTTCTTCTTTTTTGCAATATTGCATGGATTTACCCCTCATTCTATAGGTTGAGTGGAAATATATTTTATGAGCACTATATTTTAAATATTTGGATTCAATCTCAATACTTATGTGTTTTTATTTTGCTTAATAGATACCATTGACATTATTTGGTTCATCAAATAGAATGAGCTATATATTTATATGCAAGATTTATTTTTTATCATTTTAATTTTTTTTTTATTATTTGAAGAAATATGTTTGATTTATTTATAATTTTTTAAAAATATTATACTATTTGAATATAGTTATGGTAAATTCAAACTTTCAAATGAAAATCAAGAAAATCCAAACATAAATCTTTAAATATCTAATATAAACCAAGAAGATAATGTCCCACCATCAATGGACCCCAATGCTTAAATCTTAAGAAAAATTGCTAAAAACAATTTGAGTAATATTTTTTAGGTTGGAGACCGAGTTTGAAGCTCACTACCATGGAATTGTCCACACAATTAGTCAAGCAAATGGGTCCTTCTACAATGTAGCTTCTTATAGAGAGCGTAAGAGTCATGAATATGCATACAAATTCGATCACAATGGTATTAAAAAAACTAAAAAATACGAAACAAGAAATCTTTGTCATATTTAGAGGCCATGGTACAAATGATATCCTCGACATTAACAAATCCCATTTTTCTATTGAATAGTGCATCATGATCATTTCATTAATAACTGGATGGATAGGTGGTACATGGTTTTTTATATGCCACCTCATAATAATGGAGAAATCCCTTTATATTTCTTGAAGAAGAAGTACGATGAGTTTGTTATTGAAGAGAGCTAGCCATCGTGATAGAAGTAATAAAACAATGATAAAAAATCAGGAAATGTTGATGACTCTCCATATGGCGAACAACCCATAAATAGATTGGAAAGTCACCAACTTGCACACCTTGAAGAAAATTGAAGGGATGTTAAAATTATTTGAATTCATGTCTAGGTGCTTCAAAGCAAATTGAAGGGATGTCGAAGTTAATTGCATTCACGGTAGACATCGCAAATTGCCTAAAAATTCTTGTCGACATAAATTAAGGAGAATGTGCTCAAGGACAAAATCCTGCTAAATCATGCACGTACATGAGTCATAAATGGCATACCAAAACATTTCCGCACATTTCAGGTCTATAAAATGTTAAATCAGTATGGTTTACATCGAGGAGTTGTAGAAAAGCGTGATAAGCGAGGTTAAAAAGGTAGCAATACAAGATCCTCGTCATTAACAATATCTAGGAAAGGAATATTTGTCGTGCTAAGATTTCAATAAAAGAAAAAATCCGGAGGGAGAAAATGGAACAAATGGGTGACATGAAAGAAATATGGCGCGGACAAATCAAAGAAATGGGAAGCATGAAACTAGAAGGCTAGTACTATAGAGCATTGTGCACAAAGACAAGCAGACAATAAGCAACCAACACAAGAATACAATTTTGTAATGCAGCATTGATACAAGAAGATAAATGTGATTCAATCAAATACAAGGCAGGAGAATAACAGGAAACTACGCAAGGGGATCATACCTATAGTAACTGTAATTGAGATAGATATAAAGACAGAGGTATATGTACATGTTGTAGGGGAACTCATCGCGGCGCAACAAAAGTAACATAAAGGAAAGGAAATAAAGTAGGAATCCAAGGGGATTAATTGAAACAAAGAGTGACGTGGCAAGTTAGAGAAGGCCAACATGAAAGGCATAGAAAAGTCGGAGTATAAGTTCAGAAAAGAACTTGCAATTATGCCTGGGGAGTATCCCTTTTCCATTAATGTCAAAGGGGGAGAGATACTATGAAGCATGTATCGATGACAGAGAACTGCGCAGGGAGCACGAGAAAAGATAGCAAAGAATACTAATCAAAGGTTGTGTGGAAGAGCAAAGGATAAAATTGGCATGAATACAGGGGGAGAATTGTATTGTGTGCAAGCAGAACAGAAGAATTCATGTTCAGAAGGAGAGCGACTTCATAAGGTGTTGTCATAAATGCCAAAGGGGGAGATTGTTGAAGCAGAAAGAGAAATGGAGCTAGGAAGACAATGAAGCATAGAGGAAACAAGGCTGCTTCAATCCTCTAAAAACCCAGGCAAACCAGAAGGTAGGGTTCGAACAAGCCCGCAACAGGGGAAGAAGTAATGAAGCTTGTCTCTTGGAACTGTAGAGGTCTGGGTGGAACCAACAAAGTTAAAGAAATGAACTATATTGTAAATTTTGAAAGACCATATATCCTATTGATTCAAGAGACAAAAATGAGTGATGTGGATTTTATGGCGCTCTCGCATCTCTTTTGGAAAGATTTCCATGGTAATGCGATCAGCTCCATAGGTGCATCTGGGGGTATTGCGGCTCTCTTTTCTAGTAAGTACTCCATCAAAGTTGTTAAAGAATGTCAGCACTGGATCCTTAATGAATTCTATAGCAATGATGACCCTGCTATCTATTATGTTTGTAATGTCTATGGGCCTACTCATTACAATGATAAGAAAACATTTTGGCATAACCTCTCCTCCTTAAAAGATATTGTTAAAGACAAGGAGCTCATCCTTGTCGATGATTTTAATACTACAAAATCCCATGCTGAGAAGCGCGATGGCTCTAGAGTTAGAGACCCCTTTGGAGAAAATATTGAAGACCTTATATCAGACCTTGACTTACTGGATCCGCCCCTAAAAAACGATAAGTTCACTTGGAACAATAGACGAGTGGGAGTGGGCCACATTGCGGTCAGGCTAGACTGTTTCCTTGTCAGTTCATCTTTTTTGCAAAAAAATCTCTTTCCTACCTCCTTTGCTATACCCTCAGTCGTCTCAGATCATAAACCTATTTCACTCTCTTTATCTTTAACTTCCAACCTTGGCCCTATCCCATTCCGTTTCAACTCTTCCTGGTTACAAGACGAGAAATCCATGGCCCTAATTAGTTCGGCTTGGAATCTCCCTTGTTTTGGTTCCCCCAGTTATATATGGGAGAGTAAACTCAGAAATGATTGGTATGCTTTAAAGAGTTGGGCCAAATTGGATTTCAAAAGTCCTGGTCACATTAAATTTCAACTCCAATCCGATCTTGCAACTCTACATTCCGATATGGAAAGAGCTGATATCACCCCATCACTCATTAGTTAGGAGTATGAGCTGAATAGGAAAATCCTCAGCGCAACACGTAAGGAGGAGGATGAATGGTGTATTAAGTCAAGACAATTGTGGCTTAAAGGGGGGGACAGCAATATGACTTACTTCCACAAGCAAACCAAAGCAAGACTCGGCCACAATATGATTAAAGAACTTAGAGTTTCTGATGGTTCTAAAATTTTCGGTCAGGAAGAAATCAAAAGCCATATTTTCGAACACTTTCAAGAGCTCTATATGGAAAAAACCAAGGTTGATCCCCTAGCTCAGGCTGATCTCCTATCAAATATTTCGTCTCTCATCTCTGACGGCGAAAACAAAGAGCTCTCTAATCCTATTTTGGAGTTTGAAATCAAGGAAGCCATTTGGTCCTTACATGTTGATAAAGCTCCAGGGCCGGATGGCTTCACCATAAATTTGTATAGAGCTGCTTGGGATATTATTAAGGAATATCTCAAGAAAATGTTGAACTGGAAAAGGAAAATGGATAAGATCGGGGGGGGGGCACAAATTCCTCATTCTTAGCCCTGATCCCTAAATATAAGAACCCTTTATCTTTTGATCATTTCAAGCCTATCTCGCTTTGCAACACCTCTTACAAAATTCTAGCAAAAATCCTGGCTACCAAAATGAAGAAATTTATGGGTCAAATAATCTCTGAGACACAAGGAGGCTTCATTGTTGGAAGACAAATTCTTGACAATATCATTATAGTCCAGGAAGCCATCCACTCCATCCTAGAATGCAAGCAGCAAGGTATGGCTATTAAAATTGACATGGAAAATGCTTTTGATAGAGTTAATCATTTCTTCTTGTTCGAAATAATGGAAAATTTTGGCTTATCTAAAAGTTTTGTTAGATGGATCAAGGCCTACATCAACAGTCCTTGGATTTCCCCCCTGATCAATGGCATACCAACCAACTTCTTTCAAGCTTCTCGGGGAATCCGACAAGGCTATCATCTCTCCCCCTTTCTTTACATCTTGGTTGCTGACACTCTGATTCGAAGACTTCAACGCATTTAGGATATGGGTGATTTAAAAGGCCTGAAAATTGCTAGAGGGGTCCATGCTGCAAATAATGCTCAATTTGTTGAAGACACCATCTTACTGGGGGGCGCGTCCACTATCATTGTTGATCGATTTAAACGAGCCCTAACTACCTTTCTTGAAGCCTTGGACGACAAAGTAAACGCCCTCAAATCTAAGGTGTATGAGTGGAATTTCCCTCCTGGTGTCATGGCTAGGATCTCAAGAATCCTTGGGTTTGAAGGAATCACAACCTGGAATTCCTTCAACTATCTGGGAATTCCCATCTTCAAAGGAAAAAAAAATAAGTCAGATTGGCAAAATTTGATTGATAAAATCAAAAAGAAAATACCTTCCTAGGGGTTCAGATGGCTAAACCCTGCTGGGAAATTCACCTTGATAAAGTCTATTTTTCCTACCTACCTAATTTACGTCTGCTCGATTTCCTTAGCTCCATGCCAAATCAATAGATAAATTCGCAAGTTCCTTTAGCAGGGTGGCAAGGTAGGTAACACCAGGAAATTTCATCTCATAAATTGGGACACAGTTTGCAGCCCGAAGAATTGTGGCGGTGCAGGAGTTAAAGACCTTTCCATCATGAATCTTGATCTTGGAGAAAAAATCTTATGGAGAATTGCAACAGACAAATGTACCTGGTGGAAAAAAGTGCTTCAAAAAAAATACATGGCGGGCAATAGAATTCGTTGCATTGAATACTTGAATATGGAAGAAAAGGGGACCCCTTTTTGGGACCTCTGCAAAAAGGTGGCTCCCATCATTCAGGATCAAATCCATTGGACTGCTGGAAATGGTAAACACATCAAGCTTTGGTATGATAACCTTGGGCTCAACTCCCCTGCTAGATTCCGGAATGAGTTAAGAGAGCTCAAATATTGGTTCGACCATAATAACATCCACACTCTATTTGACATCTCAATGTGGACCACTAGTAGCAGATGGGACAGATGGAAGAACCTGGAACTTCCTGTTAAGCTGTAGTCGGACTATGGTGCCCTCCTTTCTTTTCTCCATGAGTAGAGTCCCACCAATAAACACCTTAAATATAGGAGAGGCTGGGGAAAGTCAGGCAACTACACGGTGAAAGAAGGATACTATCATGTCTACAATAACAAGGTCATAATCAAAATAGATGTCAAATGGGCCAAAATTTGGTGCAAGGATGGATTGCCTAAGGTGAATGTCTTCTTCTGGATCCCGGCACATCGAAAAATATTAATTGCGGAGAACCTGAGAAAGCGTGGGGTTGAAGGTCCCCATCACTGCATTCTTTGCAAGGAGTCAGAGGAAACTATGGAGCACATATTTCTTGAATGTAAATTCTCTTTGGAAGTATGGAGTTATACCTTCAATAGTCTGAACATCAACATTGTGATGCCAACTAATTGGAATGATTTATTCAAATGTTGGAAGGATTATTACCAAGGCTCCCTTCTTAGGAAACCGGGATTTTCTAGAGCCTGGGAAGCTCTGCCTATATTCATCTGTTGGAAAATCTGGATGGCCAGAAACAAAGAGATATTTGAAGACACTCCCTCGAACCCCAGCAGGATCTTCTCCTCAGCGAAGGCCCTTTGGATTGATGCTCTTTCCAAGCGAGGAATTCGAAACATTCATCAGGAACCCTTGACTGTGGAAGAAAGGATTTGGATGGCAGACTTTCTCGCGCCAATACCCTCCCTATACTGGACAAAACCCCCAAAACTGTTGAGACCATTGTCCTGGCAGCTATGAATGAATAAAGATGATTTTTAGAATTGGTGGACCAAGTTGGGATGCAACACTCTCTTCTTTGACGGTGCCTCAAAAGGAAATCCAAGGTTGGCAGGCACGGGGGGGGGGGGTAATTTTTAACTTCATGGGGAACAAGAAGAGTGAGTACGCCTGGGGTATTGGAAGAAAGACCAACAATGGAGCGGAATGGCTAGGTCTCATCAAAGGTTTGGAGATATCCATAAAAATGGGCATTGAGAACTTGACAGTTATTGGGGACTCACTAATCGTCATAAGGGAAGCCAGAAACATAATCTACAAATGGAAGAACCCCTCCTCTAAGATGCATCATCTCCTCTCCAACATTAGCAAAAAATTCAATGAAGTAACATATCTACATGCTCTGAGAGGCCTAAATGGACATGCAGATGCTATGGCTAATAAAGGTGCCGAGCTTCCCTCTGGCTCATTGGAATGTGACAATGCCATCTATGAAAATGTGTGGATTCCATAGCCCAAGGATTCATCATAGAACCTTGGCTCCCTACTCTCAAATAAGGAGGCCTCACATAACAATGATTTCAAACTATAGAACTTCAAAAAAAATTATTCTTGGAAACCCAACCATGCCTATTGATGGCCAGCTCGATCTCCATAGGATCTCCACTCATCCCCACATTAATGAAGGCCATTCGAATTTCCAGTTGGCCAGCATGCGAAGTCTAGGGAATGGTTTAAGTAAGGGCAGGATGGAACTTGCTCGCATTCACCTCCTCTTTGGTTTACGTTTATTAGTATGGAGCACCATTTCTCCAGGAATCTACAGGAAGGGGAAGGGGTTTATGTGAAATGTATTCGGTGCAGCAAGGCTATCAGAATCCATCATGGAGCATGCAATTGGGCCATCTCAATGGTGGATGAGGCATTGGGCAGCCCAGTCGATAATCTTGTTAGCAACCATGTGTCTAGCAATCGTAGGCATGATGGGTTTGGAAGAATTCAAGGCTCAGAAATGAGGCCCTGCCTCACAAACAATGAAATGGAAATGTCGAAGCGTATGCAGGAACTGGAGGGACAAGTACGCATGATTCGTAATGAGAACTTGGATTTCAAAAAGGTTTTGTCACGTCTTTACACATTGACACAAGCAACGCATACAAAGTTCAAAAATCAGAACATCAAGGTGGCTGAGAAGGTAGAACATTTGGAAGAGACTCTAGGCCTCTGCTACCCACACAAAGTTCGCAAATCTGATGCTTCGAGCAGCGAAATGGCATCCCTAGGAAAGAAAATGGATAAACTGAAATAGTTCATGGCTCAAGCCAGAAATTTCGTATACCTCAACACAGACAAGAATGGGACAACAGACTCTGATGGTGCTGTCATGAACATTGGTCTCTAGTAGCAGTCCCTTGGTTGGTTCTCCTTTTTTTTGTTTTGATATGTTTATCTCTTTGTCTTTCTGTTTTCTACACGGTTCCACTGAAATTTGCATGATGAATGCACACCAAAGTCCTGGCACTATTTTGGAAAGCTCCATTACCTAGTTTTTTTTATAAGGCAGTATTACAACTATGTTTTACTTATGTACTTTCCTTCTTGGACAGTTTGTTAGGGTTTATAGTTTTAATATATTTGGAAGGTATCATACTAGCTGTAAGCATGTAAAAGATGACTAGGAAGCAATGGATGCTACTCTATTATGGGAGCAATCTGCCATTTGCACTATGTAATTCCCATTTTTATATATAATCAAAATCTCAATCGTTTTTGTTATAAAAAAACAATAGCTAGAGAGGAAACAATAAAGGTGTAATTTCCCCACAAATTGATTCCTCGTCTTCTTCTACCTCACCTCATCTATCATACACTTATAAAAGGATACTCACAAGAGAATATGTTGTAATATACAACTATGGACTCATTGTATATTGAGAGCATTGAGAACATGTGGTCATTGATTTCTTTCACATTTGCAACAACTACATTTGAAAGAGCCCTAAATGCCTTAGCATAGGCATCTTAGTCGTTGATGTTGTAAACAGTTTGTCTAAGGGATATTTCTCCTGAGAATAGAGGAAAAGAGACATTCAACCTCTCAAGTTGTGCATAGGTTCATGCAACACTAAATGTAAGGGAGGAATATCGTAAGGTGGGGATATGAGTTCCATCTAAAGTCGATTGCCTAGTTGATGGATGCATCTTTTCCCACTCTTGTAACATGATCCCCTTTAAGGGAAACCACTATCTTATCAAACCATTCATGTCTAGAAAATACATATTCCACTAAACCTTTGCTTCACCATTTTGATAATGACTCTTGTCCTAGGAAAACAATGCCTTTCATTTCTTCCATCTCAAGAGCAAACTCAAAGTCCCTATTTGGGAGCAGACATTCAAAATAAAAAAATAGAGTAATGTCAAGTATAGAGCTCTACATAGCTAACCAAATTTATGGAAAAATAATTTTATCGTCATTGAGTACGAAATATCTCCATAGCAAAAAAATAAATTGTAGTAGACATAGAAAATGACAGATCTAGTCCTCGGAGCTCCACATTATCGGGACTAAGTGAGAAATCTTGGAAATGGAGGAGGGGGAATTTCATATTCACATATCAAACTTTCACTACCACAAACCCAATCCTTAAAATACATTAAAAAAAAAATACCAAAAACCATTGAAGACACAAAAAAGGAGTCTAAAAAAACTCTTATTGTTTAAAACAAATGTCAATTCGGTCTCGGAGGCACCTCCAATACAATATCTGTAATGAATTCCAACATATTTACGCTTGAAAATAATAGGAAACCCTAACAGATGCCTAGAAGAAACCATTGTGAAAATAAAAATAAAAATGAAGCCTTCAGGGCTCTCTCCATTGTAGTTGATGGAAATGTGGAAGAAAGTGGTGGCCATGTGTTCTCAACACTCTCAACCTACAACCTGCATGGAAAATGGAATAAAATATGGAGGAATGGAGGGGAGGATAAATGTCATGGAGGGGAGGATAAATGCCTTACAACGCAACTCAGTGAAAGGTCAAGTTGATATATGAGACCAAGTTGTTTGTGGGACAAGATACACCTTCCATGTAACAATTTCGTTGCTTTCTACAAAGGTGTACGTACCTTCCCTCCTCTGGATTCAAAAATATGCTCTTAAAGGAGGAAACATGCGTTCTTAACTGTTAGGATCATTCAAGTTGTACTATAATAAGTTAATCTAAGGTCACAATCTAGCGAAAAATCAATTTGATGTATGAGACCCCTTGTTTGTTGGGAAAGGGTCTCCCTCCACACATTGATTTGACTACTTGCTCTACAAAGGTGTGCATACCCTACCACCAAATCCCCCTCCAGTTTTGAACATGTGACTTCTAAGAAGAAAACAGATGTTTGTAACATTTAATAAGTATCATCTCATTAATATAGTATTATTCGAATGATAAGAATCAATTCATACATTAAGTAGTAATATTATACATTCTTTGTCATTATGTGTGTGTTTGGTTTAATCATTATGTTTATTATGTGTTTTTTGTTTATATATTTTGTGAACTTTTTATTTTTGTATTATAAGAGGCAATATATGTGAATTCAATGTTTCATATAGTTATTACAAATGTTATTTTAAAAAAAATCAACTATTATTATGATGGCTAAAATTAAGATTTAAAAATCAAATGAAAGACAATGTTAAATTAAAACGTCATATAAAAATTTATTGATGTGCAAGGTAGGACGTCAAATTTCAACCCTGACTCAGAGGTTCAAATCTAGAAGGGGGGTATGTACACCTCTGTAAACTTTAATGGTCAAATCACTATAAGGAGGAGGTCTCTTATCCCACAAACAAGGGGGTCTCATGGACCAATTTGATGTCTAGCTTGTGTGACCTTAAAATTAGATTATTATTATTATTATTATATAAATTTTGTGATGTTTTTTAATTATCAAAAAATTTAAGACAATTTTTTTTCTTTAAGGATGGCAAAACCTATCATAACTTAGTTGTCAATCGGTAATAATGACAACTATCACGTGTTGCTATCCATGAATGTGAAATGACTAATCACCATTATTCAAGTAAAAGCATGCCACTTGAAATAACATCTTGGTGGTCTATAGGGGGCAAACCTTCACTCATGTCAGATGCCTCTGGATCTTGAGTTGTTAACCTATTTCCTTGCATCCAAGGAAGATGATCTCTTATTCAATTAGAAGCAGTTATAGGCCTTACTCTAGGAACAAAAGGGGGTTTTAGCCTAATCAGTATCCACAAAAAAATGAATATCCCTTGTGGTCATTGTTGAGGCTACCTCCAATGACGTTATGTACTTTGTAGTAGCATTTAGCCTTAATCCCATATATGAAACCAAATACTATCTCATTTGTCGTCTAACCTCTATCTTAGAAAGGTAACACAAATTTATCTAATCAAAACAAATTTAAACTTTTATTGATACAATCTCAAGACCTCTAGATACATTTTATATCATCATGTGCATGTAAAACCTTATCACTTGACACACCTTCCTGGTGGTTTTTAAGGAGACCAGCCTCTACTCTTGCCATGTGCCTAAAGATCTTGAGCAATTAATATATTTTCTTACATAAAAAAAAAAATGATAAACAATTTTAGTTCATAGAAAGCATTTTCATCTAAAATGGTATATGCAAGAAAGCCAATATCCCATACTATAATAGCGGGTTCATAAAGCTAAAGTATAAACTTGACTAAATATTTCTAATTATATATATTAGATAATACGTTGTAACTTAACTACTTGTGACATACTAATTTGTGGAATTGGATATTGAATAAATATGTCTTAGATCATTAATTATTATTTTTTTACCCATTAATTTTCTTTTAATATATTTTTTACCATAAAATAATTGCCAATAATACATTATATGTTTATATAAATGAACTAGTGAAAATTATAATTTTTTTAATAAAAATATTCAAATTCAAATATTTATGAACAATAATATTAAAACAAGAAAAATAGCTGCAAAGCAGCTAGTCCCTGCTATAAGAAAGTGTTTATAGAATGTTTAATTGTATTTGAAATAAAATGCATGAATTACTCTCGAGGTGGCCTTAGGCATGAATTACTCTCGAGGTGGCCTTAGGCATGAATTACCCTCCACAGTCTCACGCACAATATTCTGAGAAAATATTGTTAAAAGTAAGCCTAAATGGGTGAGTTATTACAAGAGGAATAACAACATTGGGTAGGTGATGTAAGAGCGGGTTACAATTCTAGTACAATCACAATTGAGTAGAGTTGTGAAGAGAAGGAAACTCTAGCAAGAGAGTTTTGTGAAGAGTAATAGTCTCAATAGAGAGAGATGTTAGATGCTATGAAGGATTTTCTCATAATAGAGAGAGATGTTAGATGCTATGAAGGCTACTCTCAGAGGGTCAGACATTGGGTAACAAAAAATAGAATTCGCCTCAATTTTCAAATATTCAGAAATCCAAATAGCTAAATAATTATCATACAAGCTATTTAATCTCAAGAGCTATTTAAAGCTTATATAGCCCTTCATATTTTCACATATTTTCATGAACTATTTTTTTGGTAAACATTATCGACCCACGAGAAAAGTACAAGTATTAAATATTGTATAATTGTAATTAAGAAAATTTACTTTTATATGTCTATAAAATTTACTTTGTTGTCTTTAGTATGCTTTTTATGCAAAATAAAATTTAATAATAAAAAAAGATGCAGTTGAAAATTTACGTTCAATTATTTAGGTTAATATTCTCGAACAAAATAATTAAAATATAATATTAAAGGAGAAAATAGTTCTTAAGTTTTATTTAAGTCATTGTTTTATCAACCAAATATATTGATTTTAATAAAATATGAAAGTGTTGCAAGTTTGATTTAGGTTTAATATTTAAAAAAATTCTTAAAATAATTTATTTTTAAGGAAATATAAAAAAAGAAAAATTAAGCATTTTAAAGTGAAATTATTATTTTAAATATGTTTTAGAATTTCACTAATATTTTGGAATCACATTAGAAAATACTAAAATATCATTTTTATATAAAAAAATGCAAACTACAAATAAAACATATAAAAAATTATTCATTCTTTCGTGTTATGGTGCGGTGTAGCTCTCCATATGAATGTTAGTTTTGTTGAGCCACATCTCCATGGGCCTTACTACGACCACATGTCACTTGTTTGCTGTAAATTTTAAAAAAGATTTCTAATTATAACAAAATAAATAGAAAAATAAAAATTACATTTTCAAAACAAATACAAACAATGAAAATTACTTTTTAAGCAATCCATCAGACTAAGCAATGATAGATTTTTAAAGCTATACGTTAAACAATGCATACACCACTTGTTGAAATGCATGTGATACGTGTTTATTTCTTGGCTTATATTTTTATGGTTTTACCGAGATTCAATTCTATAGATTAGAAAAATGGGAAATGTGGGTTTTTCAAAAAAGTACACCGAAAGGATTTGAATGGATTTCAGGTTACCCAATTTGTTTCACAAGGAGGAAGTACCACAGTCTCAAACAATAAATCCAACTACAATCGCCTCCATTAAAGCTAGAGCAAGCAATTGTAAGGGATTAATATAATTGATATATTATCGAGTGTAGTTTAATGGCGTCGACTACTCATTTAGATGCATTTAAATGCGAGACAACCTTCAACAACAGTCTTCATCCGCTCCTCTCTTCCTTGCGGGTATCTTCCAGAAATGGATGCTGGGGAATGGGCGCAACACAGCACCACAACAGGGAAGGTTGAGGGGACGAGGTACTATGCCTTTCCTTGGCCATCATGAAGAAAGAATCCCAAATGTGAAGTCCTACAAGCAACCTGCCATTTCACAAGATCTACTAGTTGATTATTCCAGCTTCCTAGCCATCATGTTCAGAGTTTCGGGGGTGATGTTGTGGGTACAATTCTGTTCAGTTGTTGCATGCATTTTATTTGGATTGTAGTATATTATATTATATGTATATTTTGACTCTTACATGACTGATTTCCATCGATTTAAGAAATCAGTGTTGTTGTCCTAAATTAGGGGAGAGAGACAGAGTTCATGTCCTTTTGAAAAAAACTTTTGTTGTTAAGGAGACCCATTAAGTGGATGCAAAATGACGAGGACGAAAATCATTTCTGCATGCTGCCATGATTCCTCGTAACAGAACTTATGGATGAAAATGTAAGGATACTTTGAATTATTCTCAACTCTTTTCCCTTTTTTTAATTCATAAAGAAAAGAGCTCTCAAGCAGGTTTTACTACAAAACAAACAAAGGGGATTTTATTCTGCATATTCTGAGCTTGATTCTACATTGAAGGAACCGTGTGCATAAAGAGGAGAATTGTTGCAAAAATGTTTCTTCTTCTCTGGAAGAAATATAAGCACAGAAGAAACAAAACAACCATTGATATGGAGTTTCCTATATGGATTATGATCAATGAGTATATAAAGTTCTATGACGTCTTTAGCTTAACTATTTAGAGTTAAGCTAGAATGAACAACAGGAAGGTGGCCTCCTCTGAAATTGCCACAACAAACAACAGGGCAGGTGGTTGAGATTTCTTCCATTGACTCGTGGAATTAAAATTTCCACGCAATGGTGTAGGTGGCATCTCTAACAAAGGTGGATACATTTCTCCACCTTTTCTCAATTTTAAATATATTCCAAGTTAAATTAACATATACATACATCCTCATAAATAATAATTCACAATATTCGGCAATGAACATTACTGAAACCTATACACGTGACAAAGTACTGCATGCAAGGAAGCTAAATAGAATGCATAGAAGGTTATGCGGGGGGTTGGACTAAAAAAACAAAAAACCAACACATAAGGGCATGCTCTGCGGAGCCTCATTCATGGATGATTTTGAATAGTGCAGGGGTAAGTATTGGTCACAAATTGCAGTCTGCTTGTGTTTGCATTTGAAATATTATATGAAGAAACACTGACAGCAAAACCCTTATACAGGAAATATTGTATGGCAGGGGCTGAAGACGGGTAGAGAAGCATAGCACAACAAATATTGGGACTCGTCCTCTTACTTGCTTGGGTGAGTGGATTTGGTCATCATCCATGTTGTTTGGTAAAACCCAGGAAGTTCTTTACTAGGTAATAGGAACAGTTATGCCATAAGCCATTGTAGCTATTAGAACCTTATTGCAATAAGAAAAATTTTGTTTGTCAATTTTATCTCCTACTTTCTGTCAGGGAATAACACAATAAATTTTGGTTGCCAATGAAGGACATACATGTTGTATAATGGCACTAACCCATTCTGAACAATATTGAAGGCTTGAGGCCAAGCTGCTTCCTTGACAGTAGTAGACCCATTATCGGGGATTAAGTTAGCACTGAAATGTAGAGGAAGCAATGTGTTTTCGTTTATATGGATGATGAGATTTTGACCTTCTTTAGCAGGAAGCAGGACGCGAACGGTCGGAAAAGGATGAGCTACAATGGCTGTCCAGTTATGCGTAAAGGTTGTAAAGGTTGCAGTGATACTTGCATTCTTCGGCCTTGTCTGCAATGGATCAAATTCCCGGAAGCCCAGGGGAACGCCACTGTATTTGTCGCAAAGTTCTTTGGCCGTGCGGGTCTCATGGCGTTCATTAGCGCTGTGCCGGATCATCAGAGGCCTGGTATGCTTGAATTCGGAGATTTAAGTCATCAATTTCTAGAATATTTAATTAGTACATTCGTAAGGAAAATAAATATTTTTTTCAGAGGTCTTGTCCGATGTAAATTAAAGCCTCAGTTTTTTTTTACACAAAATTAAATCCTTTGCTTATCAATTATAGTTTCTTTAAAGCAACGGTGAAATATTTGCTGCTTTGAATAGATAGTCGACATAATGCTTCAAATGGTGATATATATTTTTGCTTTAAAAGGATTATCAGAAGGGAAATAAATTATCGTTGAAGACTTTAAACCATAGTAGCAAAATACGGTCGTATTGTTAGTTGTTGTACGGAAATTCGAATCAAGTTAAAAATACGGCGAACATTCGAGATGATATGGGTTCGGTACAGTCAATGCAATACTTTTTCAAATTCTTATTAATTTACCATCCCTAAAACAAAATAATAATCGTGAATAAAATAAAATAAGAATTTACCATCCCTCAAACAAACAAAAAATCGTGAATCATTTAGGAAATCAAACTTATTTCTTAATGTTGATTTGCTAACAAAGAACATGAAATTAGCACCTCGGCTCAGCGGCTCAGTAATTTCTGGGCTAAGTTCATAATTTTGTGTTAGTGTTATACTATTAAGTTTTTATATCATCTTCGTTATTACTATTGAGTTATTATTATTACATTATTACTATTACATATAGTTTTTTTATTCAAGTTTTATTTTATATGTAATTGTTATTTTATTTTTATTTTTTAGTATTTATTATTTTTCAAAAAGTAAATTTATGTAGTTTTTTTGTTCTCATCTTTTTTAAGTCATTTTATATAAAAATATAATTGTAGTTTTAAGTTTTATTTTTAAAGTTTTCAATAAATAATAAATGAGATGTTAAAATTTGGAATGATTATGTATCTAATCTTTTTTTTTTAATTAAAATTGCATGTTTTTTGTATTTATAAGATGTCTACTACCGTATTTTAGTCGTACTTGATTTTTTTGTTATGTATTTTTTCCGTATTATATCCGAATCGTATTTGAATCCATACTCGAATCTTGCTACTATGCTTTAAACTATGGATCGATTTTTTACAGGATGTTTTGAACTCTGTAAAAAGGATTATTCAAAGGCATTTCAGGTTCTTCCAATTTAAAGGCACAATCTTATAACGGGTATAAGGTTTAGAAACTTGAATTTAGAAATGTAAACCCAACTAGCTTACTTCAACATTTTTACCAGTGCAATTTAAAGAATCCTATAATTGGCATAATCAATCTTAACAGCAGATCTAGTAACTATACATAAACATCAAAACTCTTCGTGCAAATCTAACATATATTTGAACAGTCCTGTAACTGCCATAGCTCAATCTTAACACAAGACCTATTACAACAGTGAAGAATATAAAAATTCAAAGTGCAAACCCAGTGTTAGAGATCACAGATAGAAATATCTTCCACCAGATGGCAGTGAGAAAAATTGCAAATTGGATACAGAGACACATTTCTTCCATCCATGCAAAGATACATACAGTCACTCGTGTATATAAATATGAGTGACGACTCCACTTCTTCAAAGGAGGTGGTGGGTATGAGAGATCTTACCATTTATAGGAACATCAAAGACAGAACACTGGCCGTCCCGGCATTGATCACAAAACACATTGCCTACTATTGTGGCAACTGCATCAGCATACCCTGCAATTGCCACAAGAACCAAAACTGCAAACAGGTACGAAGTTCGAATCCCATCCATTGCTTGCTAGCTCGTGTTAGTAAGACGTTTAAACAACTTTTGTGTATCCTTCTTGAGGAACGAGTATAAGCAGATATTTATATAGAGGCATGACTGAGAATATTAGAGGCAGATGGATTTCTATTAATCTATTGCAACTACTCCCATGCATTTAAGAGTAGACATTAATGGCAACAATGAAACCGTGTTGAATACATAATACTTACAGGTGTTTTGAACCGACTCAACCGAGACGTAATGTAATTGGGTCCACGGTCCTCAAATCACATTAAATCAAAGCAAATGATGCAGACTTGAATTTGTTGGACAGGACAGGGTTTTTTTTTAATATTTAATGTCAAATCTATTGATCACATTAAATGTATTAAATTAATGATCAGTGCCAAGTGTTTACTTGGCACATATATATTAAATGAATGACTGTGGCCAGAGTTTTACGTGGCAAGTTTATATTTTTTCTCAATTTTATATTTTGAATTAATTTTTATAGTTCAATAATTATTTTGCATAGCAGGGAAAAATTGTCAAATCCTGCAGTGCACCAATCAGAAAAATGATTAATCTAATTTTAAAATTTTCTAAAAATATTTATGATATTTAGCAAATTCATCTTAATAATAAAAATTTGGAAAACTTTGGTAAACATTGGTTTAAAAGTTTGAAACAAATATGGGTCAACGGAATTTGGCGACCAGTCGCTCGCTATAATCCCTGTGCAGCAAGGACTAATAACATGATTTATATGGAGGTTATAGTAATGTTAATGGTAGCGGTTGTCATACACAAGATCAACTTTTATATACAAGCAATCTATATGTGCATGGCCATTTTTTTATTGTATATAACGATTTTCATTAAATACTAAGTATATGTTAGAATCTCAGAAACAGGATTCGTCCTTGACCCTTGCCGTGTCCCGAATCGGTCGAATCGGACACGATTCGATTGGAATTCGTGTCCGATTCGACCTTGCATCGAATCCTGAATCGGGACACGACTTTCCCAGCGAATCGGACACGCAAATGAAGCGAATCGCGACTGTCGGACACGTTTTTGAAAAACAGGACACGTTTTTGGCGGAAAAGTGCGTCCGGGTTCACTTAAAAATCAAAATTTGCCTTTCTTTTTGTCATTTGCAAGGAAGCATTTGATTGAGAGTGAGTTGTATGTGCAGGTGAAGGAGATTTGAAGGAGATTTGAAGGCTATCCATCGTTTCCAAGCGATTCCAAGTGCATTCCGGTGGATTTGTGGAGAGGATTGCAAGCTCAACCATCACAAAAGAAAAGGAATGTCTCAATCAGCTAGGGCAGGAGGTAGGGGGCAAAGGAGAGGGAGAAATGCACCATCTAGTGCCTCCCCTCCTATTCCACCAAGCACAAGCGGTTCTCCTCCTCCGTCAAGTGCTCCATCGGCTGCTAGTGGAGCTCATTCTATGGCTCCACTTAACCCTGTTTTAGCAAGACAACAAGCCCAAGAAAAAAAATACCCTTTGTGGAAGTATGTGACAAGAAAAGATGGGCCCGGGGCAAAGCTTGGTGGGGGAGGCAATGTGTCTTGGAGATGCAATTTTTGCAAGCATGAGTTCATGAGCACATATTTCCGGGTTAAGGGCCATTTGTTGGCCCTTCCTTCTTGTGGGATTTCTTCATGCAAAGCGGTGACTGTTCACCAAAGGAGGGATATGGAAAGAGAGGATCATGTTGGCTTAGGGAAGGTGGCAGCAGCAAGCAAGAAAAAAGAGGATGATCCTCTTCCATTCTTGAGGAAGTCCTCTAGCACCAAGCCTCCATTTCCACCTAGCATTCATGGGCGTGGGCATGGGCGTGGGGATACTTATCAAACAAGAAAGAGGCAATCTACAGGTGGTCCAATGGATAGGATTTTCCAAAAAGAGGCGCGAGAAGAGGTAGACCTTACTATTGCATTTTTCTTCTACCTCAACTTCATTTCATTCAATGTTGCACGGTCACCATTGTATTTTGAGACGGTTAAAACTATCATGGAACGTGCTCCAAATGGTTATGTGCCTCCTAGTTCAGAGAAGCTTAGAACCACATTGTTGGTTAAAGCAAAGAAGGAGGTAGATAAAATTCTTGAGCCAATTAGATCAACATGGCCCTCATCCGGTGTGAGTATTGTTTCTGATGGATGGACGGATCCCGCACGCCATCCACTCATCAATTTCATGGTATCTTCCCAAAATGGACCGGTGTTCTTGAAAGCGGTTGATGCTCTTGGCGAATACAAGGATGCACAATTTATGGGTGACTTATTCATCAAAACCATTGAAGAAGTGGGTGTTGAGTCGTGTGTACAAATCATCACGGACAATGCACCTGTTTGCAAGGCTGCTGGCATGATTGTGGAAGCTAAATATCCACAGGTATGTTCATTTTGGACACCTTTCATTTCTAATTTGCTCATTGTTTGAATTTGGTCATTGCAATGTTAGTGTTGTAGAGTCATTGATACATGCTTTTATTGCTCTTACAGGTTTTTTGGACACCTTGCATTGTCCATTCCTTGAATTTAGCACTGAAAGCCATTGCTTCGGATGTGGCATGGATTGACAACCTTATTGAGGATGCACGCCATATCCGTAACTTTGTACAAAACCACACAAATGCCCTCACCATCTACAAACAGTACACACAGCTTTCATTGCTGAAGGTTGCAGATACTCGGTTTGCTTCCTCATTCATCATGCTCAAGAGGTTGAGGGAGGTCAAAACCGCTCTTGGGTCCATGGTGATTTCAGAGTTTTGGGCCTTTTGGAGAAAGACGGATCAGGCTGCTTCACAAAAGGTGAAGGACTTGGTGTTAAATGATGGTTGGTGGGACACGGTGGATCTTACTATTAAGATCATGGAGCCAATCATTTCTTTGTTGCGGTATGCAGACACGGACCAGCCCATCCTAGCAGAGGTTTATGAGGGGTGGGATTCCATGATTGAGTCCATGAGGTCCATTGTCATGGAGAATGAGTGTCCCGAGTATGGGACATCGGCAGAGAACTTATGGACCATTATTCGGGATATTCTTATCTCCAGGTGGGATAAGAATTGCACACCTTTGCATTGCTTGGCCCACTCCTTGAACCCCAAGTTCTACACTCAGGAGTGGCTCACTGATGGATCGGGGGCCTCACACAGAGTCCCTCCTCACATGGATGCAGAGATTGCAAATGGGAGGAAGATAGCACTTAGACGGCTATTTCAGGATTGAGACATGCTTGAGGAGGTGGAGGATGGATTTGTAGATTTTTCCACTGGCACTGGGAGATTTGGAGGCTATGATGTGCTTAGAGATAGGGAGGGTAAGACACCCTATCGTTGGTGGGCAACTCATGGGGCAACATCCCCTATTCTACAGAAGTTAGCCTTTAGGGTCATCTCTCAAGTTACATCATCCTCTTGTTGTGAGAGGAATTGGAGCACATATGGGAACTTGTACAGTGTGAAGAAGAGCAGGCTTGAGCAGTCCAGGGCAGAGTCCATGGTGTATGTGCACTCCAACCTTCGTCTTATTTACAGGAAGAGGGAGGAGTGGGTGAAGGGAAAGACAAAGATGTGGGATGTCTTTCCTGATGATATGGGTTTGGACAGCAGTACTGAGTTGGCATTAGCCAACATGGATCTTAATGATCCAGTGCTAGAGCCGGTCACTTTTGATGAGAGTGATCGTACAGAGGGGTCATCCTCCACAGCAGCAGATGCAGATCGTCAGATGGGCTTGGGCAGAGAGGAGGAGGAGGGGGAGGAGGATGAGGATCAGGGCAGTGGCAGTGGCAGTGGCAGTGATGAGTATGTTGATTCAGGCATGGAGGAGGACTACTGACATATGGGATTCTCCCATCTTGATCCACCCCTTTTTGTATTTACTATTAGTCTATTTGGCATTTGCCAGTGGCCCAGTGCCCAGTGGCATTCCGACATATATGTATACATTTTGATTTTGATGACTTAATGAGAAATATGGTTCCGACATGCATATGTGTCTCATTGTGATTTGTGAATGACAAATGTGTTGTGAATCGTGATTTGTGAATGACAAATGTGTAATCATTAATGTGTTTTTATTCTAATTTCTATTGAATATTTGTAAATGTTCTAGTTTCTAAATATTTTTGGATCTATATGTCTATATTTTTAAATTTTAATATATTTTTAAAAAAATATATATATGTATATAAAACGTATCCTACGTGTCCTGATTTCGGGGGTCACCGTGTCCGTGTCGGACTCTCGTATTTTCGTGTCCTACGTGTCCCGTGTCCCCGTGTCAGGTGACTCGGGTTAGAATATATATAATATATATACAAATCACAAATTCCAATTCTTTCACTTGAAAACCAAATTTGCATAGTGAAATTTTGGTGGAGCAAAATTTCAGAAAATGGTTGGTTGTGATGGCTCTCTCTCCTACCCTCTTGGCTCCCTAATCGTAACCGCTAATTAAGACTAATTTCTGATTAAACACTATGTCTGACAAATCTACAATGCCGTCGCTCTGGGCTAGTGGTTAAGGCGTGTGCCTGCTAAGTACATGGGGTTTCCCCGCGAGAGTTCAAATCTCTCATGCGACGTGATGAATATCTTTTTCTAACGCGAAATTGGGACAATTGGTTTCGTTGGCAAACACGAAATTTGGACAATGCGTTTCCTGGCAGACGCAATTACATTACTTTACTTTCTAAGTTTAAAGTTGTTATTTTATCTAGATTTAATATTTATAAATATGAGATCCCAATAAATATTAATATCTATTATCATTTTATTAATAAATAGTAAACATTTTTAATAAATTTATTCAAAAACAAGGGAAATAGCTGCAAAGCAGCTAGTCCCTGTCATATAATTTTATTTAAGTGTGACTAATTGATAAATAAAAGAGTATATATTTCAAATGCATTCCATTGATACAATCATTAGCACTACTACCTAAAGTGAAGAGGCGCTCTAAGGTGCACTATATATCATATTGGAAGCATATGCATGATACTTATGAAATTGGCTTAGATTATGAAGTGATCTAGTTTTAGAATTATTACATGAGTTTTCTTTTAGAATTAGGAGAATCTTTTGAGAATGTGATTAACATATATACATTTTTCTTTATTTATATGTTGTTGGAATTATGATTATATTATGATTTTCCTCAATAAAAATAAATAAATAATATTAATTTATTTCTAATATAAAAATATAACATATATATTATTTTTTATCATTAATGAGTAAAGAAATGAAATTGACAATCACATTTATTCCTATATTTATATCAAAATTTGATTAATGTATGATATTATTAGTAAAGTGATCATTTATTTTTATTATATATATAAAGAAATGAAATTGAAACAATTTTATATTTATATCAACATATTAGTGACGTGGTAATTTGTTTTAAAAAAATCATATATTCTATATTAAAAACATATATTATTGCAACTTAAAATTGTTTATATCAACATATTAGTGAAGTGGTCATTTGTTTTTAAAAGATCATATATTTTATATTAAAAACATGTATTATTGCAAATTAAGATTGTAAATAATCATTGTAAAATGTTATTTTTATTAATTTTAAAAATATAAATAAGTTATTAAATTAATAAAGTTAAAATAAATTCTTAAATTATTTTTTTATATAATTATTAATCATTTTATGTTGTATTATTTTGAAAAAAGAATTTGTTAATTTTTGCAACAGTAAGAAGTGGAAGATAAAAAATTTATCCTAATTTTATTTAATTAAATGTATACATATATTATTGAAATAGTTATGATAACTCAGTTTTTTTTAAGAATCTCTTATATATATATATTAAGCCATAAAACTATTTAGAAATAATATTATTAATAAATTTTAAAATAGTAATAACTATTTTAAAAACAATAACTAATTTAAAAACATTATTATTATATTTGATGAAATTTAATGGAATAAGAACTCCTAACATTTGCAACAATACATTTTCAAGTTATAAAAATTTAAATTAAGAATAAAATCATAAATTTTAAGTTGTAAAAATTACATTAAAAATAACACATCATTGAAGTTCTTGGACAAAAAACTTATGTGATCAATCTTGACTATATTAATTTTTAGTTATATAGTTCACTAATTTCCAGTGTATATGGTTAATTAATGATGACAACTTCATAATAAGAACTCCTATAATATATATATATGATTGAATAATAATGACAACTTCATAATAAGAGTCCCTATAATATTCGTAAGTAGTGCCTTAAGTACCTTTTCATTATTTAAGGGCAGTGTCTCTTAGTTAGTTATTAACTTTATTACATTCTTTCATTGTCTTTCTTATTTAATATATTATTTGCTTATTTATATTTATTATTAGATTTATTATTTATATTTATTAATTGTATTTACTATGTATATAGCCTGAGTGGGCCTAATGGTATAGCGTGAGATTAAGAACATGTTCACAGGTTCAAATCTGGAGGGAGGTGAGGTATACACAATTAAATGGTTGTCTCGCTTGGCAGTGACCTTAAAAATAGATGATTATTATTATTATATAACACCTTCCTCCACAAAAATCTTTAGCAATTCCATATGAGCATTTTGAGTTTTCTCAATACCTATTTGTAACTTAGCTTCCACTTCCTCAACCTCGATGTAGTAGGCTTTGCATGTTCCTTTTAATGCGGTAAGGGACTCTTTAGGGGCTTCCGCTCTCGGCCATGGGAAAAGGGTAGTCTTCGCATGCAGGGAGACGGAATCGGGGTAAGATGCATATGTTCTTATCCATAAACGAAACCAGCATACTCGAGCCATCTTCAGTCGAGTCATATCCACCCCAGCACAACGCCTAATAGATAACTTGGAAGTCTGGGTGGACAACACCAAGAATGCAGCGAGTCTGAAGGAGATTCAGGAAGAAGTAGGTCAATTGTTAAATAGCTTAAGGACTTTTATAAACATAGCTTGTTGATTTTAGTTGTAATCATAATATACCTAGGGAAGCTTCAATTGTTTTTAAGTTTGTGGTAATAGTGATGTTGAGGTTGAAAATGGTGTTGTAAAATGTTTATCATGTTCTAAAATTGAGTGTACATTTGTTCTTTATTCATTTGATGGTTTAAACTAGTAAAGTTGAATTTTAGTAAAATCATTGCATTATGAAAAGGGTTAAGAACATTGAAACTTGAATGTTGTGTAAGTTAATTATGTTTGTGTTAATGAGAAATGTTATAAGTTCTTCAAGTTTATTATAACTTATTATCATCAAAGGTTTTATGTTTTTGTTGTTGATATTAATGAATCGAGTGAGTCATTTATGGTATTTATGGTATGAAAAATTAGGCAATTTTAATTTTTCTATTTTGCAATTTATGAATGGGTTGAATATGGTTTATGTTTAATTTTTTTGGTTATGAAGGATGTTTGTGAAATATCATACGAAGTTTTTTGAGAAGATAAAATTGTGATATTGACAAATTATTGAATATTGTTCACAATGAAATGTGCAATCCAATGGATAAGACAACATTTTTAAGCGAAAAATATGTTGACTTTTATTGATGACTTTTCTAGGCACATATGGGTATATATCCTTAAACAAAAAATGAAGTTTTCAATAAAATTACAGAATTCAAATCTCTTACTAAAAATCAATAGGGACAATCTATTAAGATTTTAGGACTAATAATGGTAGTGAATTTGCAAACCATGTATTTTAGGATTTTTGCAACAAGCTTGGTATTACTTATTAGCACACTATATTGTATAACCCTTAATAGACTGGTGTTGTTGAAAGAAAGAACACGGTGCATTCTCCATGCTAAATGGTTGGACTTCAAATTTTAAGTCAAGGAAGTGGATTATGCATCATATATATGTTATTCACATTGCTACTAAGGTTGTCGGGAACATGAAACCTAACGAATCTTGGAGTGGATGGAAGCTTTCAATTCCTCACTTTAGGGTTGTTGGTTGTGGTTTTTGGGTACATATTCCATATGATAAAATAAAGAAATTGGAATCTAAAAAGTCTTAAATGTAGATTTTCTTTCTTACAATGCGAAGCATTAAATATTATGCTTATATGATCCATGTATTAATTGTTTCGTTATTCAAAGGGATATTGCTTTCTAAGGGAATTCCTCTTCTTCAATTTCACTTTCTCCTTAAGAATTTAATTATGTTATTATTTCATTGATGTTCTATTGCTCCTAGTTTCTAGATGTTTCTAGTGATAGAGTATAATGATGAGGTAGTATTTGTAGAGTCTCCTTGAGATGCTCTATTTACACATACATATTATTTTATTGGTAAATATTGCCATCCCAAGTTACAAAGACCCTTAAGGCAACATGTTATGGTGTTGATGATGTTTTATATACCAAAAAAAACTCATTTTGAGAAGTAATAAGTTGACTTTGATCTTATGTTGATAGTCATGGTTAGATGTACTCCTTAGTCCTATTAAGAAGAAGCTTGTGTTGTGTAAAAGTGAGAATATGTTAAGGGAGATGAATACAACTTTTTATTGAAGAATCATACACATGAGTTTGTACCACTTACTCCAAAGAAGAATGTTGTAGAATGTAAATGAATATACAAAAGCAAGTTTTCATCAAATACTAATATTGAGAAGCACAAAGCTTTCTTGGTCACTTGGGGATTTTTTTAGAAAGAAGGTATCGTCACTATATTAAAATATTTATCCCTATTGGTAATATAGATAACATTCATATTGTAGTTGCACTTGTTATTAGCTATAATTAGGAAAACAACATATGGATGTGGATTCTCCATTCTTGAATGTAGTGTTTTACAAGGAGATCTATATGCAAGACTCTTAGGACTTGTTAATATAACACTTCTAAACTTATTTGCATGTTGAAGAAGTCTCTTTATGGATTGGAATTGAATCCCAAAGCTTACCGTGAAAAGGTAGATAAGCTATTAATTGTTAATGGCTTGATCCATTTTCATTCATATCCAAATTTGTATGTAAAATTACCATACATGTCTTATATGTGAACGCCTTGATTACCATACATGTCTTATATGTGGATGCCTTGAGTTTTACTAGTGATAGAATCAACATGAAGAAAAAAAACTTATGAACACTTTGAAATGGACTTAAGCTTTTACCATGATTTATTAATATTCAAAATTTGCAATAATTTTGATGATAAAATTGTAATTTGAAAATTTTAATATACAATTGATTTGTGAAAACTCTTTCATATGGAAGGTTGAAAACTTTTTCCTACCTAATTTTAGTCTAGACTTATATTGACTTTTCAATGTACATTTATAGAAGTTGATACGAATTTGTATTGACAACTGGTGAGAAATTTTATATAGTTGAGTCATGGTAAACCAACGATCACTTTAAGTGTAAATCTTTATCGAAGTTGAAAGAAATTCATTGGTAAATAACAAAGAGGAATTTTAAGTATTTTAAAGGTAATTATTAATTATGTAAATCTTTCTTCATATATATCCGAGTTGAAAGAAATTGATTTGGAGATAACAAAAAAAAATCTTAAATATTTTAAAAGTAATTATTAGTTTTGCATTGAATATTCTTGTGAAGGTAATAATGATTTGGTTGGATACATAGTTTTGTATATCAAGAAATTGTTTTTTTAAGTAATATGTATATTTTCGAAGAAAAAAAATTATACACTTTTTTTCTAATTGTATCGAAAGTAATGATGTTCTCTACAACTCAAGTATGGAAAGATGTTGTCACATAACATGGATAATGTTGACATAACAACTATAACCACATCACAAAATAATAACATAATGGTTCATAAAATATAAAAATTAAAACCAGCATAAATTCATCTTAAAATTAGATCTATCAAATATCAAAAACAAAATTACATTTCAAAAAGATCCATCTTGATAGTAGATAAATACAAATTTAAAATAAACCTATATTCTTAAATAAAAAAATTCAATTAAATTAATTCATAAACTTACACACATAGAAATTAAAAATTAACCATTTTGTGCTGCCATGCCCAGGGGCTATGCTAAAAAAAAACACGAGCGCTTCCATGTCTACCAAATTTGTTCATGTTATTGTGATATAATTCGTCAAAACTACAAAATTGGAGAACAGACACATAAATCTACTAGCGCATCGTGGGGATGTAGCTCAAACGGTAGAGCGCTCGCTTTGCATGCGAGAGGCACGGGGTTCGATACCCCGCATCTCCAAATGCTTCGTCATGCTTGTTTTATTTTTTTGTCTGCGCCACACCCTGATTGCATGTTATTAGTAAGCAGCAGTAACTTTTGGCGTGCTGGTTTTCACCATAATTCTCAACCAACCATACTGCTCCATCAAATTAATCACTGGTGCAGAAGCAATTACTCCCACAACCACTTACTAGCACTGTTGTTTTATTTTTTTGTCTGCCCCACACCCTGATTGCATGTTATTAGTAAGCAGCAGTAACTTTTGGCGTGCTGGTTTTCACCATAATTCTCAACCAACCATACTGCTCCATCAAATTAATCACTGGTGCAGAAGCAATTACTCCCACAACCACTTACTAGCACTGTAGATGCGCTTACTTTACAACCAAATGCACTTGTATGGGAGAATTCCTAATGGTTATGTTAGTGTTAAAAGCTGCATTCTGACTGCCGAGAGGGTATGGTTAGCACATCTTAAGCTCAGGACAAAATAACTGGTTGAATTTGGTTTTTGAGGTAGCTTGTGCAAGGGGTTAAAAGAATATTGGGGTTAAAAGAATATTGGGAGAATTCCTAATGGTTATGTTAGTGTTAAAAGCTGCACTCTGACTGCCGAGAGGGTATGGTTAGCACATCTTAAGCTCAGGACAAAATAACTGGTTGAATTTGGTTTTTGAGGTAGCTTGTGCAAGGGGTTAAAAGAATATTGTAGACAGAGAAAGTGTAAAAAAGCTGATAACATCAGGATCTGCAATAAGCAGTGAATGACCAGACTATTAGGATTCAAAGTTTAATGATAGCAGGTGGAAGAGACTATTCGGTCACATACACCGTTAAAATACTAAGTGTAGAAAAACATTCTAAACTCGGACATCTTGAATATTCAATCACTAAACAAGCATTCATAAAGACAACATCAGCCTGAAGGAATTCAGAAGAGTGATGATTTAAACAAAATCACAGAATACTCAAGCTCAAGATAACTTAAACCTGGCTCAAAATGAATATGCATCTTCAGGTAGTAAGCCTCCAAATGAAATTACAAAGTACAAGTCTCTCAACCATAATTCTCAATCAACCATACTGTTGCCTCGTATAAGTAGTTAAAATAACCACTGGTGCAGAAGCAATTACTCCGACAACCACTTACTAGCACTGTAGATGTTCTTACCATACAACCAAATGCACTTGTATGTGAGAATTCCTAATGGTTATGTTATGTTAGTGCTAAAAGCTGCACTCTGACTGCGAAGAGGGCATGGCTAACACATCTTAAGATCAGGAGAATTCTTAATGGTTCCACTAGTATGCTTCTCAAAGCAGATCGATCTCGTTTCCCAGACTTTGATAATGATAACTCAACAAAGTTGTTCGAGTATCATCAATTTTTCCAGCACTGTCTGGGGTGCATGGAGACTCTTAACGCAAAGACAGAAACACCCTTTAAGCTAGCACAACAATTAAAGAGAAATATACCTCTTTCTATCAGTTACAGGGTGGCTTCCAGGTGGGCAATTTCGCTATCTGTCACAACCTCTTCTTCACTTTCAGATTCACTTAGTGCAGCAACAACATCAATGACTGAATGCTAGCAAAATGGGAGTCCTTCGTGAGTATGATCTGCGATTCTAGATCATACTAGATCTGTAGATGACTTACTACCATATCGACATGCCCAATACAACAGATATACTTCTAACAGTTGACGTCGATATGGTGTGATCCATGTCACTGGGTTGGAGATTATTCACACCACAATGGATTGTTCACACCCCAAAAGAGAAAATATCAATTGGTTCACTCGCGTAGATCTGAGATTTCGGCTTGAGTGCTAACTCAACGATGAAGAATCTTTAAAATTGCTTGGAGCTCATTCTTGAATAAAACTTTTCAAGCCACAACAATGAACATATTTTCTCTTCTTCAAATTTGGCCTTCATACCAAACTTGATCCTAAATTGGGCATGATAAAACCAATTCATTATTTTTCCAATACCAGATGCATTAACAATTTCTCAAATTTCCATTATTCACAAAGAAATTTGGCATAATAATAAAAGCTTGGCATTAAAACTGTAAATAACAATCTAAAACAAAATAGTATGCAAACCGAATCGATAACATAGTTCACCAGCTATATCTCTCGGCTTGCGCAAGTGACGAACCACTTGTATTTATTCTCCCAAATAGGAGCTAATTCTCTCATTTACAAAGGGAAACAATGCATTCTCAAGCAACCTTACAACTTGCATCTCTACTTTACGAAGGACAATCATGCATTCTCAAGCAAGCCTACAAATTCTCATCTCTCCTTGTGACAAAGGGAAATAATATGTTCTCTCAATAAAGGGCTCATTTCCCCAATATGGGGCTTATAAAAGTTCTCCCATAAGAGGCTTATAATTCCAATCCTACTTCCCTCTCCAAATGGGAGGTTTATATAGCTTTAAAATGGTTGAAAACTACTTCAACATATCAAGGAGAAAAGATCTCTCAAGATCTCATATTTAAGGATCTAGGCACAACTCAAGGGATAAGATGAGAGAAAATCTCAACATTCCCATGAAGATCTCAACTCTCCATGAATATCTAAGTCTCCCATGAGAGTAGGAAACTAGAATGCTACGTATCTTTTTCATTAGTTCCTCATTACATTTTGAGAGGAAAAATACCAAGGCATATAGTTCTCAAATATTAATCATTTAATTTGATTTTAGCATTTTTCCGTCTGAAACTTCAACAAGCCATATCTTCCGCATATGAAGTCCATTCAACCCCATTCAAGTTGCATCAGAAAGATCCATGTGAGCTCTTTGTTGTGCAGACCGCTTCAGCAACAATGAATATATTTTGCATTTGTTGACTAAGGAGATCCTCCTGGATCATTTGGGGATGCCACAACAACGCAATGCTTAGCATCGAGATGCAAACCGCCTAGTTCCTCAACCCCGTAGGTGCTTCCCTATGGCTGAGTTTCCTCCTACGGAGCAATTGCTTCCACAAACACAAGAAGCAGATACCATGGTTTGACATGCCAAATTTGTTGAGAGTATTGACTAGTTGAGGCCACCACCACCTAGTGGTAGGGTGAGGCCATCATCCAGTGGGGTAGGGCCACAATCTCTTAGTAGGGTAGGGACACCATATCGTAGTGGGGGTGCCATCCAACACTAAGGGTGGAACTCCATCTAGAATTTCCCAGTACTTATTTGCACATCCATGCACATTATGCTTCAAGATTTTCCACAACCCTTCACAAGATATTCCTCTAGGTGGATTTCTTAGAGAGGCAAGTAATGTTATTTAATTTAAAATGTTCTTTTAATTTTAACATGTTACTGGATGATCATAATTAAATTATATAAGCGTATGCTTTATATTATGTTGTATACAATTAAATTGTTTTAAATAATAAAATGTACATATACATGTGTAACATGCTCATAAATCATACATTTAATCATTTTGACACATGGTGATTGTAGGAATTGGTAGGAGTGCCTGGCACGTCTAGTGCACCTCCACATATCGATATTATTTCCTATGAGCATGTTGCTAACCCAACAACTCCATCAGCTAGCTAAGAATTGGAACCTCCTAGCCCACCATCATTTTTTGTGGTGAGAGGAATAGTTTCATTTTATTTAATTACTAGATGTAGATGTTCATATTCCATTTAAGCACCTTCAAATTTGCTTTAGTTAAATCATTTTCTATAAAATTTGTAAATTACAATTCAAAGAGGATTTCTTTGAGGAGGACACCACACACACCCATACCCCACTTGGATGTTCTGATATTCTTTTGCGGATTAAATTTGGCTAGTAATTATTTATTTAAAAGTTTGTTAAATTATGAAAAGGATATAAATAACTCATGTACATAGTGTTGTTTGGCTTGCAGACATGAACAACAATTCTAAACAATGACATGCTAGATCTATGGCATGAAAAAACAAGAGGAAGATCCAATTTTGAACAAGAACATGGCATTGGCGAAGGAGGTGAGTGTCTTTGGGATTGAAATACTCTATTATTTGTTTTGTTTTTTGGGCATGAAATCCCACAAAACATGTACTTTTGGATATGCTCATTTATAGGCCATTTAAAGGAAATGTACATCATGTTAGGATAATTAATACCCCAACCTTGTCCACCTTAGTGTTATTATCCTTTTCCTAGTACTGGATGATGTCATTATCCCCCTAGTGGTGTGCATATGTCATCTAGAACCCATTTTCCACTTGATTCACCCTACATGCATGATTTTAGGACATCCAAAGTTAGTTCCCTACATTTTAGGAGCTAACTCGGTGATCTGGTTCGGTCCACCTGAGTTCCCAATTCTAGTGGGGGGTTTGTGCTCCGATTTCCACTGATTGTGATCTAATGCGCCCTCTATAGCCTGATTGCATGAAATTTTGCATGACAAACTCACTAATGCAGCTTGCATGGTCAGTTAACTAACAGTAGCTTCAATTCACTAAGTCTAGGTTGATTTTGGTAGCTTCGGAGCACTCCAGTGGTGATATTTCCTAGGCTAGACTGACTGGGATTCAAATTCTCTCTCGGTATTCGAATTTCCTCTATTGTAACATATATTTTGACTATACTGATCAATGAATTATAACACACATTTCTGTGTGCATCTGAGTTTCAATGCATGATTAATTTTACTGCCCGTTTTACTGCAATTTTCACTGTAATTCATCATTTTTCCTAATTCTTTCACTATGAGATTTTATCATGCACAATGATCTGTTGTGTTCAAGAATTTCACATGGTATTAGAGCCCAATAGGGATAGTTTATCTCCAATTTGAGAGTTTTTTAAGGATTTTGAAAGTTTTTCAGTGCAGCAGTTTCAATTTGTATTCACTCCAGCAGTTAGACATGGATAATTCGAATGATCCTTTGTCTCCAAGAATACTGACACCCTTAAATTATCTTGATTGGAGGGTTGATATGCAGATGGTATTGCGCAACAAGAGTCTATACAAGGTCACAATGGGCAAGGAGTTCGAACCTCAGGAAGCTTTTGAGAAATCAAAGTACCTGAACAAATTAGATGAGGCTTTTGGTTTTATGTGTATTCACATCTCTAGATATTTTCTCTTACACCTTGATGGATTGAAGATACCAAGAGAGGTTTGGTTGAACCTGAGTATCTCTTTGGAAATCAAGATGAGCTGAGAGGCCACATTTTGGAGAATGAATTAATTGCTCTTCAACCCAGCAATTTTGAAACCATATAGCGGTTCTTTTCTAAATTCAAGTCCTTGGTTATGTAGTGCAAACAATGTGGCATTAAGAAGAAGGATGAGCAGTTGGTGCTCTCCATCCTAAGCAAGCTTGGTCCTGGATTTTCAATATTTTTTCTACCTTCCATTCTGGGAGATTTTCAATCCCCAATTGGAAAATTCCTTCTAAGTTTAGATGCATTCACCAAATCTCTCATCCAAGAACAAGACAAACTGATTCATATGGCCGCCTTGAAGGCCTCGAAAAATCAAGCTCTTATGGTTGGGGATTCAAAAAGTGCGAATGTTAAAGGGAAGCAAAAAGGTAAAGAAAATAAGCAATTTGAATCCAAGCAAAAGGAGAAGTCTAATCCATCAGAAGGAGCCTCCAACTCCAAGAAGGATAAGAAAAATAGGTTTGAGAAAACCAAGTGTACATACTGCAAGAAAGGAAACTATCCAGAGAACTCTTCCATGAAGAAGACCATAGATCAAATGGCCAAACTTCCTGAACAACACAATATTTCCCTCCAAGAAGGCACAAGGAAGATTGATTCTGGAAGCAAGACAGATGATTAGAAGTTATGCCATGCACTAAAGGTTGGATTCTCCCAATCACAAGCCTTCCTCATTGATTATGGAGCCTCCAACCACTTGGTTGCCTCTAGAGATTCATTCTCTTCTCTAGATCTCACTAATGGTCCTAGTATTCACATGGGAGATGATTCTCAAATCTCAGCTGGAGGGAAGGGCACAATACAACTTAAGCATGGAAAGTTCAACAATGTTCTGTATGTGCCTTCTCTAGCAGCAAATTTATTATATGTTTATCAGATGACACACACAAGTTCACCAAAGAAAGTTTCTTTTGGACCTGACACAATTGAGGTTGCAAAGATCTCATCTGGAAACATGATAGCCAAAGCTATTGCAAACCATGCCTCAAAGGCATATGAGTTCTCCTATTTTTTTCCACATTCATATCAAAGTGCTCTGTTGACTCATGCAAATGAGACTAACAAACTCTGGCATGAAAGATTCGTACATCTAAATTTCAAGTACTTGCAGCAGTTGCACAAGGAAGAGATGGTTTAAGGATTTTTTGGCATAAAATTCTATCAAGGAATCTGCAAAGCTTGCTTGGTAGGGAAGCATCCAGAGCGAAAGTATGATGTTGGGAAGAAAAAGAGAGCTTCCTCCACACTTGATTTGATACACAGTGATGTCTCGGGACCGATTCCCACAACTTCTATGAATGGATTCAGATACCTTCTGACCTTCATCGCTGACTTCTCTAGGTTCTGTTGGATCTAGTTTCTTAAGTAGAAGTCTGAGGTATTCGGAACTTTCAAAGTTTTCAAGGCCTTAATTGAGAACACTGTTGGGAATAATATCAAAGCACTCAGATTAGATAATGGAGGGTAGTACATCAAGAAGGAGTTGCAGCATTTTTTTGCTTCTGAGGGCATCCAAATGCAACATTATGTCCCATACACACCACAACAAAATGGTGTAGCTGAGAAGAAGAATAGGTCATTGAAATAGATGGTTATTTGTTTGCTTGAAGCAAGGGATCTTCCACCATATCTCTGGGAAGAAGCAGTGTATTGTGCCACATACATTCAGAATAGGGTACCCCCACAAATCTGTGGAAGGGGTCACTCCATTCGAAGCACTGAAGGGAAACAAACCTAATGTCTCTCATCTGAGGGTTTTTGGATCCAAGGCATGGGCCAGAATCCCTTCTGACAAAAGAAAATCTATTAAACCCCAAAGTAGTGAATGCATTCTAATGGGATATGCAAAATATGTAAAAGCTTACAAGCTAATGGATATTACAACCAAAAGATGCTTCATTGAAAGAAGTGTCAAATTCTATGAATATCCATTGCAAGATATATAGCCATTTGAAGAACGAGGTATAACTTATTTTCCTACTCCATTTGCTCCTAATGATGTTTTTTTCAGATGATCCACATTCAGATTCCAAAGATGAGGACCAAGATGAATCAGATCTTGATATTGAGTATGAATATCAAGCATATCTAGATCCATATCCAACACCTACTCCCAATCCAAAGCCTAAATGGGCTCAAAAATTCCTTGAGGCTACTGGGAACATAGTTGGAGATCCATCTGACCATAGAAGAACCAAATATCAGTACCAAGATGCAAATCGTGCACTATGTGATACATATCCACTTCTCCCTGAGAGGTGCTACATGATGGTGGGATCTTATCCACAGTACTTCAGAGAGGCTTTCCATGATCCGAGATGGCGGGCTACCATGGATGAAGAATATGAGTCATTGCAGAACAATGAGACAAGGGATCTTGTCTCTCTCCCCTAGGGGAGAAATCTAGTTCAGTGCAAATGGATCTACAAAACAAAACTTGCTTCTAATGGATCTACAACCAAGTACAAAGCTCATTTGGTTGCAAAGGGTGACTATAATGAGACATTCGCTTCTGTAGCAAGAATGGATTCAGTAGGACTTTTTTTGGCCATTGTAGCTTCGAATGTATGGGAGGTACATCACATGGATGTAAAGAGTGCCTTCCTGCATGGTGACTTAGAAGAAGAGATCTATATGAAACATCCTGAGGGGTACACTAATGATCCATCCTTGGTATGGAGACTGAGGAGATCAGTGTATGGGATCAAGCAAGCCCCAAGGGCATGGTATGCCAAGATGGATTCTTTCTTACTGTCACAGAAGTTCAAGAGATGAAAATCTAACTGCAATGTCTACATGCAACAAAAGGGAGGTTGCCTGCTATTGATTGTTTTGTATGTGGATGACTTGCTCATCACCAATGGTTGATCTACTGGGATGAAGAAAATCAATTCTGCTTTGAGTAAATCCTTCTCCATGATAGATCTAGGTCTACTTAAACAGTTTATTGGCCTCAAAGTAACTCAAAATGCTTCAGGGATCATGATTTCACAGTCTAGGTATGCATCCGACTTGCTCAAAAAGTTCCACATGATTTATTGCAAAGGTGCAACTTTTCCCTTCCTATCTGGCATCCGATTGGAAGAAGGTGGTTCTACTCCTTTGGTTGATAGCACTTTATACAAATAGTTGATTGGTAGCTTGTTGTACTTGACACATTTGAGACCAGATATATCATATGTTGTTGGTGATGTGGCTAGGTACATGCAGGAGCCACATGAGTTGCATTGGAAGGCATCAAAGAGGATCTTGCACTACATGCAAGGTACGAGAGAGTTTGGTATTCATTATTTTGTTGGTGCTTAGTTAGATATGGTTGGTTTTACTGACTCGGAATAGGATGGAGACAAAACTGACAAGAAATCTACTTCAGGGTACATGTTCATGTTGGGATCAGGACCAATCAGTTGGTTAAGCAAGAAGTAAGCAGCGCTCGCACTCTCTTCAGCAGAAACAGAGTACAGAGGGGCCATGAATGCAGCTATCTAGGCAGTTTAGTTACATGGGATATTGACAGAGTTTTGCATTCACACTTCTCCTTTAGTAGACCTTTTTTTGTGATAATCAAAGTTCCATAAGGATCTCTAGTGATTCAGTTCAGAAACAAAGGACCAAACATATTGAGGTTCACATGCACTACATCAGGGAACTAGTGCACAACAGGACCATCTCACTACATTATTTTCCTACAAAGGAGATGATTATAGACATTTTCACAAAGTTTTTCACTTAGAAGAGATTTGCCTATCTCATATCTCTACTTGGTGTGAAAGCTGTTTGAGTTCCCTGTTGTTCATTTTTTATTTTTTTGGGGGGGGAGTTTCCCATGAGGTTTTCTCCATTTCCTTAGTTTCATGAACAGATTATTTCTATTATTTTTATTGTATGGGTGACCTTTGGTCTTAGTAACCAGGGCCCAAGATTGACTAAGTTTGGATTAAGGGGGGTGTTAGGATAATTAATACTCCAACCTTGTCCACCTTAGTGTTATTAGTATTTTCCTAGTACTAGATGATGTCATTATCCCCCTAGTGGTGTGCAGATGTCATCTAGAACCCATTTTCCACTTCATGCACCCTGTATGCATGATTTTAGGACATACAGAGTTAGTTCCCTACATGTTAGGATCTAACTCAGTGATCTAGTTCAATCCACCTGAGTTCCTGACTCTGTTGGGGGTTTGTGCTCCGATTGCCAATGATTTTGATCTAATGCACCCTCTTTAGCCTGATTGCATGAGATTTTACATGAAAAACTCACTAATTCACCTTGCATGGTCAGTTAACTGATAGTAGCTTTAGTTCATTGAGTCTTAGTTGAGTTTGGTAACTCCTGAGGACTTCAGTGATGATATTTCCTAAGCTAGACTGACTAAGATTCGAATTCTCTCTGGGTATTCGAATTTCCTCTATTGTAACATATCTTTTGACTATACTGATTAATGAATTATGACACACGTTTATGTGCACATCTGAGTTTCAATGCATGATTAATTTACTGCTCATTTTACTGCAATTTTCACTGCAATTCATCATTTTTCCTAATTCTTTCACTATGAGATTTTCTCAAGCTCAATGATCTGATGTGTTCAATAATTTCACACATCAAGGGATATATTTTTACATGTAAACAATATTTTTATCTTTAAACAACATATAAATTTACTATTTTTGACAAGTATGTACTCGAGTGTTTTTTAGAATGTTTTTGAAACATTAACTCTTGAATGTATGGAATATTACCCAAATAATTTGCATTTCTATCAATTATCGCATGATTCTTCTATAGTTATGGAATGGATGGAATACTTCACTAAGGAGTTGTTTATGTTCTTCATTGTTATATCATATGAATTGTTCATGTTTACTCATAATAGAATTTCAACATACTACCTTCCCACCAATGGACTAATGGGATTAGTAATTTATGAGATCTCTGACAAATTGGAAAAACAAATTGTGGGTTATATAGAGATATGTTTAAATTATATAGTTATAACTATGTCAAAATATGATATGACTACTCTTATGAGCTTACTTTGTCAAGCAATGGATCCTGAAGCTTTAAATATCTTGTCATGAGTATCTAAAATGCAATTAACAAGTGAAATAAAGGCTTCTCCATTCCATAGATAAATTGTGGGTTCAATAAGAAGAATTAGTGTTTTTTAGAATGTTTTTGAGAAATTAACTCTTGAATGAATGGAATATTACCCAAAAAAATTGCACCTCTATAGATTATTAAATGAGGCTTCTATGGTTATGGAATGGATGACATACTTCACTATATAGTTGTTTACGTTGTTGAACATTATATCATATGAAGGGTTCATGTTTAATCATCATAGAAGTTCAACATGCTACATCCCCACCAATGGACTAATGGAATGATTATTAAAGATAATCTGTAACAAATTGAAAAACAATTGCGGGTTATTGTTACAGTACCCCAAAGTTGTCCCCATGTTTTTGTTACAGTCATATGGCTATAAGCGAATATTTGATGTAATATGTAATGAACACTATATAAATAATAAATAAACATATTTGACTGTGGCGGAGACAAATGCAGAAGAAATGGGGGACCATGAATCCACGAGTGAGAAATTACATGGAGAGAAAGGGGGTTGAAGATAATCCTGGGGGATTTATCATATGACCCTTATTCCTAAAGTGCCCAAAGTACCTTTAAGGAGTAATTAACCTTAATACTCTTTAATTTAGCCTTAGACACATTTTAAATGTTAATAAGGTGACTATGCATTAAGAAAAATCGATTAAGGGAGAAGGTGTACATGGGTCTTGGGAGAGACCATGCGCTTAAGGAGGAAAAATGAAAGGGATGCATGCATAAAGATGTTATAAATAGAAGGTGAATTCCAATATTTCATTATTCTGGAGTGTGGGTAAGGATATACTCTTCAGAGGATTCTAGAGTGGAGATAATTATGTTCTTGAGATGATTTCATGCCTTGAGAGAAAGCATACGATAGTATTGGAAGGAATCCCTTCCTTCACCCATTTTTCTAATGGAATTCTCATTGTGTCCATTAATCCTTGTTACCTATATGCAAATCAGTTCAAATCTAAGAGAGAGCTTCCTCAATGAAGAATTGGAAGAAAAATTTAGAGTGAAATTTCTTTCTTCTTGTGGGTTCATGGTCTCAACACAGGGGTGGCACCTTGCTGAGAGATGAATGATCAAGGAATCCCATGGTTGTGTGGTGCGTGCCTCACACCCAGTTAGTTGTGCAAATTTTCAACCAACCATATAAGTTTATTGTTGGAATTATTCATTGAAAAGTTATTAAATTTATGGATTCCAAGTTAGATTATTGGTTATGTTTCTGTAATTATTTGTCTGGCAGTAGTTGAATTACATGATTAAGGATTTAGATATTTATGTTGCTAAATTAATTGCATGGTATTTGGCATTAATAAGCATTTTCCAAAGTTTACCATGGTTGGTCTGAAATTCAAAGTTTACATGCCAAGTTTTTGTGAGAGTCTTTGAGTGAGTAAAAGTTCAAAATGCAATCCCATTGGCATGTTTTAGCACCTTAATGAATTTAAAATACTTCTAAATTTTGAAAGTAAGTGTTAAGTACTAGGTTTTAATGACTATGCTAAGAAATAACTCCTATAGTTGCATGTTTAAATGCCTGGTAATTACCATTTTTACAGTTTGGATTTAGTCCATAAATATAAATATGTTTCTAAATGTATACTAGCAAAAAATTGTTTGGTTGTAATTTATCATGTGTATTCCAAGAACATGTTGTTAAGAATACAAGGAAGGCAAGTATTTATGGTTTAAACTGCATTTCATACCTTGCACATAAAGTGATTGATGAAATTTTTCAATGAGACTTGGACACTTTGCCACATAAAATGTTTGTTAAAAAGGTGTCAAATAAACTTAAACATCTTGCACACAAGATGTTTGTTAAAATGTCTCAAATACATATGGTTAAATGAAGTTTAAAATTTTCCTTTTGAAACTTCCGATAGCTCAATTCATAGTCTGGTAGTCGATTCATGTGAGCTCTTTTGCTAGTTGAAAAGCATTCGAAATCCTTGCTTGGATTCCATTTGATGACTTGCTCCAGTTTTTAATTGTCTCAAGAAGTTATATATTGATGGAAATGCACTTCCAGTATTTGCACATAAGGTGTTTGACAAAATGTGTCAAAAGAACCTTGAACCTTTGCATTCCTAGTGTTGACAAAAAATGTCAAAGAGGGATTGTGAGAATACACATAATGTGTTTGATATAGTGTGTCAAAGAGCTATTGGTAGGAAGACGGGATGTGTTAGATGAAATGTCACAAAGAAATATTATTACATGATATGCCAAAAATTACATTTTCCAGTATTTCTGGTAGCTAAGGAAATCCTATAGAATTTCCAATAGTTATGAAAATTCTATAGAATTTCTGGTAGCTATAGAAAATTCTGTAGCATATGACCTATGTTTGTACAGAGGATTCTTGTAGTCTATGTTTTCCAGTTTTAAAAGGTAACATATTTCTTGTAGCGTGAATTGGTTTCCAAGGCTAATGAAAAATCAAGATTGCCATGGAAATTGGGTCAAGTTAGATTATTGGCTATGTTCTGTAATTTTCTGTTTGGAAATAGATGAATTACATGATTAAGGATTTAGATATTTTTGTTGCTAAATTAATTGCATGGTATTTGGCATTAATAAGAATTTTATTTAGTTTACCATGGCCATGACCATGGTTGGTGTGTAATTCTAAGTACATGCCAAGTGTTTTTGAGAATCTTTGAGTGAGTAAAAGTTCAAAATGCAGTCCTATTGGCATGTTCTAGCACCTTAATGAATTTAAAATACTGCTAAAGTTTGAAATGAAGTGTTAAGTATGTCATGTCCAAAATTTTGAATTGGGTCACAATGGCCTAAGGCCATTGGCCATATTCATGAGAGTTCGTCAAATTGATGCTAAAGGTCAAATAATTTCCAAGGAGGAAAATTACTAGTTTCCTAGGTTGGGGGTGGAAGCTTTGGGATTTGGAATAAGGGGGATAATAAATGATGTTTGAACATTAGAATGGCATAAATATTTAATAAAGGATCTAAATAAATATATACAAGTGAAAATCAAAGTGGCATTTGATCATGAAGATACATGGAGGAAGTGGGACCCACATATGGCTAGATTTCCCCACTACACTTGGCATCATTCTCTCACCAAGTCGAATTCAAGGTGAATGGTAACATACTTGGGGGAGTTCAAAAGGTTTTATTCATGGCATGACTCATCCAAGGTCTAAATGTAGAGGAAGAGTAACTCCCATGGAAGCGGAAGAGGCAATTTGGAGCTAGTGGGACACTTGGGCTAGATTCCCTAGCTCTATGACAACAATGATGAAGATGATATGACACCTATGACACAAATCAGACATGAAGGCTGACATATGACATATATGACATGTCAGGGATAAAAATAGCCTCCAATAGGGCGCTCAAGGGAGTTAGGGCAGCTAAGATGCTTTCACATGTGATTTGGTGGAAGTGGGAGACTAGGAATTGGTGTACAAGTGGCATTCTTTGGAATCTCTTCCCAACTTGAGTTGGAATGCATCTCTTGGAAGGAATTCGACCCATAGAGGGCTTGGAAACTTTATAAATGTCAAGAACAAAGAATTAAGGAAGCTTTTGATCATTTGAGAAATTTGCAATTGCATTTGTGAAGAGGGAGAGCTAGTGGATGACTAGTTTCTTGCCTTAGGAAATTTCGAGGGTAAAAGATTCCCATCCAAGTTGGTAATTGGAAAGTCCATTCAAACCTTTCATTTGGAGATTTAATGGACTCTTTATTTGCAGGTGTAAGCTACAAGTCAGCTCATGGTTTCTTCTAGTGCAGCTCACTCCTTCAACCATTTCCAATTTTCATGGCATATTCTTGATCCTTGAGGGAGGGCGTTTTTGGTGAGATATTGTACTCTTTGGGAGAGCTTATCATGATCAATTTATGTTTTAATATGATTAATATACTCTTTATGTTTTAATATCAGAGCATGGTCCTTGCACCTGTGAATTAATATCATACATTGAATAATAAGTTGCAGCCATGTATTACTATTATGAGGAATCCTATGAGTACAATTCTTATGAGGAATATGCAGATGCTTATGAGCAATATGAAGCAGAATGTGAATGGTCTGAGGAAGAGGTTCCATCATGCAACACTTCTTACAATTTCAGGAGGAATGAAGATTATGATTATGATTATGACCCTATGTATGATAAATATGAGTATGTCACACCACCAAAGGATAATTCTATGAATGAGTTACAAAGATGGAGAGCAACATATACAACTTTGCCCCAACAATATCAGAAATGTCTTGATGTCTTTAAGGGAAATACAAAAAAATCCCCTCCTTTTGAAGACTTTGTTGATTGGATGTTTGCAAATAAGCCCAAAAATGAAGATGTGGAGTTAGTGAAGAAAGGTTTATGCCATTCTTGTAAAGAACCTTGGAGAGAGTATCATATATGTGTGAGTGAAATGTGGGTGAGTGAAAAGTTCAATGAAATATCTGAAGCTTCCGCGAAGGCATGTATGCCCTACTTTTGGAGCGTTTTTGGAAATTCTTCAAAAAGAGATTCCAAAGATATTGCTACTAAGGAAAACAAGGGGCAAAATGCATTAGCTTGCTTGAAGGATCAAAAGGGAGAGACACCACAAGAGCATGAAGAAGATTCTATTGAAAATATTGAAGATCAATTCGAGACACATTCTACTTTGGACATGAATTAAGGAGAATCTACTGATGGATGCTTGAACTATGAAGGAGTACCTACTGATGGGTGCTCACACCTCTATGTTGGTGACATAGAGATCACTTTTGACAGTATTGTTGAAAGTCAAAATTTCCCTAAGCATGAAAATGAAGACCTTGTAGCAGTTGAAGAAGAAACAAGATCAACTTCCCCATCACCACTTGAGCTTCATGAAGTTGGTCCAAGCAAGAAAGAAGAATATGAGGAGGCTCATTTGCAATATCCTCATTTTCTTGAAGGGTTCTTAAAGATGAATGAAAAGAATATCCAAAAGTCCCTCGGCATTCTCCATGACACTCAAGTATTGGTTTCAAATTCTTATTGGATAGCTACTTCATTGGAGGAAACATCCTTCGTTGAAGACATGGAGAAGATTCAAAGAGCAATGTGCCACATCCTAGGTAATTTCATGTCTTTGCTTTTTCATAGAAACCATTTGTTTGAGCTTAATGAATTGTTACATGATGCATACTTGAAGAATAATGAGGATAATCATAAGCTCACAATTCAAAATGAGCAACTTCTTGAAAAGTTGCAAGATACTTGTTTTTCCTCCTATGTTTCAAATTGTCCAATGGTAGATTGTTTGGAGGATTCTCATGACATGGTGGATCATGATAAATGTGGAAATTTGAATGTGCTTAATGTGTTTGAAGATGAACTTGAAGAGATACAAACACTTGATGTGGTGGAAGAGGAACTTGAATTGTCTCTTGATGAAGGTTATGCAATTTTTAAAGAAGAGCATGATTCTACTACATTGGAACCAATCTATGACAAAGGCTTCACACTTTTGAAGGAGATGCATGATACTACCCATATGGATCCTTCCCATGATGAAACTTATTCACTTTCTGATCATTTGGGTGAGTTAGTTCATTCTCTTACATTCTACAATTCCATGTTTTGCAGCATTAGTCTCCATGAAAAATGGGTGAAAGGGTTCTTTTTAATGGGGCCACATGAGGAGTATGGAACTCCTAGATTTACCTTTTCTGATGACATGGTTGGAGCACATTCTTATTCACATTTTCAGCAGCATCCTTTGTTACTTTATGATGATGTACATCTACATGGATGCACCTATGATATGCATTTGAGTCACTTGAAGACTCATGGTTTTTCTTGCTCAATACTTGGTTCATTTGATGTTGGAGGAACTTCATCCAAAAATTGGGTGAATATATTTATGCTTGAAGAATATTTTTGTTAGCATCCACATACTTTGTTATATATTTATGATTCTCACATCCATGGATGTATGGGTGAGACTTCTTTGAGTCCTTTGAAGTCTCCTTGTTTTTTCTGCTCAATATTCGGTTCATATTTTAGTGGAGATTCTTCATTCACTTCTTGGATGAAAGAATACATGGCTAACTATTTTGAAGCATATCACATCCTTTTGGAGTAGAATTATTGGACATGGGATCCTCACCTATGTCATTGGATCATATTTGATTGGACACTTGAAGATTGTATGCACCTAGGAAATAGTGGTCTACTTACTTGGAGGTATAAGCACTTTCATGATCCTTTGATGAAGCACCTCCTTGATGTACATTTTCATTATGTTGTTATGTACTTTGATGATATATGTTTTGTACTCATGATGTTTGGAAGAATTCATACAAGAAAATGGGATCCAGGAATCCTCTTATCTGATGGTATGGGTTGGAAAGCACTCTTAATTGTTAGGGTGCAATACAAGCAATGGGACCTTGGAATAATTTTTGTCTCATTGGTTTCAAATTTTTTGGGGAAACAAACAGTATGGGAGATGGATTTCCCACTTAATAAATTGATTTTTATCAGAGTAGTGTAGCAGCAATCATGGTGGTTCCTCTCTAAAATCTTCATGGAATCTCAAAGACTCAAGGTTGGGCAATTCAATGGCCACTTCAAAGAATTATACAGAAAGCAGGTTCTCCAACACCCATGTTTGAAATTGCTTGAGGACAAGCAATATTGGGAAGGGAGGATTTGTCATGTCCCAAATTTTGAATTGGGTCACAATGGCCTAAGGCCATTGGCCATATTCATGAGAGTTTGTCAAATTGATACTAAAGGTCAAATAATTTCCAATGAGGAAAATTACTAGTTTCCTAGGTTAGGGGTGGAAGCTTTGGGATTTGGAATAATGGGGATAATAAATGATGTTTGAACATTAGAATGGAATAAATATTTAATAAAGGAGATAAATAAATATATACAAGTGAAAATCAAAGTGGCATTTGGTCATTAAAATACATGGAGGAAGTGGGAACCACATATGGCTAGATTTTTCCACTACACTTGGTATCATTCTCTCACCAAGTCTAATTCAAGGTGAATGGTAACATACTTGGGGATTTAAAAAGGTATTATTCATGGCATGAATCATCCAAGGTCTAAATGTAGAGGAAGTGTAACTCCCATGGAAGAGGAAGAGGCACTTTGGAGCTAGTGGGACACTTGGGCTAGATTCCCTAGCTCTATGACAACAATGATGAAGATGCTATGACACCTATGACACAAATCAGACCTGAAGGCTGACATGTGACATATATGACATGTCAGGGATAAAAATAGCCTCCAAGAGGGCGCTCAAGGGGGTTAGGGCAGCTAATATGCTTCCACATGTGATTTGGTGGAAGTGGGAGACTAGGAAATTGTTGTACAAGTGGCATTCTTTGGAATCTCTTCCCAACTTGAGTTGGAATGCATCTCTTGGAAGGAATTCGACCCATAAAGAGCTTGGAAACTTTATAAATGTCAAGAACAAAGAATGAAGGCATATTTTGATCATTTTAGAAATTTGCACTTGCATTTGTGAAGAGGGAGAGCTAGTGGATGACTAGTTTCTTGCCTTAGGCAATTTCGAGGGTGAAAGATTCCCATCCAAGTTGGTAATTGTAAAGGACATTCAGACCTTTCATTTGGAGCTTTAATGGAGTCTTTATTTGCAGGTGTAAGATACAGAGCAGCTCATGGTTTCTTCTAGTGCAGTTCACTCCTTCAACCATTTCCAGTTTTCATGGCATATTCTTGATCCTTGAGGGAGGAAATTTTTGGTGAGCTCTTGTACTCTTTGGGAGAGCTTATAATGATCCATTTATGTTTTAATATGATTAATATACTATGTTCTTCATCTTCATAAAGTTTCAGGATGAAATACCAAGTGGTTATATGTAAAATTGATTATTAATGAGCAAACAGTGACCATTCCCTGTAATGTCCCTTGTTAGGAATTTTATTAAAATGGCAATTTTTCACTTTTTCCCATAGTTTGACCTTTGACTAGTTTTGATCTCTAGGTCCCAAATTTGCCCCAAATTATCCCAAATATTCTGAGAAGGTATATGAATGATATTAGAACATAAATATGTGTTTCATGGATGCCTTTGGACCTTTAAAATACTTCTGCAAATCCTCTTTCAATTCTGATCAATGTAGGTAACTTTACTAGTGATTTCCCTTTGACTAGTATTGGTCTCTAGATCTCAAATTGACTCCAAATCCCTTCAAATATTCAAGGAAGGTGTATGAATGATATTAGTACTTGAATATGATGTTTAGGGATGACATATGGCCACCAAAATACCTCTGCAAACTCTCTTAAGATTCTGGACCAAGTATGCAATTTTACTAGTAATTTGGGGTTCAAATCCCCCTGAGGTAAGTACTGAAAATGGCTTCCCAAATGCCTCCAAACCCACTCAAATTTATGAAAAGAGGTATGTAATGTGTTAATTATGTTATTAAGGTATCATATGCACCATTAATGGTTTATTACAACTGTTCTCACCCTCTCCTATTCAACTGCAAAAATCCTCAATTCGACCCTTGGGGAAATGGCACTATTTCACCTCCCAATACAACTAAACTGAGTAAAAATGATTCAAATGCTCAAGTACAATACATGAAACTTGTAGAATACATCCATGGCAGTATATTGATCACAAATATATCATAGAATCATCTATTCATTCGAAATAATCAGCATTACATTGATTCACAACAAGGTAGTGGGGAAATGACACTGTTCTTTCATTAAAATTGAGATTTATACATTTCTACTTGGAATTTCGACCTGAAACTTTCTGGAGATGAAGAACAGAGTATTTAATTCATATTAAAAAATAAATGGGGCATTATAAGCTCCCCCAAAGAGTACAATAGCTCACCGAAAATGCCCTCCCTCAAGGATCAAGAATATGCTATCAAAAACAGAAATGGTTGAAGGAGTGAGCTGCAATATAAGAAACCATGAGCTGCCCTGTAGCTTACACCTGCAAATAAAGACTCCATTAAAGCTCCAAATGAAAGGTTTGAATGGCCTTTCCAATTACCAACTTGGATGGGAATCTTTCACCCTCGAAATTGGCTAAGGCAAGAAACTAGTCATCCACTAGCTCTCCCTCTACACAAATGCAATTCCAAATTCTACAAATGATCAAAATCCATTCTCATACTTCATTTCTACATTTTATAACCAACATTATCCTTCTAAGGGTCGAAATCCTCTCAATAGATTCAATAGATTTCCATTTAGTAAATATTCCACATTTGCCACTTGTCTCCTAGTTCCAACCTTCCATCTTCTCCCAAATTCGATTTTGAGTCTCTTTGGCTTCTCCAACTCCCAAATCCACCTTCTTTGAGCCTATTTTTGGGGCTGACATGTCATAGTGGTCAGATGTCAGAGGTCAGGTCTGCAATTTGTCATAGTTGTCATAGATGCTCCATCATTGGTGTCATAGGGGCTAGGGAATCTAGCCCAAGTGTCCACAAACTTCCACTTTGACTCTTTATCTTCCATGGAGGTTACCAATCCTTCCCAATTCGACCTAAGATGCTAAATGACATGTGTTATGACTTACCAACTCACCCAAGAGTGTTCACATTCCCATTAATTCGAATTTGCAAAAGAGAGATACCATGTATTATGAAAAATCAAGCTAGTGTGGGTCCCACATCCTCCATATGTCTCCAAAACCATTTGTCACCTAGAATTTCTCTTGAATTTCTTTATTCACTCTATTTATTAAATACTTGAACCCTTCTAATGTCTAAACATCATTTATTATCCCCCTTATTCCAAATCCCAAAGCTTCCACCCCAAACCTAGGAAACTAGTAATTTTCCTCCTTGGCAATTATTTGACCCTTAACATCAATTTTACAAACTCTAATGAATATGGCTAATGTGATTAGGCCATTGTGACCCAATTCCAAATTTGGGACATGAAAAATCCTCCCTTCTCAATATTGCTTGTCCTCAAGCAATTTCAAACATGGGTGTTGAAGAACCTGCTTTCTGTATAATTCTTTGAAGTTACCAAACCTTGAGTCTTTGAGTTTACCATGAAGGTTTTAGAGAGGAACCACCATGCTTGCTGCTGCACTACTCTGATAAAAATCACTTTATTAAGTGGTAAATACATCTCCCATACTTCTTGTTTCTCCCAAAAAATTGAAACCAATGAGATAAAAATTATTCCAGGGTCCCATTGCTTGTATTGCACCCCAACAATGAAGAGTGCTCTCCAACCCATACCATCAGATAAGATGATTCCTGGATCCCATTTTCTTGTATGCATTCTTCCAAACATCATGAGTACAAAATATATATCATCAAAGTACATAACTACATAATGAAAATGTACATCAAGGAGGTGCTTCATCAAAGAATCATAAAAGTGCTTGTACCTCCAAGCAAGTAGACCATGATTTTCCAAGTGCATAAAAGCTTCAAGTGACCAATCAAATCTGCTCCAATGACATAGGTGAGGATCCCATGTCCTATAATACTGCTCCAAAAGGATGTGATATTCATCAAAATATTCAACCATGTATTCTTTCATCCAAAAAGTGAATGAAGAATCTCCACTAAAATCTGAACCAAATAATGAGTAGAAAAAACAAGGAGACTTCAAATGACTCAAAGAAGTCTCACCCATACATCCATGAATGTGAGAATCATAAAGATGTAACAAAGTATGTGGCTTCCAACAAAAATGTTCTCCCATCATAAATCTATTCACCCAAGTGTTGGATGAAGTTCCTCTAACATCAAATGAACCCAGTGTTGAGCAAGAAAAACCATGAGTCTTCAAGTGACTCAAATCCATATCATAGGTGCATCCATGTAGATGTGAATCATCATAAAGTGACAAATTATCCTGCTGCAAATGTGAATAGGAATGTGCTCCAACCATGTCATCATAAAAGGTAAATCTAGGAGTTCCATACTCCTCATGTGGTACCATCAAAAAGAACCCTTTCACCCATACTTCATTGAGACTAATGTTGCAAAACATGGAATTGTAGGAGGTAGGAGAATGAAGTAAATCACCCAAATGATAAAAAAGTGCAGAAGTTTCATCACGGGAAGGATCCATATGGGTAGTATCATGCAGCTCCTTCAAAAGTGTGAACTCTTTGTCATAGTTTGGTTCCAATGTAGAGGAATCATGCTCTTCTTTAAAAATTGCATAACCTTCATCAAGAGACAATTCAAATTCCTCTTCCACCACATCAAGTGTTTGGATCTCTTCAAGTTCATCTTCATACACATCAAGAACATTCAAATTTTCACATTTCTCATGATCCACCATGTCATGAGAATCCTCCAAACAATCTACCATTTGACAATCTAAAACATAGGAGGAAAAACAAGTATCTTGCAACTTTTCAAGAAGTTGCTCATTTTGAATTGTGAGCTTATGATTATCCTCATTATTCTTCAAGTATGCATCATGTAACAATTCATTAAGCTCAAAAAAATGGTTTCTATCAAAAAGCAAAGACATGAAATTACCTTTGATGTGGCACATTGCTCTTTGAATCTTCTCCATGTCTTCAAGGAAGGATGTTTCCTCCAATGAAGTAGCTCTCCAACAAGAATTTGACACCAATGCTTGAGTGTCATGGAGAATGATGAGGAACTCTTGGATCTTCTTTTCATTCATCTTTAAGGACCCTTCAAGAAAATGAGGTTCTTGCAAATGAACCTCCTCATCTTCTTCATTTTTTCTTGGACCAACTTCATGAAGCTCAAGAGGTGATGGGGAAGTTGATCTTGGTTCTTCTTCAACTGTTACAAGGTCTTCATTATCATGCTTAATGAAACTTGTACTTGTAGAAACACTTTCAAAAGTGATCTCTATGTCACCAACATAGAGGTGTGAGCACCCATCAGTAGGTACTCCTTCATAGTTTAAGCATCCATCAGTAGATGCTCTTTGGTTCATGTCTAAGCTAGAAGGTGTCTCGAAATGGTCTTCCATATTTTCAATAGAATCTCCTTCATGCTCTTGTGGTGTCTCTTCCTTTTTCTCTTTAAAGCAAGCTGATGCATTTTTCCCCTTGTCTTCATTAGGATCAATATATTTGGAATCTCTTCTTGAATAAATCTCAAAAGCTCTCCTCAAGGAGGACATCATTTCATGCACACATATATGATACTCGCTCCAAGGGTTTTTACAAGAAGGGCATAAACCTTTCTTCACTAACTCCACATCTTCATTTTTGGGCCTATTTTCAAAAACATGTTCAGCATAGTACTCAAAATACATGGCATTTTGTGTATTTTTGCTCGAAGCAAGAAATTCTTAATATTTTTGATATTGTTGGGGCAAGGTTTTATATTTTTCTCTCCATCTTTGGAACTCGCTCATAGAATTATCCTTGGTTGGTGTGACACACTCATATTCATCAGATCTAAAGTCATAAGAATAATCTTCATTTCTCTTGAAATTGTAATAATTGTTGCATGATGGCACCTCTTCTTCGTACCATTCACATTCTGCTTCGTATTGCTCATAAGCATCTGCATATTTCTCATAAGAATTGTACTCATAGGATTCATCATAATAGTAAGACATGGCTGGAAATTATTATTGAATGTATGTACCTAATCCATAGTTGGACCATGCTCTGATACCACTGTAATGTCCCTTGTTAGGAATTTTATTAAAATTTCAATTTTTCACTTTTTCCCCTAGTTTGACCTTTGACTAGTTTTGATCTCTAGGTCCCAAATTTGCCCCAAATTATTCCAAATCTTCTGAGAAGGTATATGAATGATATTAAAACATAAAAATGTGTTTCATGGATTCCTTTGGACCTTTAAAATACTTCTGCAAATCCTCTTTCAAATCTAATCAATGTAGGTAACTTTACTAGTGATTTCCCTTTGACTAGTATTGGTCTCTAGATCTCAAATTGACTCCAAATACCTTCAAATATTCAAGGAAGGTGTATGAATGATATTAGTACTTGAATATGATGTTTAGGGATGACATATGGCCACCAAAAGACCTCTTCAAACTCTCTTAATATTCTGGACCAAGTATGCAATTTTACTAGTAATTTGGGGTTCAAATCCCCCTGAGGTAAGTACTGAAAATGGTTTCCCAAATGCCTCCAAACCCACTCAAATTTATGAATAGAGGTATGTAATGTGTTAATTATGTTATTAAGGTATCATATGCACCATTAATGGTTTATTACAACTGTTCTCACCCTCTCCCATTCAACTGCAAAAATCCCCAATTCGACCCTTGGGGAAATGGCACTATTTCACCTCCCAATACAACTAAACTGAGTAAAAATGCTTCAAATGCTCAAGTATAGTACATGAAACTTGTATAATACATCCATGGCAGTATATTGATCACAAATATATCAGAGAATCATCCATTCATTCGAAATAATCAGCATTACATTGATTCACAACAAGGTAGTGGGGAAATGACACTGTTCTTTCATTAAAATTGAGATTTATATATTTCTACTTGGAATTTCGACCTGAAACTTTCTGGAGATGAAGAACAGAGTATTTACTTCATATTACAAAATAAATGGGGCATTATAAGCTCCCCCAAAGAGTACAATAGCTCACCAAAAACGCCCTCCCTCAAGGATCAAGAATATGCTATCAAAAACGGAAATGGTTGAAGGAGTGAGCTACAATAGAAGAAACCATGAGATGCCCTGTAGCTTACACCTAAAAATAAAGACTCCATTAAATCTCCAAATGAAAGTTCTGAATGGCCTTTCCAATTACCAACTTGGATGGGAATCTTTCACCCTCGAAATTAGCTAAGGCAAGAAACTAGTCATCCACTAGCTCTCCCTCTACACAAATGCAATTCCAAATTCTACAAATGATAAAAAGCCATTCTCATACTTCATTTCTACATTTTATAACCAACATTAACCTTCTAAGGGTCGAAATCCTCTCAATAGATTCAATAGATTTCCATTTAGGAAATATTCCACATTTGCCACTTGTCTCCTAGTTCCAACCTTCCATCTTCTCCCAAATTCGATTTTGAGTCTCTTTGGCTTCTCCAACTCCCAAATTCACCTTCTTTGAGCCTATTTTTGGGGCTGACATGTCATAGTGGTCAGATGTCAGAGGTCAGGTCTGCAATTTGTCATAGTTGTCATAGATGCTCCATCATTGGTGTCATAGGGGCCAGGGAATCTAGCCTAAGTGTCCACAAACTTCCACTTTGACTCTTTATCTTCCATGGAGGTTACCAATCCTTCCCAATTCAACCTAAGACGCTCAATGACATGTGTTATGACTTACCAACTCACCCAAGAGTGTTCACATTCCCATTAATTCGAATTTGCAAAAGAGAGATACCATGTATTATGAAAAATCAAGCTAGTGTGGGTCCCACATCCTCCATATGTCTCCAAAACCATTTGTCACCTAGGATTTCTCTTGAATTTCTTTATTCACTCTATTTATTAAATACTTGAACCCTTCTAATGTCTAAACATTATTTATTATCCCCCTTATGCTTAAATACTTGTTGTACTTGCGACAAATTGGAAGCTAGGGCTTGGTATAGTAAAAACCAGTCATCGTGGCACTTTCGCTTTAACTCAGTTTTGGCGAAGGTTCAGAATCTGAAAATTTTACAGCTCGAAGATGAAATGTCCATGTACCTTGTGTCTATAGGACAGCCTCAGATTCGTTGTACTTTGTGAGATATGATCCGTACAAGTTAGGGTTTCTGCCTCTTCCAGTATGCAGTCCTAAATAGGTGACCTAGGAAAAAAGGTCATATCTCGGGCTAGAAAGCTCAAAATGGAATTCCATAAAAAGTGACAGTTAGGGCATGGACTTTAGTTTCAGAGGCCAAAGTTGAAACAGTGACATGTGGCACGTCGTACAAGTTCATTGTACTGTTTCATCCCATAAACAGGTCACGTTGCGACACTTGGCATATCTCTCTCTCAAAGAATCCATTAAAGCTCAGATCTGTGGGGTTGGAAAGATGACATGCCAGTCTATCACAGGCCGAATTTTCAGACCCTGACCATGTGAAATTTCATAGATACATCAGAAACAATATGGCATATATTTATGTCCAAACAGAATTGGATTCTAAGCACTCTCATTTTTGGTTTGTCACTGCTGTGGGAAATTAGGGTTTCGAAGAAAGTTGGAATTTATTTAATATGAGACCACGGCTGGATGATCCTCAGAAAAATCAAAATTTAGAGACCAAGATCAAAGTTTTTGGTTGGGTAGAACCCCGGGCTCTATCAAACCCTAGTTCGAGATTTGACCAGAAAACTAGAATTTGACAGAAGCTGCAGATCCGAAACTTTCAAAGTTAATTTTGAGGGGTCAAATTTTGCAGATTTCAAAATTGAAGTATGCCATCTTGATCAGCTCAGCAAGGCGCAACTTTTCATCCAATCAGAAGTTTGAAATTCAAAGTTTAGATTTTTAGGGTTTCTCTATCAAACCCTAGCCAGCTCCAGATCCAGCTTCATCAAATCAAAGTGGATTGGGTTAATCCTAGAAGAGAATGATTTGGACACCTACGTAATTGAAGAGATTCCAGTTCCAGAGGGAGTTGAGGCTAAGGCCTTACATAAGAAGACTACAAGCAATCCCGACAGGTATGACTTGAGGAGATTCAGGTATGTTTTGAAATCTGTTCATGATTAAGTTTATGATATGTTTGTCTTCATATTATTGAGTTTAGTACAATATTGATTAATTTTAGACTTGTCTTATCACCTTAGTAAAAGTATGAATGCATGTGAATGATAGAAGACATTCATTGATTAAGGTTATGACACTTATGATTGTACTAATGCACTGTGGTGTTGTATGAGGATGATGTTGTCCGCTAACATGAAAGGTACATCAAGAAAGACAAATCAAGTTCTAGATCAAGAACATATGACCATGGTGACATGAAGACAAAGACTCGTCCATAGCCATTGATCACACAAAATCTCTACTTACGAGGTATGTATAATTTGGTTCTACAATGCTTAACTTATGAGATATGCAGGTTACTAGCACAAATCATGAACAAGAACAAAGAAGACATTGTTTGGGTATGTTAGACATAACTAGAAAACATGATAGTCCAGGTATGTTTTCCTATATCAAGTTAGAATCCTACCTTGTGTTAGGGTCTCATATAAGTATGCTTTTGTATGATTGATAATGATTATTCATGAAGTTATAGGTTTGAGTAATCATGGGTTTATGCATATTATGCTTCTTACTTTGATTAATGATATGAAAAACCAGAAGAGTCCTATGGTCAAATAAGAATATGCATGAGTAAAAGAAGTCCTCCCTGAAACATTGAATACTAACGCTTGTGATAAATTACCTATGTATGAAATGATCATGACCATACATGTTTAAGATTATTTAGAATCATAATGTTTTGATAGTATTGAGATTATACTAATGAATGTATGATTATGTATGAGATCTTGAGGATAACACAATGATGACACTAGTGCACACTTAAGCATGCATAGTGGTCTAGGAAGGATAGAAGTTCAAATACATAAAAGATATCATAAAGGAAGCAAAGATCAAGAGGGAGCACACTCCAGTAATTCCTGTAAGGAAGCAAAGAATGAGAGGGAGTCCACCCAACAATCAAACAAAGATAAGTATTTAAATTGTCATTTCTTGTATATATGATTTTGCTCAGTCATGTACATACTTATGTTCCTAGATTTAGGATGTATATTATGCATTTTAGAAAAGGTTGTATTAATAAACAAGATACTACTAATATAGTAATGGGTAAGTGGCCTATGGTACTGTACAACATTCCATTGCTACTTATCTAGAATGAAACCTCTTTGCTGACATGTTGGGAGTTGTGCACACTCTTACCAATGTTCTGGTAGAGATGGAAGGCATCTAGAAAGTTACGAGATATGGATAAATGTTGTATTGAAGCATTGGCTAAGATAATTGCATGATTGTATGACATATGTCTTTATGTGTAAGAATTTGTTCTGAAATCTATGAGATGTTTCTAATCATGCAATTGAACTTGTCTTGTAGGAAAGACCGTGTACCATCACCTACAAGAGAGACTTGTTTCGAAGAAAAAGCGATGAAGACTCAACTACAACATTTGTTCCAGCAACGAAGTTCAAAGAAAACTATCTATTGAAGATATTGAAGAATCTGAAGTTCCCAGGATCCAGGATGTAGTAATAGAAGAATGCCATGATCGAGGAATACCAGTCTGTTAGGAACCCATGTCTTTAATTTGTTATTATATTGTTGTTGGACGCATATACTTTGTAAGTCGTCCCGTAGTATTTGTTGATCCATAGTTTATATTAGCCCATAGTATTAACCCATAGTATTGGACGCATATGCATTGTAAGTCGTCCCATAGTATTATATGTCCCATGGTTTTGACTCATAGTATTGGCGCCTAGACTTAGCCCATGGTTTGTATTGACACATAGTATTGACCCATGGTATTGGCACCTAGACTTAGTATATAAGTGTGTGTTGAGGCCTATGAAGGCACCGTGAAGTTATTTGTATTGAGCTTGCTCAAAGGAGGTTTCCCCCTCGAAGTGGCCTGTGATCAATATAAAAGTGATTTTGAGTTTTGTCATTTCTGCTATTTTGCATATTCTTATTAATTAATTGTTGCAGGTGCTTCACATCTGGTATCAGAGCACTTTCTTGGGCTCGTTGGGTGGAATTTCTGCCAAATTTTTTTTTCGCATCTGTTGCAACTTCGGATTTGGAAATAATCCCTATCCGCTTAACTGTGGGAAGTACTTGGGCATAAGCCCTAAAACTCATTGTGAGGAGTACCACAGGAACCCCAAAGTAGCTGGCCCATTGAGAGGACCTGCCAGCGAAAAGGGCAACGACCCCTACCTAATTGACTAGTTCCCACTCGTGAGGTAAACCAAGAGCTGTCGTTTGTGGCAAAGCGGTTATCAGTTTTACCTGAGCCGTGGAGTGAGGAGTACTACCCCTATACGCAAGTCGTCAGACAACATTGGTGGCCGAGTGAAACACCTGAACTATTAGGAAGCCGTACATACCTGGGGTCCATATCTATTTTTAGTTGAACTGTTGCCGATCACTTCCGCTCCAGATCCAGCCGTTTCAGAGAAAAAGAAAAATAATAATAATAATAATAATAAATAAAATAAAATAATAAATAATAAATAAAATAAAAAAATTTAAAAATTTAAAATTTCGGCCATATCTCCCTTGTTTCAACTCTGTTTTCCCTGAATCTTCATTGACATCCCTGCAATCCCATTCTGCATATTTCATTCCTGAAGACCCTATCCCAAATTCCACTCCCCGAGACCAGAAATCCCACATTTGTCTATTTTTAGGGTTTGCCATAACTTCTTCAATTTTCACCCGATTGCCTTCAAATTTTACCATAAAGTTCCCGCTTCTGAAATCCCCATTTTTTGCTTCCCTTTCCCTTAGAAAGTGTCGAAAACCTAGTCAAACCCCAATTACCCCTCCGATTTTTTCCCAGATCCAAATTTCCCCTTACTAAATAAGCTTGTGTTTGTGTTTTTCTATCCATTCCCCCCCCTCACAAAAAAAAAAATTATTGGTTATGGTTGTCACTCACACAGGAGCAAACACCATGGAGGAAGCACTTGCAGCCATCCAAACCAAACTCCAAGATCTGGATGAAAAATTTCTCAGCCTCCATCTTCAGCATTCAGCCATGAACAATAACCGACAGCCAGAATCTTTTGCAGCCACCGGGTTCTCTTCTTCCAGCAATTTTCGTGGGCCGAAGCTTGATTTTCCTCGCTTCAATGGTATTGATCCGACTGGATGGATCTACCGAGCAGAACAATATTTCAGTCTGCATAATACTTTTGATATCCAAAAAGTTCCACTTGCATCCTTTCATTTGGAACAGGAAGCCATTCAATGGTACCGTTGGTACATCAAAGCTCATCCCGAGCCAAACTGGACAGATTTTTGCCAACTCCTTTTGCCACAATTTGGTCCTAGTGCTTTTGACGACTTCACAGGAGCACTCACTAAACTTCACCAAACTGGCACAGTGAGAGAGTATCAAACGGAATTTGAGAAACTAGCCAATCACACAGAAGGATTGTCTGATGAATTCTACAGGAGTTGTTTTATTAGTGGTCTCAAGGATGAAATCCGCTCAGAGGTCAAAATGTTTTGTCCCAACACAATGATGGAAGTCCTAGGGTTGGCTAAGCTGGCCGAGGACAAGATCGCAGCTCAAAAACGCTCCAAACCCACCTTTGTTCCCTTCAAAAATATGGGTTCCCAACGACCTCCCATCACGCCTGCTCCTCAACTAACTCCTATCAAGCAATTGTCTAAAACAGAGATGCAGGCACTCCGAGAAAAAGGGATTTGTTATAATTGTGATGAGAAATTCACTCGGGGACATAGATGTGTTCAACAAAATCTCTATCTCTTGGATGTGGATTCTCCGCCTGCCTCGGAACTTGATGAAGAAGCTCCAGATACAGTAGATGATCAGGTCGACATTCAACACCCGCCTGTTGACACCCCATCTCAGGACAACCCACCCGAGATCTCTCTCCATGCTATAACCGGCATCACCACCCCACAAACAATGCGAGTCAGGGGATACTTCAAGAAGCTCCCTCTTACCTTACTCATTGATTCTGGTAGCACTCATAACTTCATTGATCCTCAAATTGCCAAACAGGCTGATTGTTTTGTCCATCCTTGCTCCAACTTTGAAGTCATGGTTGCCAATGGGGGCACCTTACCTTGCAAGGGGAAGTGTCACAATGTGCGTATCTCTATGGAAGATTATAACCTACGCTCTCACATGTTTTCCTTGTCCTTAGGCGGATGTGATGTGGTTTTGGGCATTCAATGGTTATGCACACTTGGCCCCATCTTATGGGATTTTGCTGAACTTTGGATGCAGTTTTCAGTCAATGGGGCACAACACAAATTTATGGGCTTACAACCAGGGTCTCTCTGCATCATCAGTTCACATCGCCTAAAAAAAATACTTAAGAAGAATTCACATGGTGTCATCGCTCAGCTCCATTCCATTCAGATGCACCCATCAACAGTCTCCACTACTTCCTTGGATAGATATGCAGGTGTCTTTGTTGAACCAACGTGCGTGTTGCCTTCAAGAGACCTTTCCGGTAAGAATTTAGCTGCATCTACCTCTTAGCAGGAAATGATGACTATTTTGCATACAGTACAGAAGTGGCAGCCATCCCTATTGGGGAATTATTTCTGCGTCAAGACTGATCTCCAGAGTCTGGAAACTTTCCTGGAACAACGGGTCTCCTCCCCAACACACCTGAAATGGGTTATCCAACTCATGGGTTATGACTTTGCGACCACTTACCAGAAGGGTAAGGACAATATGGTGGAAGATGCTCCTCCTCGCACATTTGATGACCCAGTTTCTCTTACATGTATTTCTCTGCTTGTTCCAAATTGGTTGCAATCTGTTCAACGGGGCTATCTCTTCTACGAACTCCATGCTTCTTCATCAGTAGGGCACTCTGGGTTCCTCAAAACGTATGATCAGGAACAATGTAACTTCTTTTGGAAGGGACTCAAAAGGAAAATTCAATGGATGGTGGTTGACTGATACTTTCCAGGTAAACAAGGGTGAAACTACCCTCCTTTCGGGACTGCTCGAACCCTTGCCCATCCCTCCATAGATTTGGACAACTATTTCTATGGATTTCCTAGAAGCGCTCCAGTGGTATAGTACCACATCTCAAAGGACACCATATGAAGCAGTCTCTGGATAGGCACCACCAATTCTTCTTCCATACACCTTCAGCAACTCCCCAGTTCAGGCAATTGACTCAATTCTTCGAAACCGTGATCAGTTTGTTCTCATTCTGCAGGACAATTTTCACATGGCAAGAATTCGATTGAAACAACAAGCCGATCAGCACCGTTCTGAGCACACTTTTCACATCCTTGATATGGTTCTTCTTCATCTACAGCCTTCCATGCAATCCTCCCCGAAACTCCAAAGGTGCCAGTGGCTCGGAATGCAACCCGAGGATGCTACAGGGGACCCACTCCTTCAGATTCTGCATCAATTTCCACATCTAAAGATTTGAGGACAAAGCTTTTTCTAAGGGAGAGGGGATGTTAGGAACCCATGTCTTTACTTTGTTAGTATATTGTTGTTGGATGCATATGCTTTGTAAGTCGTCCCATAGTATTTGTTGATCCATCGTTTATATTAGCCCATAGTATTGGACGCATATGCTTTGTAAGTCGTCCCATAGTATTATATGTCCCATGGTTTTGACTCATAGTATTGGTGCCTAGACTTAGCCCATGGTTTGTATTGACACATAGTATTGAACCATGGTATTGGTTCCTAGACTTAGTATATAAGTGTGTGTTGAGGCCTATGAAGGCATCGTGAAGTTATTTGTATTGAGCTTGCTCAAAGGAGGTTGCCCCCTCGAAGTGGCTTGTGATCAATATAAAAGTGATTCTGAGTTTTGTCATTTCTGTTATTTCGCATATTCTTATTAATTAATTGTTGCAGGTGCTTCACACAGTCGATCATGGAGAATGATGTTTAGGATGTGGTCCCAAGACCAGATGGGAAGTCTGTTGTGACTTCCAAGTGGATCTAAAAAATAAAGCATGCTCCAGATGGAAGCATAGAGAAATACAAGGCAAGATTTGTGGCTCGTGGCTTCTCCCAGAAAGAAGGGATAAATTATGAAAAAACCTTTACACCTGTAGCCAGATACACTTCCATCAGAATAGTACTTTCTCTGGTTGCAGTGATGAAGTGGAAGATACACCAGATGGATGTCAAGACAGATTTCTTGAATGGTGTAGTCGAAGAGGAAGTGTATGTGGAGCAGCCACTCGTTTTTGAGACACATGACAGGGAGTCATATGTGTGCAGATTGAAGAAATCCTTGTATGGATTAAAGAAAGCACCTAATACATGGTACGGCAGGATAGACAGCTTCCTGTCCAGTTTCGGCTTTACCAAGAGTAAAGCAAATTCCAACCTTTACTACAAGGGTGAGGAGGGAAATCTAGTGATACTTCTATTATATGTGGATGACCTGTTTGTGGCAAGTGAGGATAGATTGATTGCCGACACGAAGAGGAAGCTTGCTGCCGAGTTCAAGATGAAGGACTTGGGCATGATGCATTACTTTCTAGGTATGGAGGTGTGGCAGAGTTTAGATGGAAGCTTCCTTGGATAAGGGAAGTAAATAGTAGAGATCCTCAAGCAATTCAGGATGATGGACTGCAAGACCATGGCCACACCTATGGCATCGAACCTGAAGCTATTGTGTGATGCTTCATCAGAGTCGGTTAATGCCACAATGTATCGTCAGATGATTGGGTCCCTGATGTACCTGACGAACATGAGACCAGATATTTGCTTTGCAGTGAACACATTGAGCTAGTTCCTTACGGATCCTAGACATGTTCACTTGATTTCTGTAAAGCATATTATGAGATTGGGCAAGCAGTGCTGTAGATAGGAAGAGCACTTCGGGGTGTTGCTTCAGTATGGGATCATGTGTGATCTTTTGGTTTAGCAGGAAGCAGTCCTGCGTAGCACTGAGTATAGCCGAAGCAGAGTATGTCGCAGCTTGTTCGGCCAATGATGAGGCAGTATGGCTAAGGAAGCTACTGTCTCATTTATTTGATCTCCAGTTGGATGCTACTTGTATCTATTGTGACAACCAAAGTTGTGTGACGTTGTCAGAGAACCCCGTGTTCCATGAAAATTCGAAGCACATTGAGATCAAATATCACTATATCATGGATATGGTGCAAAGAGGAGCAGTGAAGCTCCAGTATGTTGCGACAGATGAGCAGATTGCAGATATGTTGACCAAACCACTAGCCAGAGTGAAGTTCGAGTACTTCAGAGAGAGGCTTGGTGTACTTCATATCGAGGTTCCTTCCAAAGGGAAGTGATGAGTCCAGAAGACGCAGATACACATGGGCTTTTTCGACACGGTTGTAGATGTGTTCTCCCATGGTCGTGATGTAATTGCCGAGCTTTTCTGACATGATTGTAGATGTGTTCTCCCATGGTCATGATGTAATTGCTCAGCCATTTTTCACATGGTGGTAGATGTGTTCTCCCATGGTGAAAAATTAAGGGCTGGAGCCTTCCCCAAATGGTGGTATATGTGTTATCCCATGTCAGTGGTGTAAGTGTTGTATGATGTGCATCTGGGCTGTGCTCCGTGGACGATGAGATGATCTAAAGAGGATGATCATGTGATGATGATATGCATCAGGACGTTGTTGTGATGATATGCATCAGGATGATGTTGTGTACATGATCAGGGTTATCATGTGATGATTATGTGCATTAGGATGATCTACTATATATGATGATGATCAGTATGATCATGAGTATCAGGATGATACTCCGTGGTCGTGGACAGATTGTGCAGGTAGCATAGAAAAGATCCTGGGAGATATGATAATTTGAGCTCGGATACTCTTTCAAGGTTTTGCTACAAGTTGGCCGTGGAAATATTGTGCAGGTAGCATAGAAAATATCTTGGGAGATCCGATAGTTTGAGCTCGGATACTCTTTTGAGTTTTTGCTACAGGTTGGCTGTGGACAGATTGTGCAGGTAGCATAGAAAAGATCCTGGGAGATCCGATAGTTTGAGCTCGGATACTCTTTCGATTTTTTGGTATAGGTAGCATAGAAAAGATCCTGGGAGATCCGATAGTTTGAGCTCGGATGCTCTTTCGAGGTTTTTCTATAGGAGGCATGTAATCAGTCCTGGAGATCCGATAGGTTGAGCTGTGTGCTCGTAAAAGTCCTGGGATGCTCTTTAGAGATCTTGTATTTTGCATATTCTTATTAATTAATTGTTGCAGGTGCTTCACACAGTCGATCATGGAGAATGATGTTTGGGATGTGGTCCCAAGACCAGATGGGAAGTCTGTTGTGACTTCCAAGTGGATCTAAAAATTAAAGCATGCTGCAGATGGAAGCATAGAGAAATACAAGGCAAGATTTGTGGCTCGTGGCTTCTCCCAGAAAGAAGGGATAAATTATGAAAAAACCTTTACACCTGTAGCCAGATACACTTCCATCAGAACAGTACTTGCTCTGGTTGCAGTGATGAAGTGGAAGATACACCAGATGGATGTCAAGACAGATTTCTTGAATGGTGTAGTCGAAGAGGAAGTGTATGTGGAGCAGCCACTCGGTTTTGAGACACATGACAGGGATTCATATGTGTGCAGATTGAAGAAATCCTTGTATGGCTTAATGAAAGCACCTAGTACATGGTATGGCAGGATAGACAGCTTCCTGTCCAGTTTTGGCTTTACCAAGAGTAAAGCAAATTCCAACCTTTACTACAAGGTTGAGGAGGGAAATCTAGTGATACTTCTATTATATGTGGATGACCTGTTTGTGGCAAGTGAGGATAGATTGATTGTCGACACGAAGAGGAAGCTTGTTGTCGAGTTCAAGATGAAGGACTTGGGCATGATGCATTACTTTCTAGGTATGGAGGTGTGGCAGAGTTTAGATGGAAGCTTCCTTGGATAAGGGAAGTAAATAGTAGAGATCCTCAAGCGATTCGGGATGATGGACTGCAAGACCATGGCCACACCTATGGCATCGAACCTGAAGCTATTGTGTGATGCTTCATCAGAGTCGGTTAATGCCACAATGTATCGTCAGATGATTGGGTCCCTGATGTACCTGACGAACATGAGACTAGATATTTGCTTTGCGGTTAACACATTGAGCTAGTTCCTACGGATCCTAGACATGTTCACTTGATTTCTGTAAAGCATATTCTGAGATTGGGCAAGCAGTGCTGCAGATAGGAAGAGCACTTCGGGGTGTTGCTTCAGTATGGGATCATGTGTGATCTTTTGGTTTAGCAGGAAGCAGTCCTGCGTAGCACTGAGTATAGCCGAAGCAGAGTATGTCGCAGCTTGTTCGGCCAGTGATAAGGCAGTATGGCTAAGGAAGCTACTGTCTCATTTATTTGATCTCCAGTTGGATGCTACTTGTATCTATTGTGACAACCAAAGTTGTGTGAAGTTGTCAGAGAACCCCGTGTTCCATGACAATTCGAAGCACATTGAGATCAAATATCACTATGTCATGGATATGGTGCAGAGAGGAGCAGTGAAGCTCCAGTATGTTGCGACAGATGAGCAGATTGCAGATGTGTTGACCAAACCACTAGCCAAAGTGAAGTTCGAGTACTTCAGAGAGAGGCTTGGTGTACTTCATATCGAGGTTCCTTCCAAAGGGAAGTGATGAGTCCAGAAGACGGAGATACACATGGGCTTTTCCGACATGGTTGTAGATGTGTTCTCCCATGGTCGTGATGTAATTGCCGAGAGTTTCTGACATGATTGTAGATGTGTTCTCCAATGGTCGTGATGTAATTGTTGAGCCATTTTTCACAAGGTGGTAGATGTGTTCTCCCATGGTGAAAAATTAAGGGCTGGAGCCTTCCCCGAATGGTGGTATATGTGTTATCCCATGTCAGTGGTGTAAGTGTTGTATGATGTGCATCTGGGCTGTGCTCCGTGGACGATGAGATGATCTGAAGAGGATGATCATGTGATGATGATATGCATCAGGACGTTGTTGTGATGATATGCATCAGGATGATGTTGTGTACATGATCAAGGTTATCATGTGATGATGATGTGCATTAGGATGATGTACTATATATGATGATGATCAGTATGATCATGAGTATCAGGATGATACTCCGTGGTCGTGGACAGATTGTGCAGGTAGCATAGAAAAGATCCTGGGAGATCTGATAATTTGAGCTCGGATACTCTTTCAAGGTTTTGCTACAGGTTGGCCGTGGAAAGATTGTGCAGGAAGCATAGAAAATATCTTGGGAGATCCGATAGTTTGAGCTCGGATACTCTTTTGAGGTTTTGCTACAGGTTGGCCGTGGATAGATTGTGCAGGTAGCATAGAAAAGATCCTGGGAGATCCGATAGTTTGAGCTCGGATACTCTTTCGAGTTTTTGCTACAGGTAGCATAGAAAAGATCCTGGGAGATCCGATAGTTTGAGCTCGGATGCTCTTTCGAGGCTTTTCTATAGGAGGCATGTAATCAGTCCTGGAGATCCGATAGGTTGAGCTGTGTGCTCGTAAAAGTCCTGGGATGCTCTTTAGAGATCTTGTATTTCGCATATTCTTATTAATTAATTATTGCAGGTGCTTCACATAGTCGATCATGGAGAATGATGTTTGGGATGTGGTCCCAAGACCAGTTGGGAAATCTGTTGTGACTTCCAAGTGGATCTAAAAAATAAAGCATGCTGCAGATGGAAGCATAGAGAAATACAAGGCAAGATTTGTGGCTCGTGGCTTCTCCCAGAAAGAAGGGATAAATTATGAAAAAACCTTTACACCTGTAGCCAGATACACTTCCATCAGAACAGTACTTGCTCTAGTTGCAGTGATGAAGTGGAAGATACACCAGATGCATGTCAATACAGATTTCTTGAATAGTGTAGTCGAAGAGGAAGTGTATGTGGAGTAGCCACTCGCTTTTGAGACACATGACAGGGAGTCATATGTGTGCAGATTGAAGAAATCCTTGTATGGCTTAAAGAAAGCACCTAGTACATGGTACGGCAGGATAGACAGCTTCCTGTCCAGTTTTGGTTTTACCAAGAGTAAAGCAAATTCCAACCTTTACTACAAGGTTGAGGAGGGCAATCTAGTGATACTTCTATTATATGTGGATGACCTGTTTGTGGAAAATGAGGATAGATTGATTGCCGACACGAAGAGGAAGCTTGCTGCCGAGTTCAAGATGAAGGACTTGGGCATGATGCATTACTTTCTAGGTATGGAGGTGTGGCAGAGTTTAGATGGAAGCTTCCTTCGATAAGGGAAGTAAATAGTAGAGATCCTCAAACGATTCGGGATGATGGACTGCAAGACCATGGCCAAACCTATGGCATCAAACCTGAAGCTATTATGTGATGCTTCATCAGAGTCGGTTAATGCCACAATGTATCGTCAGATGATTGGGTCCCTGATGTACCTGACGAACATGAGACCAGATATTTTCTTTGCGGTGAACACATTGAGCTAGTTCCTTACGGATCCCAGACATGTTCACTTGATTTCTATAAAGCATATTATGAGATTGGGCAAGCAGTGCTGCAGATAGGAAGAGCACTTCGGGGTGTGGCTTCAGTATGGGATCATGTGTAATCTTTTGGTTTAGCAGGAAGCAGTCCTGCGTAGCACTGAGTATAGCCGAAGCAGAGTATGTCGCAGCTTGTTCGGCCAGTGATGAGGCAGTATGGATAAGGAAGCTATTGTCTCATTTATTTGATCTCCAGTTGGATGCTACTTGTATCTATTGTGACAACCAAAGTTGTGTGAAGCTGGCAGAGAACCCCGTGTTCCATGACAATTCGAAGCACATTGAGATCAAATATCACTATATCATGGATATGATGCAGAGAGGAGCAGTGAAACTCTAGTATGTTGCGACAAATGAGCAGATTGCAGATGTGTTGACCAAACCACTAGCCAGAGTGAAGTTCGAGTACTTCAGAGAGAGGCTTGGTATACTTCATATCGAGGTTCCTTCCAAAGGGAAGTGATGAGTCCAGAAGACGCAGATACACATGGGCTTTTCCGACATGGTTGTAGATGTGTTCTCCCATGGTCGTGATGTAATTGCTGAGATTTTCTGACATCATTGTAGATGTGTTCTCCCATGGTCGTGATGTAATTGCTCAGCCATTTTTCACATGGTGGTAGATGTGTTCTCCCATGGTGAAAAATTAAGGGATGGATCCTTCCCCGAATGGTGGTATATGTGTTATCCCATGTCAGTGGTGTAAGTGTTGTATGATGTGCATCTGGGCTGTGCAACGTGGACGATGAGATGATCTGAAGAGGATGATCATGTGATGATGATATGCATCAGGACGTTGCTGTGATGATATGCATCAGGATGATGTTGTGTACATGATATGGGTTATCATGTGATGATGATGTGCATTAGGATGATGTACTATATATGATGATGAGCAGTATGATCATGAGTATCAGGATGATAATCCGTGGTCGTGGGCAGATTGTGCAGGTAGCATAGAAAAGATCCTGGGAGATCTGATAGTTTGAGCTCGGATACTCTTTCAAGGTTTTGCTATAGGTTGGCCGTGGAAAGATTATGCAGGTAGCATAGAAAATATCTTGGGAGATCCAATAGTTTGAGCTCGGATACTCTTTTGAGGTTTTGCTACATGTTGGCCGTGGACAAATTGTGCAGGTAGCATAGAAAAGATCCTGGGAGATCCGATAGTTTGAGCTCGGATACTCTTTCGAGTTTTTGCTATAGGTAGCATAGAAAAGATCCTGGGAGATCCGATAGTTTGAGCTCGGATGCTCTTTCGAGGTTTTTCTATAGGAGGCATGTAATCAGTCCTGGAGATCTGATAGGTTGAGCTGTGTGCTCGTAAAAGTCCTGGGATGCTCTTTAGAGATCTTGTATTTTGCATATTCTTATTAATTAATTGTTGCAGGTGCTTCACACAGTCGATCATGGAGAATGATGTTTGGGATGTGGTCCCAAGACCATTTGGGAAATCTATTGTGACTTCCAAGTGGATCTAAAAAATAAAGCATGCTGCAGATGGAAGCATAGAGAAATACAAGGCAATATTTGTGGCTCATGGATTCTCCCAGAAAGAAGGGATAAATTATGAAAAAACCTTTACACCTATAGCCAGATACACTTCCATCAGAATAGTACTTGCTCTAGTTGCAGTGATGAAGTGGAAGATACACCAGATGGATGTCAAGACAGATTTCTTGAATGGTGTAGTCGAAGAGGAAGTGTATGTGGAGTAGCCACTCAGTTTTGAGACACATGACAGGGATTCATATGTGTGCAGATTGAAGAAATCCTTGTATGGCTTAAAGAAAGCACCTAGTACATGGTACGGCAGGATAGACAGCTTCCTGTCCAGTTTCAGCTTTACCAAGAGTAAAGCAAATTCCAACCTTTACTACAAGGTTGAGGAGGTAAATCTAGTGATACTTCTATTATATGTGGATGACCTGTTTGTGGCAAGTGAGGATAGATTGATTGCCGACATGAAGAGGAAGCTTGCTGCCGAGTTCAAGATGAAGGACTTGGGCATGATGCATTACTTTCTAGGTATGGAGGTGTGGCAGAGTTTAGATGGAATCTTCCTTGGATAAGGGAAGTAAATAGTATAGATCCTCAAGCGATTCGGGATGATGGACTGCAAGACCATTGCCACACCTATGGCATCGAACCTGAAGCTACTGTGTGATGCTTCATCAGAGTCGGTTAATGCAACAATGTATCGTCAGATGATTGGGTCCCTGATGTACCTGACGAACATGAGACCAGATATTTTCTTTGCAGTGAACACATTGAGCTAGTTCCTTATGGATCCCAGACATGTTCACTTGATTTCTGTAAAGCATATTCTGAGATTGGGCAAGCAGTGCTGCAGATAGGAAGAGCACTTCGGGGTGTTGCTTCAGTATGGGATCATGTGTAATCTTTTAGTTTAGCAGGAAGCAGTCCTGCGTAGCACTGAGTATAGCCGAAGCAGAGTATGTCACAGCTTGTTCGGCCAGTGATGAGGCAGTATGGCTAAGGAAGCTACTGTCTCATTTATTTGATCTCCAGTTGGATGCTACTTGTATCTATTGTGACAACCAAAGTTGTGTGAAGTTGTCAGAGAACCCCGTGTTCCATGAAAATTCAAAGTACATTGAGATCAAATATCACTATATCATGGATATGGTGCAGAGAGGAGCAGTGAAGCTCCAATATGTTGCGACAGATGAGCAGATTGCAGATGTGTTGACCAAACCACTAGCCAGAGTGAAGTTCGAGTACTTCAGAGAGAGGCTTGGTGTACTTCATATTGAGGTTCCTTCCAAAGGGAAGTGATGAGTCCAGAAGACGCAGATACACATGGGCTTTTCCGACATGGTTGTAGATGTGTTCTCCCATGGTCGTGATGTAATTGCCGAGATTTTCTGACATGATTGTAGATGTGTTCTCCCATGGTCATGATGTAATTGCTCAGCCATTTTTCACATGGTGGTAGATGTGTTCTCCCATGGTGAAAAATTAAGGGCTGGAGCCTTCCCCGAATGGTGGTATATGTGTTATCCCATGTCAGTGGTGTAAGTGTTGTATGATTTGCATCTGGGTTGTGCTCCGTGGACGATGAGATGATCTGAAGAGGATGATCATGTGATGATGATATGCATCAGGACGTTGCTGTGATGATATGCATCAGGATGATGTTGTGTACATGATCAAGGTTATCATGTGATGATGATTTGCATTAGGATGATGTACTATATATGATGATGATCAGTATGATCATGAGTATCAGGATGATACTCCGTGATCGTGGACAGATTGTGCAGGTAACATAGAAAAGATCCTGGGAGATCTGATAATTTGAGCTCGGATACTCTTTCAAGGTTTTGCTACAGGTTGGTCGTGGAAAGATTGTGCAGGTAGCATAGAAAATATCTTGGGAGATCCAATAGTTTGAGCTCGGATACTCTTTTGAGGTTTTGCTACAGGTTGGCCGTGGACAGATTGTGCAGGTAGCATAGAAAAGATCCTGGGAGATCCGATAGTTTGAGCTCGGATACTCTTTCGAGTTTTTGCTATAGGTAGCATAGAAAATATCCTGGGAGATCCGATAGTTTGAGCTCGGATGCTCTTTCGAGGTTTTTCTATAGGAGGCATGTAATCAGTCCTGGAGATCCGATAGGTTGAGCTGTGTGCTCGTAAAAGTCCTGGGATGCTCTTTAGAGATCTTGTATTTCGCATATTCTTATTAATTAATTGTTGCAGGTGCTTCACACAGTTGATCATGGAGAATGATGTTTGGGATGTGGTCCCAAGACCAATTGGGAAATTTGTTGTGACTTCCAAGTGGATCTAAAAAATAAAGCATGCTGCAGATGGAAGCATAGAGAAATACAAGGCAAGATTTGTGGCTCGTGGCTTCTCCCAGAAAGAAGGGATAAATTATGAAAAAACCTTTACACATGTAGCCAGATACACTTCCATCAGAACAGTACTTGCTCTAGTTGCAGTGATGAAGTGGAAGATACACCAGATGGATGTCAAGACAGATTTCTTGAATGGTGTAGTCGAAGAGGAAGTGTATGTGGAGTAGCCACTCGGTTTTGAGACACATGACAGGGAGTCATATGTGTGCAGATTGAAGAAATCCTTGTATGGCTTAAAGAAAGCACCTAGTACATGGTACGGCAGGATAGACAGCTTCCTGTCCAGTTTCATCTTTACCAAGAGTAAGGCAAATTCCAACCTTTACTACAAGGTTGAGGAGGGAAATCTAGTGATACTTCTATTATATGTGGATGACCTGTTTGTGGCAAGTGAGGATAGATTGATTGCCGACACGAAGAGGAAGCTTGCTGCCGAGTTCAAGATGAAGGACTTGGGCATGATGCATTACTTTCTAGGTATGGAGGTGTGGCAGAGTTTAGATGGAAGCTTCCTTGGATAAGGGAAGTAAATAGTAGAGATCCTCAAACGATTCGGCATGATGGACTGCAAGACCATGGCCACACCTATGGCATCGAACCTGAAGCTACTGTGTGATGCTTCATCAGAGTCGGTTAATGCCACAATGTATCGTCAGATGATTGGGTCCCTGATGTACCTGACAAACATGAGACCAGATATTTTCTTTGCGATGAACACATTGAGCTTGTTCCTTACGGATCCCAGACATGTTCACTTGATTTCTGTAAAGCATATTATGAGATTGGGCAAGCAGTGCTGCAAATAGGAAGAGCACTTCGAGGTGTTGCTTCAGTATGGGATCATGTGTAATCTTTTGGTTTAGCAGGAAGCAGTCCTGCGTATCACTGAGTATAGCCGAAGCAGAGTATGTCGCAGCTTATTCGGCCAGTGATGAGGCAGTATGGCTAAGGAAGCTACTGTCTCATTTATTTGATCTCCAGTTGGATGCTACTTGTATCTATTGTGACAACCAAATTTTTGTGAAGCTGTCAGAGAACCCCGTGTTCCATGACAATTCGAAGCACATTGAGATCAAATATCACTATATCATGGATATGGTGCAGAGAGGAGCAGTGAAGCTCCAGTATGTTGCGACAGATGAGCAGATTGCAGATGTGTTGACCAAACCACTAGCCAGAGTGAAGTTTGAGTACTTCAAAGAGAGGCTTGGTGTACTTCATATCGAGGTTCCTTCCAAAGGGAAGTGATGAGTCCAGAAGACGCAGATACACATGGGCTTTTCCGACATGGTTGTAGATGTGTTCTCCCATGGTCGTGATGTAATTGCCGAGATTTTCTGACATGATTGTAGATGTGTTCTCCCATGGTCGTGATGTAATTGCTCAGCCATTTTTCACATGGTGGTAGATGTGTTCTCCCATGGTGAAAAATTAAGGGCTGGAGCCTTCCCCGAATGGTGGTATATGTGTTCTCCCATGTCAGTGGTGTAAGTGTTGTATGATGTGCATCTGGGCTGTGCTCCGTGGACGATGAGATGATCTGAAGAGGATGATCATGTGATGATGATATGCATCAGGACGTTGCTGTGATGATATGCATCAAGATGATGTTGTGTACACGATCAAGGTTATCATGTGATGATGATGTGCATTAGGATGATGTACTATATATGATGATGATCAGTATGATCATGAGTATCAGGATGATACTCCGTGGTCGTGGACAGATTGTGCAGGTAGCATAGAAAAGATCCTGGGAGATCTGATAATTTGAGCTCGAATACTCTTTCAAGGTTTTGCTACAGGTTGGCCGTGGAAAGATTGTGCAGGTAGCATAGAAAATATCTTGGGAGATCCGATAGTTTGAGCTCGGATACTCTTTTGAGGTTTTGCTACAGGTTGGCCGTGGACAGATTGTCCAGGTAGCATAGAAAAGATCCTGGGAGATCCGATAGTTTGAGCTCGGACACTCTTTCGAGTTTTTGCTACAGGTAGCATAGAAAAGATCCTGGGAGATCCGATAGTTTGAGCTCAGATGCTCTTTCGAGGTTTTTCTATAGGAGGCATGTAATCAGTCCTGGAGATCCGATATGTTGAGCTGTGTGCTCGTAAAAGTCCTGGGATGCTCTTTAGAGATCTTGCAGGTTGCAAGACACTCTTTTAAAGTTTTTCCTGACCACATGTAAAAGATCCTGGGAGATCCGATAGTTTGAGCTCGAATGCTCTTTCGAGGTTTTTTGGTGGTCACATGTAAAAGATACTAGGGGATCCAATGGGTTGAGTTGTGTGCTCGTAAAATTCTTGGGATGCTCTTTCGAGGTTTTGTTGACTCACATTCTACAAGATGTCCAGAGATGTTGAAGACCTACAAGAGGCTAGGCCTACAACCAGCATGAAAAAGGGTTGGCTCTATATAACTTCCTATGACGAGAAGAATTGAGAGATAGCACCAGTGATCGAGATGACGAGTACAACAGCAGTGACGATGATGCTCCGTGATCCAGTGACGATGATCGAGCTCCAGAATCGAAGACTTGTGCCAATATGTATTGATGACCTGTGTCAAGAGAATACCTTCCTAGTTAAGAGGGAGTGTTGATGTATTTGTAACTTCGGAAGATATTCACTTGTATATTGTATGTATTACATTTGTACTTTATTGTATCCCCAACGGAGATGTATTATTCCTCCGATTGGAAGTGTCATCATTTGTACTTGCAAGTGTCGCAAGTTATATTGTAAGTGTCGTAACTTATACTTGATGGGTTATTAGACCACCTTAGTGGGGTCGGCCCTGTATGAGTCATGTGGGTTAAAGGGTTATTAGACCACCCTAGTGGGGTCATCCCAGTCAACATTATGTTAAGTGTTAAGTTGGGTCCGACCTAGTTGAGTAAAGGTCAAGTGAAAGTAAAAGTATAAATAGAGAGTGTGACTCTCTCATTTGACACATTCACTCATTCACTCACTTTGCATTAGTGAGAGAGAGGAGGAGTGTGCACAAGTGGAGGAGGAGTAGCTGTTGCAGACATTTATCTTTTGGGGATTCATCTTGGTGATATTTGTATTGGCGCTTATTCTATCTCTAAGGAAGTTGCGGGGTTTTTCACCTCCTTGGTCAACAAAAGATGCTTATGTGTCATAATTTTATTTGACAATAGCTAACTTCATATAACCCTCACCTTGGTTAAGATTTTGAAAAGTTCATCTCGAAATATGACAAATAAACTTGAAATAATAAATATAGAGTATTTTATATTATCACTACTTCTAATTTCTTTAAAATATAAATCTCACATTAGTTAAAATGATAGTGGAGTAATTTTGAAATAATAAATATAGAGTATTTTATATTATCACTACTTCTAAATTCTTTAAAATATAAATCTCACATTAATAAATATGTTAGTGGAGTAATCTTGAAATAATAAAAGCATTTATATAACTAATCTCTTAAAAATAAAAATAAATAAATTTAAAAAAATGTCATAAATAAAAGAAAAATAGGAGAGAGATAAAATAATATCTAACTATTTTTCTGATAACTTTCTCTTCCAAACTCAGAATTTGACGTTTTTGGTACCATTGGAAAGGTCTCAATGAGACCTTTCCAATGGTACCAAAATAATCAATTTCTGAGTTCGGAGTAAAAATTTATCGCAAAAATAGCGAAATATTATTTTATCTCTCTCCTATTTTTCTTTTATTTATGACACTTTTTTAAATTTATTTATTTTTATTTTAAGAGATTAGTTATATAAATGCTTTTATTATTTCAAGATTACTCTACTAGCATCTTTATTAATGTGAGATTTGTATTTTAAAAGACTTCAAAGTAGTGATGATATAAAATAAAAATAGTGATTGTTTATTTTTAGTATTATTGTAATTATATTTTTTCATTATAATTTTAATTTTTTATTTTATTTTAAATTTTATTAAATATATTAAAAGAAGTAGTGGTACATTTATTAAAAAATTAAATAAATTATAATATAAATTTAAAAAATTTACCTCTATATCATTTATTGTGTATGCACAAGAATCTAAACCTTTCATTATTATTTTCAACCATCATCTCTTAACTCTACACAAACCCAACATACTTGTCAACTACCATTAATGAGATATTATAGGTTGACCTTCATTAGATAACACCTTTAACTTAATGTGACATAGCATATTTGTAGTGCGACGTGGCTTTTTTTATTATTTTCCTTAGGAGGCCCATTTTAGACCCAAAATTTCCTCTAATGAGGTCTTCTTACGCTCATTCAGAAAACTGCCAACTCCATTGATAAAAAACTGTCTCACAGCCTCTTGGTGGACTACAAAGTCAGTTACATATTTAGGAATTAGAGATGGGGATTTTGTACCCCCATACATTCTGATATGGGTTCCTTCAGTCGAAAATTGATAATCTCCATACTCGTTTATGACTACCATAGCGTTGTCAGATAGGCAGTTTGGTTCCTCATTGAAAATCAGTCAATACAGAGGAATGATCAATTCTTCACAAATGAGCTTGTAGTAGCTCGCATATTTATGGGTCCATGTGATCTAATAGGCCACATAAATGGGAGACTCAACCTGATTCCAGATACATCCCAATTTAGGGAATGGGTGCCTGGCCAGTATGCAGTCTATGAGATACGAGGACATGTAGAACTTTGCTTTCCTCTAGGTTAATCCTCCATGTGTTGCTGCTATTGTTGATGCTAGGCTTTCTGAGATGATATATGCCCAATTAAACACAGTGTTGTGGAAGGCTATATGATATATTAGGGGCACCTAGTTAAGCTTGTAAATGTTTCCATTCGCTCTCCCAAAAATTTTGCTTAGCATCAAAGCTATAATCCTGAATGGGGTTCTTAAGCTTTGACTATCATACTCCTCACTTGTTTTCAGCCTTAGTTGTTTCCCCAGGATTATCATTTTCTTGGCATACTCGAAGTGGTCCATGTTTACACCCCTGATCTAGTCTTCGGTCATCATGACCTTGGGCGGTAGTACTTTATATGCTAACGTTATGTGACCCGGATTGAAAGAGGAAAATCCTTCCCCTTTTGTGTTTGAGATGATCCTTGTGCTAACATCCACGTAAGGTAGGATCCATCCGATAACTTCTGAGCAAGGAAACAGCTCTAGGCGTGTGGTTGCTTTGGTGAGGCCCGATTTCTTGATGTTTTGGTATAACATCATCTCTTCAAGAGATGCCTCAAGTACATTTTCATCTTGAATCATCTGGTACAGTTCACCCCACTTGTATTCTTGGGTGATTCCTATTGTCGCTTTGGTGTCTTCGAACATGGTTTCGGTCGGAGCGTCGGCCACTATTTCTATGTCTGAATCTTATCCAGTTGTCTTGGACTTCATCTTGGAACTCCTTTAAATTTCCAAATCCTGATGAAACATTGGATCCAAGTGTAAGCAAGCTTTAATACCAAGGAAATAGCAGTAAGAAACATATAAAAACATCTTCGTAAATATTGTTCATGGGAAAACGAAGTTAAGAAAACATTACTTCCATGATATTGGATGTTTCTCTCGGTTATGTTCGCTATGCTTCAAAACAGTACATTGGTGTATAAAATTTAATATGCAACTAAAATTTCATAAGACATGATTTCAAATATGTTAACCAATGATCTTTACTAAATCACTAACCAGCTACCATATCCGTATCACTCCAATAAATGGTTGGGAGTTTATTATCAGGTATGAATGCTTTCGGGGTATGAATAACTCTTCCTTAATTCACCATGTTGTGGGAGTAGCAAAATAACGCTCCAGTTAGTGATGGATAACAACCAACGAGCGAAACTACCACGGATAGAGCGTCCATGCAGGAGGTATTGTGTGGGGTTGGAATTTACGATGGCCTTGGCGGTGCGTAACATGATAACGGCTGAAACCTACTCCCACTTGTGATTGTAAACACTATGAACAGCACAAAAGGTCTTGCACACCCATCCCACTCTAATTTCCCATAAGGCACCTGATCTCGTGAGGTTCATGAAACAAATCGGAAGGGCTTTGCGAGTTGGTTTCATGTCGGCAGGGAAGTTACTGTGTGGGTTTGGAAAACGTAATGGCCTTGGTGGTGTGTAACTGAATAATGGCTAAGGCCATCTTCCCCTCGTGATCGTAAGGGTAAAATTATGAGCATCCTGAAAAAACTCTTGAACAGCCATCAGACTCTACTTGCCCATAAATTATCGGTCTTGTGAGGTGTATATAAAAAAACATTCGCTCCGCAGATCACCAGGTTTTATGAGTTGATTTCATATCTAGCAGGAATGCCGCTATGGAAAACCAGAAGGCACAGGAAGGCTCTGTTATCCGCGGCATAATAACCCCATGCAGTTATTCCAACTGGAAAACTAAGAGAGCCATCGAGAGGGTGCTACCGGCTGGTAGATACCACCCAGGGTACTTGTCTGGAGTGGAAAACCCCTAGTCATGTTTGGATGAGACCTCTACTTCAAGAACTACCTGGGTGCAAGCAAATCAAATACACCCAACTAAAAAAATACCAATGATTTGCCTAAAAACAAAAATATAAAACAAAAGAAAAAATGCGTACAAACCAACGGTAAAAATTTTCACACAATACAAAAGTTCCAAACGAGAGCATGTCATTTTAGAATTGAACATGAGGGCATAGTAGGCTACCTAGCAGTTCCAGAGTGGTTTTGAGGACAAACGGTATTGGGCATTGGGCGTCTAGTGGTTGGTAGAGAAAAATTCACGAGAACGTCATTTGCAAAATTTTAAACAAATATGATATAGTCATGAATGCGAAAGGGAGAAGTTGGTGGAGTCATTAAATTAGGGAGTCTTTTTCAGCGTGAAAATTGTTGTAGTAAAGTTTTGTCGTCGACGTTTCGGCATGACTCGCATATTCGCAACGAAACGCATCGGCGTCATTTGTCATTCTACGTCGATGTCGGCATCATTTTGCCAGTTTGTGCCGACGTTTCAATGGCTTTATTCTATTTCAGAGCGACTCAACCATTACTTCAATATTTTTCCGACGAGCCTCTGAAATATCCAGCAACACATTTCGGCGTCACTTCTTATCTTGCAGCGAAACACGTTGGGCTCTTCCCACTCTTGCGTCGAGTTATTCTTTCACCGACGTCCCATCGGCTCCCTTTGTGTTTCTCGTCGACGTGTTTTGGAGACCCTTACACTTTCACGCCGAAACACGTCGGGACAACTCAGTGAGTTGCTCTGACTCGCAAGACTTCGGAAAAAATTCTAAGTGTCTGGCGTGATTCTTTAAAATGCTCTGTCTGTTTCGGTGTAACTCGGCGAGTTTCTCCAAAATAGGATTCTTCCCAAAAAAAACAAATATCGCTCCGTTCATTTCAGCGCCCGTCGGCGATTTGCTCCAACCGTTTCAGCAAGACTCAGCAGGTTCTTCCGACTGTTTCGGCGAAAATACTCGAGTTATACTTAAGCCCAAAAATTGCTTTCTTCACTTGATTTTCAGGAAAACTTCTAAGTGACAAAGGTGAAATTTTATAGGATGAGCTAAACTCTAAGTAGACTTTAAAAAATAGGAGGAGGGGCCCTACAATTTTAAGAAAATTTTGGGGATTAGGTTGCAGCAACAACAATTTCCGATTGGCTGGTGAACACAGATCTCTGAACAATTTCTTTTTAAAATCAGAAGTGCTTGTATGTTATTGAATCTAAATGTAAAACAATGCCTTCATCGATTTTTTTTTTCAACATTTTAAAGGGCCAAAGTTCTATACAGGGAGGTAGTCTTTCTTGCATCATATTGGTCATTCGTTTCGGGAGATAGGGTAACCTGGACTGGATTACTTGAATACTCTCCTAAGGCCATAATATGGATTTCATTTTAGTTCCATCTTTCAGATGCCCCTAAAGATGACTCCACGGGATTGTAACAAAATCAAACAGATGTATTCATTTGTTCCTCATTCCCATGCTATAAGCATTTTTTTTTATGCTTTCTTTTGACGAAACTTTATGGTATGAGTCTTTCCTTGATAGTCCTTTAATGTCTTCAATATTTGACGTGGTTCTTCCATCCATGATGTCCTTTTGTGTGAGTGAGAAAATTATTTGTTTGTCATACTCACGGATGGAGAAGAACCTTTCTTGGCTTGTCATCTTAGGCGATCTTCTTGATTGGATATGTCTATATTCAAAACCATTTCTTTGATGGAGAGGAAAACTTTTCAGAATTTTGACTCTTCATTATAATCCTTTTGGCTTTGAATTTGTAGCATGGAATCATTTTAATTGCAATACATCTCTAAGAGTTGATTCCTTTCCGTGGGTCCATTGTAGCGGCTTCCTGAGATGGTTATTATGTGTAAATGGATGGAGCCCCAAGATGTAATTTGGAATTCGTGGGTCTTAGTTATTTCACAGGGTTTATAATGACTCAACATGAACATGAAGCAGGTTTCCCTTTCTAAAACTGGGCAGCAATTAAAATCATAAATGACAATGTTATACAAAATAATTATCTTTCTATAAACTCATTCTGATCTTCTGGTGATGGTCGTGAGATTGTTCAGATCCCTGTGTTTCCGCATGTCAAATGTTGAGATGGGGTTTATTTGAATTTAAACAATGCAAAGACAAACAAAGTAAATCAAACAAAGCAAATCAAACAATAAGCAAAAACAAGGATAGAATTTACTAATCTAGAAAATGGACAAACTAGAAAGCTAAGAAACAGAAATTATTTATGTACATAGGTTTCCCTAAATCTAGTTGAAGTATTGTTTTAGAGCTAGGTCGTTGACAGGGAGATTCTCCTCCTCCCCTTGTAAATTTTGCAGTTTGTATGTCGTTGGGCCAAGCTTTTTGGAAATCTGATAGGGGCCAATCCATAAATGTTGAAACTTTGTATGTTTTCCCTTCTCATCATGCAGGTGATCCCATTTCAGAACTAAGTCTCCTACCTCAAAACTTCTCTTACCGTACTTTTGTTTATCAAACCATATTTTAACAATATCCTGGTGATGATTGAATCTATCCTTGGTCTTTTTCCATGATTCTTCGATTTTCAGCAGAGTAATTATTCGGGACTACAAGATTTCACTACTAGATCCTTGAGAGGCCTGGGTTAGTTGCAGGGATGGGAGTAGTATGTTCGGTGGGAGTATAGATTCTTTCCCATAGACTAATGTATAAGGATAAACTCCTAAAGAATCTTTTGGAGTGACTCTATCTGCACATAAAGCATTTGGAAGAGCTACATGCCAATTTATCTGACTCTCAATAACTGTTTTCTTTAAAATTCGGATGAGATTTTTATTTGTAGATTCTGCTAGTCCGTTTCCTTGAGGATAATAATTAGCTGAATAATGCAGTTTGATTCCTCTTTCATAAGCAAATACAATTAGTTTAACAGACGAGAAGTAAGTTGCATTATCAAAAACTAGGGAAATTGGAACCCCAGACCCGGTTATGATGTTTTCCTGCAGAAATATGATCACTGCATCTTCATTCACTTTGAGAAAAGGAGTAGCTTCCATCCATCGTGTAAAATAATTGGTATTTGTGAGGATATATCAATTTTGTTTCGAAGAATTTGGATTGATCTCTCCAATAATGTTTATGCACCATTGCTCAAATGACTCTGAGATGATAATTGGTTGCAATGGTCCTGCTGCTTTCAGTAATCTACCAGCACTCCTTTGGCATACATCACACTTCCTTGCATAAGCATGAGCATCTTTGAAAAGAGTGGGCCAATAGTATCCAGCTCTTAGTATTTTGTGAGCAGTGGTATCCCTAGAATAATGTCCCCCTGCAGGGCCATCGCGTAACTCTTTGACCTTATCCGCATCTTCTTTCTCAAGGAATCTAAGAAAAATTCCATCATAATTTTTTTAAAAGAGTACTCCATCAATTATCTGATAATATGTCGATTTCAATCGGAGCGCCCTTCTCTGCTTAGAAATCCAGTGTTCTAGAAAATATCCTTGTTGGAGATAGTGCACCAAATCTCTGTACCAAGATTCCGTAGTATTGAAAATGGAACATACTTCAATTAAATTCAGTTCAGCTTCGTTTTCCCGATCACGATCCCCGTCAGTTGTGTTTTCAATGAGAAACTTACACAACCCTTGACCTTTGACAATAGTGGTTGGTTTTAATTCTAGATCGTATTAATGTAATGCATTTACCCAATTTCCTGGTCTCTCCCCCAACTCCTTTTGTACAAATAACGATCTAACCACTGGATGAGGTACTATAAATTTTGTTATGTTCTTCAAAATGTAAGGCCTGAACTATTTTAATTCCTTAAATACCGCATATGCTTGTTTATCCACAGCTGGGTAGTTCAGTTCAGCTCCTTGTAACCCAGTGCTCATGAAAGATATTGGATACTCATCACCTAGTTCTCCTTTTTGTGTGAGCACTACTGCAAGAGAATTGTCTGAAGCAAAAGTATACATGATAAAATCCTTTTCGAAGTCTGGACTTCTTAGAGAAGGTGCATGAGCTATAGCATTCTTTATATCCTTGAAGGCATTCTTCTCAACATCATTCCATTTGAATTGTACACTTTGCTTTACCATTTGTTGAAAAGGCTTCACAATTTGCGTGAAATTTGGTACAAACCTTCGAACAAAATTTATAGTGCCCATAAATGATTGCATAGTCTTTTTATTATGGGGCATGGAAATCTGAGTTATTGCCTAAATTCTTTCTGGGTCAATCGAGATTTTTTTTTGGAGTGATGTGTCTGAACAATTTTCCTTCGAGTACAACAAAAATACTTTTCTTCGGATTCAAAGATGTACCATATTTTCTGCAATGATAAAAAATCGGCTTCAAATGGAAAACATGGTCCTCTCGTCTCTTAGAAAAAATGGTTACATCATATAAATATATGACGATGCAGTGGCCGACTAATACTCAGAATGAGATATCCATGGCCCTTTGAAATGTGGCTCCAACATTCATAAGGCCAGAAGGCATTTGCGAAATGTAGTCTTGATTCAATCTTGCTCGGCCACTAATACTTGATTATAGCCCGAAAAACCATCTAGTAGGGAGAACAATTATGATCCTGATACCATTTGCAAAATTTGCTCCATTGGTGGCACCGGATAGTTGTCTTTGTCCGATGCTTTATTCAAATTTTGAAAATTGACACATAATCATATCTCTCTGGATTTCTTCCTTACAGGGACCAAATTAGCCACCCATTCGGAGTGTCGAACTTTGAAAATAATCTTAGCATCTAGCAGCTTCTTTAACTCCTTTTGTATTAGCGGTTCAAGTGTAGGATGCATCTTTTTGAGTTGCTGTTGAAATGGATTTATACCTGGTTTAATGGGTATCACATGTTGTATGATGTGAGTGTCATAGGTCTTCAAATCTTCATAAGTCCATGCGAAAATGTCTTTGTATTGCTGAAACAATTTAATGAACTTGCATATTTCACCAGGCGAGCAGCATTTTCCTAAATTGACATACTTAGGTTCAGCTTTTGTTCCTAACTTTCACCAACTCATACTACATCGAGGAACTGTTTGTCTTGACATTTTCCGATCTTCTGAATTTATTTTGTAATTCAAACAATCCTTCAAGAGTTCTTACTCCCTTTGGCATAAAATTCCCCTTACTTATATCCTTCCTCTGTAAATCCAACTGGTGTTCTTCTTCATCAATTATGGATTCTTTGAAAGAGTCTTCGTTTGTCAAGAAACTAATAATATATTCATCATCATCGAACACCCTCAGATTCGTAACGTTATCAGTGTTGGTTGTGGAGCCAGATCTTCTAGTCTCATAGATGATATTGTATCAGCCGTGTTTGTACCCCAGTTTTATATGATATTTAGGTGGACTGTACAGTCACCCCAGCGGGGGGGTGTGGGGTGCATCGCCCCCCCACGGGGTTCCAGGGGGGACCATCCCCCCTGGTTGAGGGGTCCGGGGGTCAGCGGTCCCCCGGGGGGGGTTCGGGGGCAGCGCCCCAGAGAAATGGGGTTTCGGGGGCAATGCCTGCGAAGAAAAATTTTGGGGTTGTTTTCACCAGCTGTTTTGCGGGGCCATGGTTTTGGGTATCCCGTGGTATTTTCCCATTGTATTTCTCTTATAAAATAAAGACATTGTAATACGGCTAGGGATGATGATGTATTAGGTTTTATACATTGTAAAGATCTCTGAGATCAGGAGAGAGACTTTGAAACAGAGAAGAGGAAGTGCAGCGGTTGTGCTGCAAGTTGTATCCCTTCACCTTGCTGGACGGTAATAATAATAAGGACTGGAAAATTCAGTGTGGACGTAGCCCAAGTTGGGTGAACCACGATATATCTGTGTCTCTCTTGTAATGTGTATGTGTGATTATATTTGCATTTCTGTTTATTGTTATTGCTCTGCGACCCTGTTTTTCTAACAATCAGGTACTGATGTCCTGAAAAATAATTCAATAGAGCATTTATTATTTGTCGGTACTAATCTAGAAGCATAAGTAGCTAATAAATCAGTTGCAGCATTCTGTAATCTGGGAATGGCATTTATGTTAAAAGCATTAAACTATGATATCAAATTCCAGACATCAGATTGATATCCTTTCAGATTTGAGATAGACAATGAATAGTATTTCTTATTTGTCTGACAACTATTTCTGAGTCACCAAAAACCATTAAATTCTTGACATTTAAATCAATGGATCCTTTTAGACCTTGGACTAGAGCTTTGTATTCAGTAGTGTTATTTGTGCATTCAAACTCTAGCCTATAAGGGAGAAATTGTTTGTTTCCTTCAGGTTCAACAAGAACACACTCGACTCCTGATCCCTCTTGTGTTTTGGAACCATCAAAATATAAAACCCAAAATTTATTATCTCCTTCAACTACGTTAATACTATCTCCTAAGTCAGTAACTAATTCTACTATATTACAATCAATGTCATCAGTCTGTGAGAATTGAAGGAGATCGAACTTTTTTTTTGAATCATGACTAGCATCTTCCGTTTGATAATTTCCTGGTTCAATTTCTAAGAAATAATTCCCAAAACTAAATATGAGAAGTTTACCAGTTCATTCTTTTCTTCTAACTGATTTACATTATGTTTCATGTCAGACTCTCTTAGTACTTTAATTTGATTATGTCTATTTTGGTATGGCAGCCATAAATGAGACCAATCTGTTGCAAAATAACCATTTAGTTTCGTTGAACAGTCCCTACTTAATATCAAACCGTAAGCTTCAGGTATGTCTACTACCATGATATCAATGAATTGACACACCCTTGGGTCTGCAAATAATCTGATCAGTACATTTTTCATTTCCCCTATAACCTTAAAAGCAGATCTGTCCAGTTGTATAATCTGAAAAGGGGACGTTGTAGGTTTCCCATTGATTTTTTTAAAAATAGACAGAGGCATAACATTGGAGGAAGCTCCAGAATCTACCAAACATTAATGCACATTATGATTAAAGATCTCAAAAGTTAAAAGGAAAGGCAGAGTCTGAGATTTTGATTTTCCACCAATGCTTGCTTCGTTAATCTCGGTATCGGACTCAACTACCTTTGTTGTGTTGCTTGGTTGTGGATCAAAAGCTTCTAATAAAAATTTTCTCTGTTGTGGGAGATTATACAATTCCAACAATAATATGTTTTCTTTGGTTTTCCTAATGTCTTCCACAATTTCATATCCCATACTATGATCTACAACACCCTTTTCACCACTGTCAAATTTGTTTCCTGTGGGTCTTACTTGCTTGTTTATCAATGGGTTTGTCTCTTTCGTAATTCCATAATTTACTTTAGGTTGTGACTGATATATGCAATTGTTATTTTTTATATTCTCCTTTGTTGTTTTCACTTTAGGTAGTATTACACTTTGGTCCTCAACTGGCCCTTTGCTTCTAGTGGCATAATTCACGGATGATACCTGAATTTCTTCCACCTTTTCTTCTTCATTTACTCCCAAAGTAGGTTCCCAATCCCATAATACCATTGTGCTTTCCTCATTCTGATCTTCTTGTTCGTTGGCTTGATCTTCTTCTTGTTCTTCCTGGACTATCAACTGCGTATCTAATAATTGGTTCATCACCAGAGTCATTGAGTTAATCCATTGTGGGCAACTCTTTTCAGAGTAATGTTCTTAATGGAAAATGTAGAAATTATCCATGCCAACTTCATTCAAATCAAAAAACTAGAGTTGTTCAATGGTGGTTGGGGTTGTGCATTTTCTTCCCTTTTCTTATAGAAATGCTTGAATGGTTTTCTCGATGAACTCACCCCCTTTTCCTTTTCCAAATCTATTATCTTGTTAGATAACTTTTGTACCATTTTTACCACATTTTCTAATTCATTCGAGGGCTCCTCTTTGGGTATGTATAATATCAGAGGCTTCTTACTCGTCGTTGGTTTCACTTCCAGTTCCAATGTATGTTTCATGATGCTATCCAGGTCAGCCTCTATTTTCTTGGCTTCTTTGTAGTTTTCTATCAAAGTGGCCTTAACTACTCTCTTGACAAACATGGCTATGGGTGGATAAAGTGTTGAAGTGTAATATTCTACCAAGGATTATTCAACAGGTTTTGTTATAGCACTGAATTTTTTTAATAAGGTAGTGAATCTCTGGTTGAACTCCTGTACCTTTTCTTTATTTTCCATCCTCATAGACAACAGTTCTTTCATAAGCGTGGCAATAGTCTTTTGGTTGCCAAATTTGTTTACAAAAACCTTTTCAAAACTGTCCCAGTCTGCTATAGAATTTGTTTGCAAACTGAAATACCATGAAGATGCTCTAGGTTTGAAAGTTTAAGGGAAAATTTTGCAGACTACATCTTCATGTTCCACATTTAAAAGATTCAAAGCCATATAGAAACTGTTCAGGTGGTCTTTGGCAAAAATACCTTTTGTGGGATCGAATTTTGGTAGTACTCTTTCTGTGTGCTTAGGAAAATCATGTAAAGGTGCATCCAGGTTGAGCGGTCCTATGGCTCTCCATGCAGGTGGTTGGTTAACGTTGTGAGACATGATACGCCTGGGAGAGTGAGGTGATGTGTGATGTGGGGTATGAGGTAATGCGTGAGCTTGAGGGGATTTGGGTCCCAACTTATCAACGCGATCTGGGATTTCTTAAAATGATAAATCCAACAAATCCTCCAAATATTCTAAAAGCATGAAATCCCTGGTGTGTGTGACCTGTATCCTGGGAGATCTCCTTCTAGGTAAGGAAGGAACTACAATCAATCCTCCAATATTTCTCACGTAAGATCTTGTATGTCTCTAAAAGTTGTATATTTCTGCGAATGGGACAGCGTATAAACGTTCTGTATTTTCAGTTTCAGAAACTAACTTTTCTTGATGTTCATTTTCAGGAATCCCTTCTTCTGATATGGTTGTGTTTAATGGATACCCAGAAAAATTCCTTGTCTAAAACGGGTTTCCTCTACCATCCATTCACCAGCGATCCTCCGTCTAGCGCCAAAACTGTTGATGCCTAGAAATTCTCAGCATCGACGGTAGGGATTCTCCCCAGTAAATGATCTCAATTAGATCACTCACCGTTTGGTGAGGGGAATCCGTCTGGTTTACGGTCAGTCTACCGTAAGTGTGTTTGTTTAGTTTCTTTGCTAGTTGCGGCCTTGATCCACTATTTATGTAGTTTTAGTTTTAAGATATGAAATGTAAGTGCCCTAACTACTGCATTTAACCTATAACTGACAGAAAGAAGCCTCAACAAGTGATGCGTAGGTTCTTACCTCCCGTCTTATCAATTCTACCTTATCAATTTGCTAAAATCTATCCTAAGCTAACTAGCCTATCCCTGCAGGAAGGAAATTTGAATTAAGAGTAATAAACTGGAAATGTTCAGACAAGTCTAACAGATAGTTTTTCAAACACAGTAATCACATTTACAGCAGAAAGAATACCAAAGATAGCTTTGATATAATTAAATCATTAATTACTCATTCAACACATAAACATTTGCATAGAAAATGAAACCATTCATCACCATTTGAAATAGTTCAGGAAAGTTAGAACAATCTCACAGTATGTGCTACGAATGAATGCAGAAATAGTTCCACATTAAACATCCCACACATTCCACGCAAAGATCTTTGTGCACGCTTTTCCCAGCAAACAGTTCCTTTCTTATTAGCAAAAAAATAGTTCTCATACAAAAATTATGACGTCTATTATGCTAGCAAAATTCCTTTAGCCAATATAAATCTCCTGTATTTATATTACAAAGGGTTTGTCTTCACATGATAGTTTGTTTCGACTTCCCTAACCTTTGGACTCCCCAATTCATCCTCTAGTGTTTGTATAAGAAAAAAACAAATAAACTACAATTAACAATTACCTTCCTGACGGGCCCCCCAAACTAGAGATCTAATTATGCCATATGTTAGCCTCTTCAAATATAATATCACATTGTACAGGCTCTAAAAATTTCAAATACATTTCATGATATGATAAATATTTTTCCACATTTGTCACCCCTTCTGCTGCAGCTTTGCAGTTGTCCTCCAGGAAATAAGCATTTATGGATGCTTGTCCAATATAATGATGGAGATCCTCTTCTATCAGCACGTCCAATTTTCTGATATATTCTATATCCTCCCACAATCCATTCTGCAACTCCATTAAGCGTTGATCTTTCGTGGGCAGCTCATTCATATCTAGGGCCATGGAGAGATGAAATTTTTCATGGACCTGATGAATCCTCTTGTAGAACTCTACACATTTCTCAATAGAATTAGGGACTTCAACATTTATCCTAATGTCAGCTTTTCTGCAAAACTCAAGGAGTTCCATATCTAAATTAAGGTCTACAATCGCCTTCTAGGGCAAGTGATCAGGGAACTCTATTTTCCCTTCTCTCCATGTCATCTACCTCTTAATCTTATTTAAAGTGTTAAACAATCTTTGCCTGATCACTACTGATTCTGCAGCAATCGCGTTCATCCTCACTATTATTTGTTTCATTTTGTAGATTTCTTCAGTGATCAATTCTTGCGAGCGAAATATCTTCTCCTAAATTTTGCATGCATGTTCATGGAAAGAATTCATGTCTTGTTTCTTATTATTTTCCAACTCCACCTGTTCTTATAGAGATTCTTTCTCCTTGACCAACTCCTCTATCTTCACTTTCAAATCTTCAGCCTGTTGATTCGCTGCTGATTCTCTTGTTTCTAATTCACTGATATGAGCGTTAAAATCACTTCTTTTGCCCTCCATGATCATTAATTGTATAGTCAACGCCTCCTTCTTTGTGTCCATATTCTGATAGTCAGTCAGTAATTTTTCCTTTTCAACTGTTATAGCATCATGTTTCCTTTTCAGCTCTATTCCCTCTCCTCACACCTTTACTAAATTATCTTTTAACTTCATCATTTTTTCCTTATTGCGCTCAATATCATTCAACGGCTTATCAATGTTATCTGCAATTGCTTGTGCAGTTTCTATGCTTATAGATGTTGTGAACTTAGGGTCTTTGTGGATGCCCTCCATGATAGTGATTTCTTGGATAGTGACTATATCAGGCTTGGAGCCCATCTTCAATCTCTTCTCTGACCTTCTTGTGATGGTTTTCCTACTCGAATAAAAATGTATTATTTCCAATTTGGCCATTGTGTGTTGTTTGGACGGCGTAAAAGGTGTGAGCTGAGCTCTACAAATGGGAGATGTCCTCCAGTAAGTGTGACTCCTGATACCTGCTACAAACATAATAGTAGATTAATAATAAAGATAATTAATTGTAACATTTCCTTTCCCTTGGGAAAGCTTTGTCCTCAAAGCTGAGTTTTCTCATGACGTCTTTTATTCTGGCTCTATGTCACACTGATGACTTGAGAGATGCGATTTTGATTACGACCATTGCCTCCTTTTGATTATTTTGTCTTGGTATTTGCATTAAGTATGAACTTGGTGAAGTTTTGTTTACGCTTTTTCTACTTTTTTGATTGCTTATTTTAACTATGTTTATCGTCAATTGAACATGCTCAACATACATTATGACCTTAACTATTTTCGTGTTGTTATTCCCAACACATTTTGTGTCAGTTCCTTCATTACTATGGTATGTTATATCTTTGTCTTGCATATTATCTTGATCAATGTCATTACTCTCATCGGAGATGACATACTGGCCTATTGTATCTTCCTCTTTTTCATCAACTTGGGTGGCTTCTTCTACGTGATTTTCACCTCCGTCTTCATTTTATTTAAACTTTTCGTCAATAGATTTCTTTATTTCATCTATATCCTTAAGGATTTTCTCAAGGAGACTTATGAATTCGTCACTATAAGATGCCATGGATGTTGTACAAGGGATGAGAGGTTTTTTTTAATAATATTATTATTTTTAACAATATTAAAATAATTATTATTATTATTATTAATGTTTTGAATTTTTGAAATATTATAATGCAATATTATAAATTTTTTTTTTAAGGAATATTTAGGGTTTTAAGCGTGGTATGGAATTGGAGAGATTTTCCTGAGTGCCAGGTATGAAGATGGCGGTGGTCGAATTCAGATGGGAGGTTTCCTGGAGCAGCGAGGGGTGGGGCAGCAGCTTGAAGGTGGTCGTGGGTATGGTGTGCAGGAAGGGGAGCCGACAGAGATGGAGTGTGGGAGGAGGGCGCGGGGGTGTGGAGTGGAAGGTGTGGTAAAGGAAGGGCACGGTGGCACGTGGGAGTGGAGGTGGAGTAGGAACGAGGGGCTGGGGTGGAACGTTGGAGCGGACAGGGATCAGGTGCGGTTGAAGAGGAGCGTGGAGGAGAAGAGCACAGGGAGGAGCGAAGGGATGGAGGGGAGGCCGAAGGACAGTGCGGATGACGCGTGGGGATGGAGTGGTGGAAGGAGAGGGACGCAACATGGAGGCAGGAGAGTGAGGAGGGAGGTCAGTGCGTGAGAGAGCCATGGAGTTTGGGCGAGCAGAGAGTTGAGGGGAGAAGGCGCAGTGCAGCCGATTGAGTGGGAGGAGGGAGCGAGTGGGCATTTGTTTCAGGAGGGAAACGAAGGATGGAGGATGAGCAGGCGGGGAAAGGGAATGAGAAGAAGAGATGGGAACGGGAAGGCGTTGGGCAGGTGGATGGATGGGATCCGCAGGGGAGATCCGAGAGGGAGTGAGGGAGAATGAAGAACGTGGGATGAGCAGCAAAGGGTGAGAAGGGTGGTGGAAGAGCCGAATCCGAGCTCTTAGGGGAGGAGTGAAAGCTCTGATACCAAATGAAGCGAATATTTATTCGTTCACACAATAAATATTACCAGAACACCTGAATATTAGATAAGTCATTAATAGAAAAATATATATTGATATTTGAATAGATAAGAAGACGATTTAATATTACAACATAGCTCGCCTTATATATGGCTTGAGCACTCATAGTGAAGGGTTACGTCCCTTCACATTAATAATAAACTAATTAATGATTAACAATTATTATTTATTTAATATGCAATTTATATTCGTAGCATTGCCACTCTCTTTAAGTACAATTAATTATGTTTATTATTAATCTACTATTATGTTTCTAGCAATACCCTTGGTGAATCTATATCCATGTCCTGTATACTTGGGCCTCCACCTTGGGTTCCTTCTATTTCCACAGCTTCCTTGGACTTATCTTCTTCTTCCTTTCTCCTATGTTGCTTAGTTGCTTCCCTTTCTTCTCTTTCTCTTCTTTCCTCTTCCGCTTGTCTTTTATCTTCTTCTTCTTTTTGAAACCTCTCAGCCTCCTCTCTTTGATTCCTCCTTCATCTTTCGTTCTGCTTCCATTATTTTTATCCTTATGGCTTCTGCTCATTGCTTATGTAATTATGCCTCCTTTGCAGTGCCGGTAGTATGACTGGGGCCGTCACCAGTTTTCTAAACAAACCGTTAGTTTAGCTCAGTCATGTTACTCGCTCTTTGATACACCTCCTCGTCTTTAAGAAAGTGATCTATGTATTCGAAGGATGTCTTGCATGTCGTGCAATGGTTAGAAACCTTTTTCCGGCTATCATTTCTTACAAAAAATTTCTCTCCAAAATGGAAAGCTTCTAAACCTTTTATGAAGGCTTCGGCACCTTTTACCTTGGGAAATGTGTAGGCCCCAATGATGAATGGTAACGGTGGGTAGGAGGCCTTCTTATGCTCATTCAGAAAACTGCCAACTCCATTGATAAAAACCTACCTCGTGGCCTCTTTGTGGACTACAAATTCGGTTACATATTTAGGCATTAGAGATGGGGATTTGGTACCCCCATACATTCTGATATAGGTGCCTTTAGCGAAAAGTAATAATATCCATACTCGTTTATGACTTCCATAGGGTTTTCAGATAGGTAGTTTGGTTCCTCATTGAAAATTAGCCAATATAGAGGAATGATCGATTCTTCACAGATGAGCTTGTAGTAGCTCGCATATTTATGGGTCCATGTGATCTGATAGGACACATAAATGGGAATCTCATCCTGATTCCAGATACATCTCCCTGACCAGTATGCATTCTATGAGATACGAGGACATGTATAACTCTACTTTCCTCGAGTTTAATCCTCCCTATGCTGCTACTGTTGTTGATGCCAGGCTGTCTGAGATGATATCTGCCCAGTTAAACACAATTCCATGGAAGGCTATATGATATATTAGGGGCACCCAGTTAATCTTGTAAATGTTTCCATTCGCTCTCCCAAAATTTTGCTTAGCATCAAAGCTATAATCATGAATGGGGTTCTTAAGCTTTGGCTATCATACTCCCCACTTGTTTTCAGTCTTAGTTGTTTCCTCGGGATTATCATTTTCTCGGCATACTCGAAGTGGTCCATGTTTACACCCCCAATCCAGTCTTCGTTCATCATGACCTTGGGCGGTAGTAGTTTATACGTTGTCATTATGTGACCTGGATTGAAAGAGGCAAATCCTTCCCCTTTTGTGTTTGAGATTATCCTTGTGCTAACATCCACGTAAGGCAGGATCCATCCAATGAATTTTGAGCACGGAAACAACTCTGGGTGTGTGACTGCTTTTGTGAGGCTCGATTTCTTGATGTTTTGGTATAACATCATCTCTTCAAGAGATTCCTCGGGTACATTCTGATCTCGAATCATCTGGTACAATTCACCCCACTTGTATTATGGGGTGATTGCTAATGCTGCTTTAGTGTCTTCGAACATGGTTTCAGTCATAGCGTCAGCCGCTATTATTGTGTCTGAATCTGATCCAGCTGTCTTGGACTTGCTCTTGGAACTCTTCTTTGCATTTCAAAATCCTAATGAAACATTGGATCCAAGTGGAAGCAAGCTTTAATACCAAGGAAATAGCAGTAAGAAACATATAAAAACATCTTCGTAAATATTGTTCATAGGAAAACGAAGTTAAGAAAACATTACTTCCATGATATTGGATGTTTCTCTCGGTTATGTTCGCTATGTTTCAAAACAGTACACTAGTGTACAAAATTCAATATGCAACTGAAATTTCATGAGACATGTGTTGACACTATATCTGAAAAATACTCAAATCCTAAAAAAAATTGCCAAAATAATCTAGAAGCAGTGAAATTACCACAAAAAGGTTGAAGAAAAGGTTTGAAATACAAAAACAAGAAGGAAAAACCCACATTTGCAAAGTCCGAAAACAAATTTATGAAAAGATTAGATCCAGATCAAGTTTCGATGGCAAAGATGATAAGAATCAAGATCAACGGCTAATATCGTTTCCCGCATCGCCAAAGTGATCGGTTGCAAAGAGTTGTGGGCGGTTGCGGACTCAATACCGTCGGGCACGTGTCCTAATCTCATCAGTCCGCATATGTGATATGGTGGTATCATAAACCACCACAGCGTCATGCGGAACCACCAAATAGAAAAGCGCAGCGGGGCCATAGCACGTGGCATGGTGGGACCTGATACGTGGCAGATGGAGAAAGCGTAAGGAAATATGCCATACGTTGATAGCAATCGGAGGGACGATATACATCGGAAACAAAATCAATGGCTAGTGTTCGTCCGCATCTGGGAAGCTGCGCACTGGATAGAAGGAAGAGAGGTCGCGGAAAGTAAAACCACTCAAACAGGTTTCATCAGATGGTTGATCCGCACAAGGAACAAACCGGAGAAGAAAAACTGCTTTAAGATCACGGATACCACCATAGGGGATAAAAGGAGGCGAGATCTGACGGCCCAAATCAAAAGCTCTAGATCGACGTTCAGATATGAACCCCTTTTCGGAAAGTTGCCAGGAAGTTAATTAAAAAGACTTATATAAAACAAAAAGGGCTTCACATAACCGCATTTTGCATATGTGTCGCTATCTTGGAGAGCTCTGAAGACTGGTGGAGATCAGCGATTGCGACAAAAGGCAAAGGGCGCGTACATACAGGTAGGGTCTGGTGACCTGTCCCACTTTTTAAACATAATTTTGTTTAAAGAAACGTTTAAATGGAAACTGTACACGATATAGACGTTTTTAAAGCAAAAGAAGCCCTAGAGGATAGAGACGAAGACGTTCATGATACCCTAATTAGGTTACCAGTCTCTGAGATTAAATTTAGGTTGTCTGAATTATTAAAAGAAGGGGTAGACCTACATAGAGTCCACCAGTCATCTTTGATAGCCTTTTGCCCAGACCAAATCCCTTTTTTCCCAGAATTTGTGTCATGGTGTGCCGAGAATTACTCCCGAGAAGAAAGAATTGTCCTAGACAGTCAAAAAACCAGAGTCGTTTGTGAAATAAAGCCGGCCGAAATGATTAAAGCCCTAGGAATAGATTTTTCCCAAACCCTCGAGTCCGAGATTTTTTCTGAAACCTCCATTATTGAAAATTATCATCAAACCTCTCAAATTGATAGAGAAAGGTTTTTGTCGTCATGTCTCAAGCCAGAAACCATCATTTCGGAGGTCCAGTACCCTATAGATATCAATTTGTTTGATGAAAATACCCAATTATTTTTGACATTATTGGATTTAGTTCTAGGGTTTGATACGGACTTGTATGTAACCAAGTTTCAGTTGAGTCTGTTGTACAAAATGAGTACAATTCCGTCAGGGATCGATGAAAATCAAATCCCTCGACTTAATTTTGAAGAATTTTTGACAGAGAAGATTCATGACCAGATGGTCAATTTTCCCACTCTGAGGCATTTCAGGTTTCAGTGTTTTTTGATGAAAATGATTATGATAGCCAGTCAAGAAGAGTTGCAGCTCCCAGAAATCATTTTCACGACTTTATTAGAAAATAACATGTTCAATTTCATGCTCTCAGAGATTTACAGAATGATCTTCGGTAAAAAATTGCCTAGAGTATTTCTAGAAATGCAGGCATGCATGCAATTGAGTGCAGAGTACGCGACGGGAGATTGGTTCTTGTCAAAGGATAGTATAGTAATCAGATTATACGGGTTCAAACATAAACCTTATGTTTTACCAGCTTTTCTTACCTTAAGGGTTTTTGCTTTGGAATTCCTGAGACAAAAGTTGATTGTTGAAGATAACAATTTTTTGGTTTACAAACAAGCAACAGACATTAAATATCTGTTCACACTTGGTCCATTCACAATAAAGAATAAAAATGTTGCTGTGTATATAGAGAAGTTATTGAAAGATATGAGTTTTGAGATAGATATGGCTATTGAGTATGATCCGTTGAACATAATATCAAAACGGAGAACAGATCATCGCATCAAAGCACTGAACCATTAGATGATTGAAGGAATGTCTGACAGAGCCAATTGGCTGGAATATAAAGAAGAAATCATTCCGGATGCACACGACAAAGAAATGGCATTGACAGATACAACAACAGAGACAGAAGACACAATGAATACTGCATTGGTGGGGTTTAAGAGACCCATACAGGACGTAATGAACATTGAGGATGAAGGAACAGAAAGAGGAAAAAAGTTGAAAATAAATGAACAACAAGAGTTGATAGCAGTTTCAGAAGAGGCAAAAAGAATTGAAGAAAAAATACCAGAGGTCACGGTTAAAGAATACAGTATTGAAGAAACCCCAGTAGAGGGCGATGTAAATAGACCCCAAAATATGATGGATGTATTTAACGAACATAGTCAGAATAAACAGGAATCCTCTAAGCAAACCAGTCAGTCGTTTCCAAATGTTAGAAATATATCCAATACTAAAGTAAGTTTATTTACTAGCAGAAATATCAGAGAGAATTCTTTGAAATTTTCAGTGGTCACAAAAGATAAGATTTCAGAGATGAAAGTAGATTTGTCTAAAATAAATGCCCCAGATAAAATTTTATTGCACAGACAAACGGGAGAAGTTATATATTCGGATTATTTGGGGGCAATATTGAAGGCAGACAAATTAAAAAATTCACTGGATAAATTGAATAATCAGTTGAGACAGGAGAAGGAAGAAAATAAGTCTCGACAGCAACAGATTAAAAAATTGCAAGTAGATTTAATAAATAAAGAAGGAGATGCAGCAACAAAATTGCTCAAAGAAAAAGATGATACGATCCTGATGTTAAGACGAAAGCTAAAAATTCCAGACACTATAGTTATCCAAGGAGCGGAATTAACAATACTGGAAAAAGAAAAAGAAGAATTATCTAATGAAGTAAACGATTTTACTGCAAAAATGTTAAAGCTTTCTGATGAAAAAGATCATTGGGAAAAAGAGAAAATCATTTTAGAAGAACAGTTGGAGGAAACAAGGAAAAGATTAGCAGAAAGTGGTCAGCAACAAGTACAAACAGCCACAGATGAAGATAAAACTGGAGTAGATGGTATTTTACAAGCCATGTCCCAAGTAAGTTTGAAGGAAGGAGAAATCAAAGAATTGAAGATGGAAATACAGAAGCTAAAAGAAGAAAATGAAATTAAAAATAAGGAGATAAAAACTTTGCAGACAAGGAATCAGGAATTAAGTGATAATAATAAAGGATTGGCAGCTCATGTGACAGGGAAAGCTGCTATGCAAGGTTGCAAACACATGGTATGGGACCAAATTATAAAGGAAGTTGAAAAACTAAGACCATATCTGGATTACATAAGAGTCAAAGAAAAGGTAGCCAAAGATGCCTTCGAAAGTTGCAGAGTAGTCAGGGAGAACTTAAATAAAAAGCCAAAAGAAGTAGCCCAGAAAACAATAACATTTTTAAACAGTCTAACTGAAGCAGACCTGATAGCCATGAATATAATGAACAGAATTTCAGTCATCACATGAGCCAGAAGGATCTTGGGAAAGTACTCGCATGTTGAAAATATTGAAGCTAAAGCTGGAGAAATACGGGAAGAAGTAGTAAAGTTTAAGAAGCAATTTGAAAAATTAATAAACAAAGGATTCCCTTCTTTTTGGAATGAAAAGAATGAATTGATTCCTCCTAATGAATATAAAAGGTTGTTGTTTGACATAAGAATGGATCACAGAAAGTTTCAGCAATTGGATCATATGCTTACAGGAAAAATTTTAATGGAGAAGATAGCGGAAGACTTTGAAATTTTAAATATGCTGATCTCAACCTGTGAGAATCTTCTTCATGTTTCTTATGCAGGTCATGTTGAAATGCGAGTCTTGGTAAAAGAAATGACCAACTATGATTTACCCACGGCCGACCAATGGAATTATGTGGACAAATATGGAAGGAAGAGATATTATGTCCATTCATAGATGCATTCAAAACTCTTGCCAAGTGGCGAAAAGATGATATTCAAAATTTTTGCCAAGTGGCAAAAAAGATACTTTTATTTTAAATTTGTAATATTATTTGGAGACAGTTATCTATTGCTCAAAGACAGTTATCTTTCGAAGTTAAAGTACTTTTCAGTTATTAGTTAGAAGAAGCAGTTATGTCAAGCTTCTTCCGAATTTTGTATAAAAACAATGAGAGTCATTGTTGAAAGGGTTGGAAATCCTTTGAGAGACAAGTATGTTTTGAAGTCTATTTTTTATAAATAAAGGCAGTACAGTGAAAATACCTATCTTTTGAGACCAGAGATTCATGTGTTGATCAGCTTTACAGTCTGTTTTTTTCCTTTATCTTTATATGTGCATGTTTACTCTCTACGTTATATCTTCCATTAAGTTTTTCTTCTATATTTAAATGAACACTTGAAATAAATTCGAGATTCATACTGGTTATGCCTCGTTTTTATCGCATTTAAATATTCACTATTTTCTCCAAAGTTGACAATGGATTCATCCCAGTTAGATGCCTGTTGTTGATGGAATGTCATTACTTCTTTCTATACCACCTGAAAAAATCAAATTGACTGTGATATGATTGCTATCTTGCCTCTGTGGAAATCTGTTTGGTATAAATCTCTTACTGGCATATTATATATTTGAAACTTTGACTCCATGCCCAACGTTTCTTGTTTTCCTTTTCAACCAGAAAATCCTTTTGAGAAATTTTGAGAGAACTTTTATATATTTTAGCCTTTACATATATATCGTGAGAGAGCCCTCTCTGGTGGAAAAATGGCTGATTTTTCTACCTAAAGCTTTGTTTGAAATAGGTTACCTTAGGTGTTATTCTTTTACAACCGGAATAAAATCTAAGTGCTAACAACATGATTTCAAAGATGTTCACCAATGATCTTTACTAAATCACTAACCAGCTACCATATTTGTATCACTCCAATAAATGGTGGGGAGTTTATTATCAGGTATGAATTCTTTCGGGGTATGACTAACTCTTCCCTAATTCACCATTCTGTGGGAGTAGAAAAATAATGCTCCAGTTCGTGACAGATAACAACCAACGAGCGAAACTACCACGGATAGAGCATCCATGTTGGAGGTATTGTGTGGGGTTGGAATTTACGATGGCCTTGGCAATGTGTAACATGATAACGGCTGAAACCTGCTCCCCCTTGTGATTGTAAACACTATGAACAGCACAGAAGGTCTTGCACACCCATCCCACTCTATTTTCCCATAAGAAACTTGGTCTCGTGAGGTTCATGAAACAAATCGGAAGGGTTTTGCGAGTTGGTTTCATGTCGGCGGGGAAGTTACTGTGTGGGTTTGGAAAACGTAATGGCCTTGGAGGTGTGTAACTAAATAATAGCTAAGGCCAGCTTCCCCTCGTGATCGTAAGGGTAAAATTATGAGCATCCTAAAAAAACTCTTGCACATCCATCAGACTCTACTTGCCCATAAATTATAGGTCTTGTGAGGTGTATATAGAAAAAATGTTCGCTCTGCAGATCACCAATTTTTCTGAGTTGATTTCATGTCAAGCGGGAAAGCCACTGTGGAAAATCGGAAGGCACAGGAAGGCTTTGTTATCCGTGACATAATAACCCCATGCGATTATTCCAACTAGAAAATTAAGATGGTCGTCGAGAGGGTGCTACCAGATGGTAGATATGGCCTAGGGTACTTTTCTGGACTGGAAAACCCCTAGCCGTGTTTGGATGAGACCTCTACTTAATGAACTACCTGGGTGCAAGCAAATCAACTATGCCCAACTGGACAAAGACCAATGGTTTTTCTAAAAAGAAAAACATAAAAGAAAAGAAAAAATGCGTACAAACCAACGGTAAACATTTTCACACAATGGAAAAGTGCCAAACAAGAGCATGTCATTCAAAATTGAACATGAGGGCAAAGTATCCTACCTAGCAGTTGCAGAGTGGTTGTGAGGACAAACGACGTTGGGCGTTGGGCGTCCGGCAGTTGGTAGAGAAAAATTAGCGAGAACGGCGTTTGCAAAATGTTAAACAAATATGATTTTTTTCCCTTTATATAACATTGGGAACCCTAGTCATGAATGCAAAAGGGAAAAGTTGGTGGGGTCATTAAATTACGGAGATCGTTTCGGCGCAAAAATTGTTGTCGTAAAGTTTTGCCGACGGCGTTTCGGTGTGACTCGCATATTCGCAGCGAAACGCATCGGCGTCATTTTCCATTCTATGCCGATGTCAGTGTCATTTGTCCAGTTTGCGTCGACGTTTCAATGGATTTATTCTATTTCGGAGTGACTCATCCATTACTTCAATCTTTTGCAAGTGGGCCTCTGAAATCTCCAGCGACGCATTTTTGCGTCACTTCTTAACTTACAGCGAAACGCGTTAGGCTCTTCCCACTCTCGCGTCAAGTTATTCTTTCATCAGCGTCCCATAGGCGCCCTTTGTGTTTTAGCAACCCTTACACTTTCACATTGAAATGCATTGGGACAACTCAGTGATTTGCTCCAACTCGCAAGACTTTGGAAAAAATTCTAAGTGTATGGCATGATTCTTTAAAACGCTCCGTCCATTTCGGTGTAACTCGGCAAGTTGCTCCGAAACAAGATTCTTCCCAAAAAAACAAATATCGCTCTATCCGTTTCGGCGCCCGTCAACGAGTTGCTCTGACCGTTTCGGCGAAAAAACTCGAGTTATACTTAGCCCAAAACTTGCTTTCTTCACTTGATTTTCAAGAAAACTTCTAAGTGACAAAGGTGAAATTTTCTAGGATGAGCTAAATTCTAAGTAGACTCTAAAAAATAGAAGGAGGGGCCCTACAATTTTAAGAAAAAATTGGGGATTAGGTTGCAGCATCAACAATGCCATTTGATGACTATCCTGTTTTTAATTGTTTCAAGAAGTCATATATTGTTGGAAATGCACTTCCAATCCTTGCACATAAGGTGTTTGATGAAATGTACATCAAAAGGACCTTGAATATTTGCATTCCAAGTGTTTGACAAAATATGTCAAAGAGGGATTGTGAGAATACATATGATGTGTTTGATATAGTGTGTCGAAGAGCTATTTTTAGGTAGTCAGGACATGTTAGAAGAAACATCACAAAGAAATATCATTACTTGATATGCCAAAAAATGATTTTTCCGGAATTTTTTGTAGTTACAGAAATTCTATAGAACTTCCAGTAGCTACGGAAATTCTGTAGAATTTTTGGTAGCTACGGAAAATTCGGTTGACTATGATCTCTATTTGTAAAGGGGATTCCTGTAGTTTGTGTTTTCTGGGTTTAAAAGGTAGCAGAGTTCCTATAGCATGAATTGATTTCCAAGGCTAATGAAAAATCAAGATTGCCAGGGAAATTCGGTCAAACCTTAATGCCGAGAATTGTTTGAAGGGCGATGTTAAGCATTTATAAGCATTGAATTAGTTGACAGGACATTATGAAGAGTGTTGTGTATGCACTTTATTAGTATTTTAGTTTTGTTTATTTAAAAGAAGTTGAATGCATGGGTTAACCATCTAAAGGGGGTTGTTAATGCCCTTATTCCTATGAGCATGCTTAAATCATGTTTAATTCTCATTCTTTATTTCACAATTCCTTTTCATTATGCCCTTAGAAATCATATGTTTAGACTCATTATGTACATTAATATAAAAAAAAATTGTGTCCAATAACTTAAGGGTACGTTACAATTATAAATATATACATTTAAATTATATGCTTATAACTATGTCAAAATATGATGTGCTTACACTTATGCTTACTTTGTACAACAACGGATGACTATCTTGACATAAATATATTAAATACAATTAACAAGTGGAGTAAAGGCTTGGCCATATCATAGTTAAATTATGGATTAGATAAAAAGAATTAGTGTTTGTGAGAATTTTTTTGAGAAATTAACTCTTGAATGTATCGAATATTACCTAAATAATTTGCATTTCTATATATTATTACATGAGTATTCTATAGTTATGGAATGGATGGCATACTTTTCTAAGTAGTTGTTTATGTTGTTGATCATTAAATCATATGAAGGGTTCATGTTTACTCATCATGGAAGTTCAACATGCTTCCTTCCCACGAATGGACTAATGGAATTAGTATTAAAGATAATCTCTAACAAATTGAAAAACAGGTGTGGGTTGGATATGAATTCAAATGTACACCTTCTTGTAGTTCTATGACATTTTTTAATTCTGCACAAGTGCTAAACCGGATAACTTAATTTCTTGTTAGTGTATGCCATATATGATTATGATATGCTTATAACTATGTCAAAATATGGCATGCTTAATCTTATGCTTAATTTGTGGAACAATGGATGACGAGGCCTTATCTTGTCATGAGTATCTTGTTGATGTATATGTAACTTCGGAATGTATTTCATATATGTATATTGTATCCCTACAGAGAGGTTATTATTCCTCTGTACGGAAGTGTCGTCATTTGTATTTACAAGTGTCGCAAGTATCGTAACTTATATATGATGAGTTATTAGACCACCAAGTGTGGGGTCGGCCCTAAGTTGAGTTACCATGAGTTATTAGGCTATCATAGAGAAGTTGGCCTTGTTAGGTTATTAGGCAAGTCAAGTCAAGTATAAATAGAGTGAGGGAGGCACTCTATTTGATCATTCACTTATTCATCTATCTATCTCATTGAGTGATGCGCACTAGTGGAGGAGGAGAAGTTGCTAGGATTCTATCTCTTATGCTTGGGTTATTGTATCATTGCTCTATCTATCTCTGAGGAAGTTAATGGGGTTTTTCACCTTCTTGTTTTTCCCCAAGGAAACTCTGTGTCTATTGTCTCTTGTGATTGTCTCTTGTGATTGTGTCTATTGTCTCTTGTGATTGTCTCTTATGATTGATATACTGTGCTTTTTATTCTCTCAGATAAGATCCTAGATCATATTGAATTAATGCTCAAAATCTAACATATCTAAATGTAAATTAATTTTACTGACTAAAACCCTGGTTTGCAAAATTGACAAATAAAACAAGGTTTAGGCCATGGGAGCCGAAGAACCATCGACTCTGTTGGATTCTTGGCCCAGTCAACGATTCATCAATCTGAGTCCTTATTTTCATTTTATGTACAATTGCAGCTCACTTCCCAAACTCATTCAGGGAGTCTTCTCAAATTTATCCCAAGGAATAAAAATGCAATGGAGAAATGCTTTCGAGTTTCGTGAGATACTACAAATCTGTATGGGTAAGGTTTACATGACCTCGTTGTCTACACGCTCTCAAAGTAGTATTTCCAAAATTTAACCCCTTATTCCAAAATGTTCATTGACTTTCATGAAACAAAACCCTTGTCTGATAAATGGACAAATAAAACAAGCTCTGGGCCATGGGAGACATGGGGGAGGGGTGATCCCAGCTCTAATCCACTACCAAGAATCCAACAAAGTTGACGGTTCATCGATATGAGTCTCAGATTTCATTTTACATCGAGTTGCAACTCGATTCCCAAACTCATTCAAGGAGTCTTGTTGAATAGGTCCTAGGGAATAAAAAAGTAATGGAGAAGTTATTTCAAGTGCTGTAAGATGATAATTTTGTTTAGCTAAGGTATACGTGACCACACTATCTACACGTTCTCAAGGTAGGATTTCCAAAATTGTACCCCTAAATCCAAAAATGTGTATTACCTTTCATTATGCAAAACCCTAGTTTGTGAAATGGACAAATCAAACAAGATATAAACCATGGGAACCATTGGGGAGGAGTCCCCCTATCTATAATCTACTTCCATAAATCCAACGCAGTCGATCGTTCATCGATTCGAGTCCTGATTTTCATTTTATGTGCAGTCGCAACTCGCTTCCCAAACTCGTTTGGGGACTCTTCTTGAATTGGTCCTGAGTCATAAAAATGTAATGGAGCAGTAGTTTCAAGAGTTGCAACCTTCTACAATTTTGTTTGGGAAAGGTATATGTGACCATGCTATCTACACATTCTTTGGGTAGGATTTCCAAAATTGGACCACTAAATCCAAAATGAGCATTACCTTCACTAAGAAATAACCTTGTTTTCGGAAATGTGCAAATAAAACAAGATCAAGTCCATTTGATCCATGGGGAATGGATTCCCCCGGCTATAATATGTTTCCAATAATCTAATAGATTTGATGGTTCATCGCTTCGAGTCTCAATTTTCATTTTATGTCTAGTTGCAACTCACTTCCCAAACTCATTCTAGGATTCTTGTTGAAAAGTTATCATCTTCTCATCCTCGTCAACGTGAAACATAAAAGAGTTATCTTTCATGCAATTTGTCAAGACAGATTAAAGGAAAACATTCAAAGTTGAATGAAATAATTCTTTGATCAATGATAACGATTCTTTCTCTTTACCCAAGTCTTAGTGAATGAAAATTGATTAGGGGCCTAAAATTTCATGATTGGATAAAAACTAATTTAAAAATATCAAGAACTTAAAGATGACCTATATGTAAAAGATCAAATTTTATGCATTGTGACCTCTGTGTGAGAGCTATACTAAAGTTAGATGTCCATTTACACAAAACCCCTTGAATCATGAAACAAGCAACATTTATAACCATGAGCTTCAGTATTCGGTATAACAAACATTTATAATGTTCAATAACCATATCTTGAGGGAATGATAATTTCTTTGCATGGTAATACATTTTGATAAGTGCTATGGGAGCTTGTTGGACATTCAAAATGATAAAACCAATGCGTGTATAACAGATGATAAATAATACCTTTAGTTGTCAATTTAATTCAAATACCCAATAAATCGGAGGATTTCATGGCGATGTCTAAAGACATTGGTTCATTTAAGTTCACCTTCCTATTCTATTTAGATTCAATGTAGAACCTTTCTATTCTATTTGTTTAGTTAAGTGAAAAATTACATTCAAAATAGAAAATTGCGTGCATGAAAATTAAATTTGCATTGAAAATACAAATCAATGTGGTGTAGTTCTTAAATAACATACCTCATCTATCAACATATCGTACCTATCAAATTACCTATTATCATTCAATCGGACCCAATGGATCATCTATGTTATCGATAGTCTCCATTAGTCTCTCATGCTCAACATCTAGTAGGAAGCATCATACCGTTGATGAGTTTCTTTTGGGAATTTTTTGTAACCTGAGGTTTGTACCAATGATTAAATTTGTAAGGTGGTATACGCTTGCACGTGTATTGCACCTACTTTGTAATATCTAATCACATAACCACCCTTCTTTCTTATGCTCTTGTCTTGTTTAAAGTATCCTCCTTTAACAACCATTGAACTAACCAGGAATTGGTTTCCTTCATCGTCAGTTACATATATATTGAGTGTTTGTTTTACCTCTAGATAGCATGCCAACCAATAATCCCCATCCCATTCATTATCTATGGGAAAACCACTACATATATGTTGTTATGCAACCAATTTCCAAAAAAGAGCATGAAAAGAGAATAAATAGATCATAAAGAGAACTCCACGACTTGAATGAAGAAAATAGATGAATAGCAAGCCTCTTCGAGGGGGAAACCTCCTTATGCAATGTACTAAGTACACAAGACAAGACAAGACAAGATAATCAAATGAAAATATATCCCTCCTATATATAGCAGATTATGAGGTACAATTACAACTCAATGACCCAATCCGACATAACTAATATAACCATACTAATGACAATTACCACTAATGGACCAAAGCCGACATCAAAACTAATGTAATGCACCACAATATAGGGGGGAATGTGCCCCATTTAGGGATTAACGTGCCCCTCCCCTTCAAAAAAGTGTTGTCCTCAACGCTTGATTAGTTGTGGATGCTTATGTATGAAGGACTCATATTCCCATGTTGAATCTTCCACTGGCAGTTTCTTCCACTTGATGAGGTACTCAGTAACAGCCCGGTTTCGTAGTTGTTTGGTCCTTATTTAAGTGATATGTTCAGGTTCCAATATGAATTTTCCTTCTTCATCAATCTCGAGAAACATTGTTTGAATTGGGATCTTGTCTTCTATTACCTTCTTTAAGCAAGAAACATGGAAAAGATGCACTCTTGAAGATGAAGGGAGCTCCAATTTGTAGGCCATACTACCAATATTATACAACACTTTATAAGGACCATAATACTAGGGTGCTAATTTATTGTCCTTATTTAGTTTCTTGAGGGACATCTTCTTATAAGGTTGTAGCCTCATAAATACCCAATCCCCTTCTATGAAACTCCTTTTAGTGCGATGTTGATCAGCTTGTTGTTTCATCCTGTTTTGTGACATAGCCAATTTGTCCTTAAGTATCTGGAGAACTTTTTGTTGGTGCTCTATGTGATCTTCCATGGCTTGAACTTTAGATTTTCCTTTTAAGGAATATGTGATAAAGGGAGGCTGGTACCCATAAAGTGCCATAAATGGATACATTTTGGATGATGTATGGAAGGAATTAATGTACCACCATTCTACCAAAGATAACCATTTCACCCATTGTGTTTGTTTATCAGATGCAAAGCAACAAAGATAGCCTTCCAAACATTTTTTCACTATTTCGGTTTTCCCATCAGATTAAGGTTTATAAGATGAATTGTGAGACAATTGGGTACCCAAACAAGAAAAAAATTCAGTCCAAATTTTTCCAGTGAAAATTGGATCTCTGTCACTTACAATAATCTTCGGATTTCCATGTAGCTTATGAATTGTTTCCATAAAGGGTGCAGCTATTGTACTTGCATTAAAAGGGTGAGAGAGTGCACAAAAATGTGCATACTTGGTGGGTCTATCAACAACCACCATAATAACATTATTTCCTTCTTACTTGTGTAGACCTGTGATAAAATCCATTGATATTTCCTCCAAGCACTGGCAAGGTATATCTAATAGTTGTAGAAGTCACGGGGTCTTAAATATTTCAACCTTATTCTTTTGGCAAACCAAACATTCGGCCACGAGCCTTTGACCATCAGGTTTAATAACTTCCCAAAAAAAATCCTTCTTCACCCTATGGTAAGTTTTTCAGGAATCCATAGTGCCCACCTATAGGAGAAGTGTGTAATTATGAGAGGACCTTTTGTTTGAGTTGGGAGTTTTTGCATAAATATAAGCGATCATTATACCATAGTGAATCATTTTTCCACACAAAAGTATTTGATACACTAGGATTTTTCTGTAGCTTTTGAATGAGCGTCCACACAGATAGGTCATTTTTCCACTGTTCCCTTATTGCTACTACCCAATCGGGTTGTAGAATGGAAATTGCATAAAGTAATGCCCCAACATATTCATCTTTTTTGGAAAGTGCATCTTCCACAACATTTTGTTTCCCTTTTTTATAAATGATTTTAAAGTCATATCCCAACATCTAGGTTACCCATTTTTGTTGCTCCTCCGAAGATAGTCTATGTTCCAAGAAGTATTTAAGACCATCATGATATGTTCTAAACTTGAAGTGCCTACTGATTAGGTAAGGACACCATTTCTTAAGAGCATGTAGTATTTCCAACATTTCCTTCTCATAAATGGGCTTCTATAAGTGTTTTCCCTTGATTGGATGACTTGTGAAATAAAGCGGGTTTCCTTCTTGCATTAGAACGGCACCAATGCCATTTCCTGAAGCATCACATTCCACAATAAAGGTTTTTGTGAAGTCTGGTGTGGCAAAAACAAGAGATTTGAACATTTCCTCTTTAAGTTGTTCAAAAGCTTGAGTTTCCTCTGGAGTCCAAGAAAATGCATCTTTCTTCAATAATGTTGTTAGAGGTGTTGTTATTCTTCCATAGTTCTGAACAAACTTGCAGTAGTACCCTGTCAGACATAGGAATTCTTGAAGATTCTTCATGGTTTTGGGAATCGGCCAGTCCACCATGGCTTTAATTTTGTTGGGGTCTACCTTGACACCTTCATGAGATACAATATGACCCAAATACTCTACCTCCTTTACCCCAAAGAAACATTTGGAAGGTTTTGCATATAGTTGTTTCTCCTTTAGTAGTTGTAGTACTATGTCAACATGTTGAACATGTTCTTCCCAAGACTTGCTATATGTTAGTATATCATCAAAGAACAATAGCACAAATTTTCTAAGGAAAGGATTTAAAATGGAATTCATCAAATCTTGAAATGTGGAAGGCGCATTCGTGATACCAAATGGCATGACCAAAAATTCATAATGACCTTCACGAGTTCTGAATGTTGTTTTTGGGATGTCTTCATCCTTCATTCTAATCTAATGATACCTAGAACGGAGATCCAACTTTGTGAAGAAAAATTCTCCATGTAATTCATCTAACAATTCATCAATGACAGGAATGGGAAACTTATCTTTAATGGTAATCTTGTTGAGCTCTCTATAATCTAGACACATATGCCGCGATCCATCCGGCTTGTGTACCATTACCACTTGTGCAGAGTAAGAACTTTGGCTAGGCCTAATTATGTTGGCCTTTAACATTTCTTCAACCATACGCTCAATCTCACTCTTCTGGACATAGGGGTATCTGTAAGGTCTGATGTTAGGAGGAGCACTTCATAGAATTAAATTAATAGCATGATCAAAATCTTGAACAAGTGGAAGACCCTTGGGAATATCTTCAAATACCTTGGAAATATTATTAATGACCTTTTGGAGATCTGGGGAAATAGGAGACTTAGATGTTTGAACATATAATGAGCATAATTGTGCAATTACACCTTGATGTCCCTTTTTAAGCAGTTTTGTCATACCATTAGATCTTATCACCTTGGTTGGTTCCCCTGTGATACCATTTAACTCATATTCTTTTCCTTCCCATGAAAATTTCATGAAAAGCTTCTGAAAATTAAAAGCCAGTGTCCCCAATGATTGTAACCATTGAACTCCTAATACAACATCACCACCCCCCATCGTAATAGCAATCATCGGAATATTCAATACGTATTCCCCGATAGTAAGATTGATATTATGCCATTTTCCTGGGCAATTGATATTTCCTCCATTTGCAATCATTATTTGAAACAGGCTAGTGTTGGATATACAAATCAATTGATAGCTTTGGCTAATTTACCGTGAATGAAATTATGAGTACTACCACAATCAATCAACATCGTTACCTTTTTATTTTTGATATATCCTTCGATCTTGAGAGTTTGAGGAGTGCTAATACCATCCAATGTATGATAGGATATGGTGGGATTAATATCTTCTATTTATGCATCTTGAGACGGTTCCTGTTCTTTTGTTTCTTCCTCTTCACAACCTATGTAGAATAATTTATTCTCACCACACTTATGTCCATTACTATACTTGCTATCACAATTAAAGCATAGGCATTTTGCTCTTCTTTCCTCTAGTTTTTGAGGTGTCAACCTGTGAGGTGGGTTAGAAGAAGGAACATTATTCTCTCGGTATGTGTTGGAGGTAGTCTTTCTAGTAGCCATCGTCATATTTTTACTTTCAACCTTCCTTTCCATCATGAAACGCTTCTCCAAGGATGGTGGTTCAAAGAGACACAATTCATGTTGAATGTTATCCTTCAAGTTTCCAATAAAGAATCCAACAAATTATCTTCAAAAATGTTCTTCACTGTAAGACTTAGCTTCTGAAATTGCTTGATGTGCTCGATGACCGGGGTATTTTTTAAGGATTATAATAGTATACATGTTGTTGCAGCAACACCCCCCCCCAAATTTTTGTACATATTGGGGCCCCTCCTTTCATTTTTGTAGAAAGGCTGCCTTAAGAAGCCATCCTCAGCTGTTAACTTTGTTTTTCAACAGAAAATCTTGCCATGAACCACTCCAAGTTTGCCAAAAAATCTTGTTTCTCAAACAACATTTTTTTCATAAAGTCTTCCTGGAAATCGCGGAACGATTTGGTAAAGCTTCGCAGTGGCGGAAGCCTTTTGTTTAAACATCCCAAAAGGGACTTAGAAAACTTTTCGATTTTTTGCGGAGCGCCCCACGGAACAATTCAAGTTTCCCTCCCGAAACGATTGTTAAAAGATTGCGGAAGCTATTGAGGAATTGCTTCCGAAACGGCAGGAACCATTTGCCGAACCTCTCTGAAACTCTGAAGAGACTTAGAAACTTTCTTTTGAAGTATTGTGGAGCCTTTGGACTTTCCATCCCAAAATTGCGGAACCATTCAAGCTATCTCTCCGAAACTACGGAAGCGTTCGTCATAAGTTCCCCGAAAAAGCTTCGAAATTATTGTTGAGAAGGTCGCGGAAACATTTGACGAATCCCTTCCGAAACGGCGGAAGAATTCAAGAAAGCCGCCCGAAACATGCGGATGAAATTTGCCAACCTGCCCCGAATCCGCCAAGTAACTTAGTTTTTTAGAAAATCTTTAAGTCCTGAAGTTGCGGAAGCGTTGGCGATATTCTTCCCGAGCCTTCGCGGAAGCTTTCGCGTTACCTTCCCGCAACCCCGGCGAGAAAAGTTGCGGAAGCCTTCACGTTACCTTCCCGTGATGACGGAAGTCTGTTGCGGAAACCATTCGCGAAACCCGCCCGAAACCCCGCGGAGTCTTAGAATTTTTGCGGACATCTTCACTTTATCTCACCGAAACAGCGGAGCCATTCGCTGACTCCTTCCGAAACAGCGGAAGCGAATCGCGAGAGCTTTCCGCAACGTCAGAAACGAGTGCGGCCAAACTTAGAAATGTTCTCGAATCCGCGAGGGCCTTTGCGGAAGCTTTCACGTTTTTCGCCCCGAGGAGGCCGCCAAAAGACTTAATCGTCCGCGTTCCATTTTGCGGAAGCAATTCATCAACCTCTCCCGAAACAGCAGAAGCTTCCGCGTTATCCTTCCGAAGGACTTGAACTTTGCGGAACGTCTTGGCGCGGGAACCTTTTGCGGGAGCCATTCGCCATTACCTTCCGAAACAACGAAAGCGTTCGCTATATCCTTCCGCAACGGCGGGTGAAATTCACAAGTTTGTCCCGCAAGAGGCGGTCGCGCGTGAATCGAGAATGTTTGATTTGACGCCGACGTACTCGTATTAAACCCGTTTTAAATGAGCCACCCACCCCGCACGTGCCAGCTTATTTAAATAGACGGTGGGGGGCTCGAGCCAAACACGTTGTTATTTTTCGATTGGCAAACCTGTTGGACGCCGCGCAACCGCTCCAGCTCAACTCGCTCGTCCACATACTCATCCACCTCATTCGGCTATCTTCGTCAGTGCCAGGTAGGATTCTAACCGTTAATTTTTGTCTTCCACGCGTCAGGTTATCTTTGGTGTTCTTGTTTTCTAAGATGATAGGAATTGGTTGGATTTTGACGGGCAAAATGCCCGTCATGGGTTGTTTTGCCCGTCGAATACGGTCTAAATTTCGTATTTCCTACCGTGTGTATATTGGTTAAAAAAGGCTGTCATTTTGGACGGATGGGTTTATGTTTTTTTTTAAGGTTCCCCCCGAGGCCTCGTGGACTTTTCATGTCCCCAGCCGAAAGCTAAAACTGTAGTCACCCGGGCTTTTTCATAAGCCTCAGTCCCGGCGTAGCCACTACCTGTTTTTTAAATTCTAAGACAGGTGCCATCGCCCCTGTTCAAACCTACCATAGAGCACCTCGGCAAGAGCCATAAACGACAATGGCATTCGAAACCCTCGCCTGGTCGTAAATATGAAAACGGCTCCCTATTTCGTCACAGGGTCATTTCACCCCAGACTTCCCCGCCACTAACCTTTCAAAAGCACAGTGACGAAATTCACCCTCTTTCCTGAGCTAGACCGAGAGCAGGTTGCTTCCGCAACATGCTTATCCTCGTGGGAGCATTTCCAAACCCGCCCCTTTAAAAGAATTAGGATGACTAAAATCTAGAACTCGTGTTTGGAATGGTGTATTTTTGGCTTCCTAACATGCAGCTTCCCATTGCATTTATCTCATTGACATGTTAAAATGGTGATATGCTCTGTAAAATCTCACAGTATGTTGATCATGTTGATAATGATGTATATTTGGTTGCTATCAGGGATAAGTCAAAATGCCAAAAGGTGGGAAGAAGAAGGCTAAGATGACAGAGAAAAAGCCTGCACCACTTAAAACTGAAACCTCACTCCAGGATACTAGGTGCACCACCGGTGTCCCTCCTGAAATCAGATGGGGTGACATTTACAGGATGATCCGAGACCAGGATGTCCCGGACATGTTGTTAGAAGAGGGGCCGATTTATCTAAATATCAAAGCTTCAGGCATAACAAGAGCTGCTACCCACCCTGAACTATTCCCCTGTGCTGAAGTAATCGGATGGATACTCCAACATGCCGATGTGGAAGGAAGAGTGATAAATGACAGCGGCAAAGTAGCCATTGCCTCATTCCACCCAGCATACATTGCCGCAGCCTATAAGTTTCCCCGATCCCAGCAAGCTCTGACTGATGAATAGTTGGGCAAAATGAATAACGTTGAGATGGCCAAAAAGCTACTAGTAGCAGGAAAGCATTTGAGAAAGAAAGGAAACGACGAATATGACGTACAGAATCTGAGATCTCCTTTCAGATTGATCGCCCTGATGCTGTGCAGAATCTTCGGCATGCCCGATGGCACCGTGTATAAGATTCAGTGGGTCCCTATTATTCACTTCGTGGCGTTTAAAGGAACTGTGTTTGACTGGGCCACTCTCATGTCAGACAGTTTGGCCTCAATGATAGTTGCTGCAAGAGAAGGACTAGCCTTGAAGAAGGCAGAATTTTTCATGTCCTCATATCTGATCGATTGTGTTTTGGCCAAGGTGGACTTCCCCAAATTGGGCTGTACGTGGGATAAGGCCACCACCCCGGTTTACACCGCTTTCAAGATGATGTGGGCCCAAAATTACAAACCTAGCTACAAACTCATCTGTGAGGGGTTCATCATGCCCCTATATGAGAAGTTATTCAAGGAGGAGCCCAACTGCCTGTCAGAGAACGCTATGGAAGTCCTTGAGAATTACGGGGATTTTTACTTTTCAGAGCAAGGCACCTACCTCAGAATGTTTGGAGGGACTAAGCCCCCATACATTTTTCCGCAGTATGCCACAGATTATGTAGTCCTTAAGGAAGCAGTAAGACAAATCTTCCTGGATGGAATTGGGGCAATGCTCCACAAGCAACATAAGGCTTCCTTTCCCCCTTTACCTTTCTGCATAGGTGCTTACAAGTTCTCGGGGGTTGCCTCAGCTGAAGAGTTTTTGCAGGAGCTGAAATCCTTCCACTTCGGCGAGGTGATCTTCCACAGGAATGACAGGAAGGGAAGAGTGGCCGATCACTGTAAGGAAATCTATGCTCATTTTGAGTACTCTCACTATCCCAATGCCGAGGAAGAGGTATTCAGGGGCATCAGCAACATGGCTGAGCTGCGAACCTTTCGCCAAGGCAGTGGAGCAAGTTCTAGCTCCACCAAGATCCAGAAGACCATCCAGCAGAAGGAGAAAGAAACTGATGATGCCCGAGCTCAGGAAGAGCTCAGATTAAGAGAAGAAGCAAGGTTACTCCTGGAGGCTGAGGAAGCCAGGTTGCAGCAGGAAGCTGAAGCGGCAAGAATGCAACAAGAAGCCAAAAATGAAAGGCTGCAGAAAGAGGCTGAGGAATCCCAGCAGCAGAAAGAGGCTGAAGATGAAATGCTACGGAAAGGAGATGAAGGTCAGCCACAAGTTGAAGGAGGTGAAGGAGAGCAGGAAGCTGAACGGAAAGCGGAAGAAGAGCTGAAAGCAGGGGAAGATGCCCAAGCAAGTGGGTCCGGTATCCAAGATATGGAAATAGACGCACCTCAAGCAGGTGGCTCTGGTACCCAAAATGTGGGAGCAGATCCAGCTCAAGGAGTCCGGACCCCACTAGCTGAAGAGGAAATAGACATTATGGACTGCCCAATTGTCTCGTACACTCCATCGGGAAAACATACGGTGTCCAGGTGGAATGAGTTTGTCTATGAAAAGAAAAGGAAAGCAATGGTCCTCAAATCGGAAGAGAGGATCAAAATTCCCTTCCATGAAGACATCGTTACCCACCAAGAGGTCACTGTAATGCAGAATACAGATCAAGATCCCTTTGTTATGGCATCCGCAGCTGTAGAAACAGCAAAAGCATCACTGGACAATGTAGGTGTTATAGTTAGAGAAAATGCTTTGACAAAGAAGAGAGCTTGTACGCTACAACAGACCGTGGCTAATGAGCAAGCCCACAGGGATCTGGTGGTGAACAAGTATAATTGCCTGTACGCCGAGCATAAAGAGTTGTCAGATAAATATAACCGGTTAGAGGAAGAGAAGGAGCAGCTATCAGTCCTGGTGATGATAGAAGAAGCAGAAAAGAATGATGCAGTAGCCAGAGTGTCCTAGCTTGAAACAGACAAGCTGACATTGGCTGAGCAATTGGAGCACGCTGAGAACAGAACGATGGACATGTCTCCCTTCCATGAGCTGTCCTGCAGCATCCTGAAGCAAATGCATGACACTCAGGAGCTAATCACTAATGAGGTTTGCAAGCTCAAGGCCATGGTGGTCAGGTTAAAAGAAATTAATGCGGAGGCCCATAGGCTCAAAGACAAGCATACCCGTGTCAAGGCAAATATCATAAGCCAGATAAAATGGCAAGAAGGGAAGGGGGATTTCCCCGCACATCTCCCATTTAAGTCTGTGGAGGGTTTTGATGAAGATGTGGCCCTTTTGGACTTCTGCAGAAATTGTGGCAGCAAGCTAATAGCCAGTGTGCAAGGAACAAGGGATAGAATCAGCAGTCTGTATCAAAGAATCAAGGGAGTGCATGACAGGTGCAAGCTGAATTCCCCACAACCCTCGATGACTTCTCGGATTCAGAGCAGCGCTTGGCTGAGCTAAAGGAAGAGCTGGGCATCCAAACCGAATACATGAAGAAAATTGATGTCCTAGCAATTGATGACTTACAACATTATGTTGGAATGTCATCAGTCCACGATCATTTGCTCAAAGAAGTGCATCAAGCTGCAGTAGCAGAAGTTCAAAGCATTGGAGTAGAGCTCGGGAAGAATGTGACTTCTCAGAAAATCTTGTTCCCTGCTGCAGCAAACATAGTCATAAGGGACACAGGTATGTGGTATAGTTACATAGCGGAGGAGGAGAAGAAAGCTGCAGCAGTAGTAGGAGCAACAGCAGATCCAGAATCTTCTCTCCCAGCAGCCATTCTAGCAACCACAATGGGCTCGATTCCCTCTTCCCCAGCAGTGGCAGAAATTCCAGCCAGCTCAATCCCTTCTTCCCAAGAGGAAGCAGCAGCAACAATTGGTTCAAGTGTCTCTTCCCAAGCAGCATCAGCAGCATCAATTGACTTGGGCGATCCTCTCCCAACTGAAGCTCACGCACAAGAATGATAGCACGGATATTAGAACATTATTTATGCTATGTTTTTTGTTTAAACTCTCAAATGTATAAAGCGTGAGCTATGGGACAGCTGTCCATTCTTCTTCTTTTTTTTAATATTTTGTAAAAGGAGTAGTCACATTTTTCTGTTATAGGAGAGAATTTCCTGTAGGTGACAAGTGGAGGAGGCTAGGTGGAAAGCCCAAAGGGCAGATCTGTAATTATAAATAGAAGTTAGGAAGAATTAGAAAGGACTTTTGGCAGGAATGAATTTTGGAGACCCGTACGAGCTATCTTGTATCGGTTCTGTAAAAATCGAATTTTCTAATAAAAGCCAGGGAGATGGACGTTTTGCATGGGAACGAAAGATGGATGTGTATTGGACTGTTCTGGTGATTTCCATCCTGTAATGTGAGATCATTCTTACGATCTGAATTATTTCTTTGTAACAATGATTTTGCTTCTTTCTGTGTAAACGATTTCTCCATTTCATGGACAGTGAATATGTTTCATATTAAATCAGGAGCTATCTGCTGATATCTTTATCTTTGTTGTAGAGTTCTCTTTTAGATTAAATGGCTAACTGTTCTTTCTTCAAGATAACTCATATAGCTCATTGTTCATGCCTTTAAATTTGCTCCTTGCAGGGATCTTTAGAGTTATTTCAGTTTGTTTACATTTAGATCTGTTTCTTCATTCTTTCCATTTAGATTAGATAATTTTGCTTCTTTCTTTGATGAGTAATAAAATGTGTTTTATATTAAATTGGAAGCTATCTTCTGAAGATCTTTTATCTTGATGTAGCTCTATCTGTAAGAATTGATAGCTATCTGTCCTTTCTTTATGGTATTTGTTACAGCTCATTGCTCATTCTTTAAATGTCTTCCTTGCAAGGATAGGTAGATTTACTTCAGTTTTAGCATTAGATCTGTTTCAGTGTTGCATTTAGATCAGATATAAATTAGGCACTTGCATCTCATTAAAAACATAAAATCCAAAAGAAAGGTGGATCGGGCCATAACCGGTATAATCGGATTTAAACTCCAAACCCACGGTTGCCGGAACCGCTAACCGGACGGATTCCCTATTCCAAACGGTAGATAATCTAATTGGGATCATCTATCGGGGAGAATCCCTTTCTGATTGATGCTACGATATCCGAAGCATCAACAATACCTAAGTATAGTATTCTAGGCAATTATTTTGGATTGAAAAATTATATATATGGGTAGGTAGGTGGAAATTCAATATGAAACATACAATTTACTACTAAAAATTGTAAATTTTGGCGAATATTACAATTAAAAAACATAGTTTATGTAAATATAGGTGATATTAGAGAGTAAAAATGACCAAATAACGAATTTATCTTTTGAAAAAAACCTTAAAAATATCCAAATGGAAAAATTTCGCCCCTAAAAATTACCATGTCGGTAACTAGACCTTTTTGCTTAAGATTTATTAACTGGCTAAAGAAGGTGTTGCTACTAATATCCCCATAATGTACAATCAATTCTTCAGTGAATATAGACCAAGATATAATAGAGTCCTTTTTACTGTCACAAATCCATTGGTACCATACAAATTATCAGGCTCTAAATATAATGATGCGATAGTTACATTTTACAAAGTTGGAACCTGGTGTAGATCAAAGAATTGTTGCATCTAGAATATCCATGTTATTGGATCATTGCCATGAAACTTATCATGTCAATACTGGGAATTTGGGTTCCCCTTGGTGACCATCCCTGATGACTTCCATTACTAGATCATTTCCTCTTGGAATATTCTTATTCATGGAATGCTTCTCAACATGGAAATTATCTTTATCCTCCTGAGTATCCTGGAACACATCATCACCTATAGGGAGAGTATCTCTTGAATTTTGTATGAGATTAGCAATATTTTTCATATTTATCAACAACTTATCCTCTAAATTGATTAAATCACTTGTTCTCACTGAACCTTTCATATTTTCCTCCATTTTATTCGACTTATCCTCTACAAAAACAACTTTTTTCACAGACCCTTTAATCATATCTTCTAACTAGGACACTCAAAAAGAGAGGTCTTCCCTTTCATCAGACGTCGAGGATGGATTCTCTGGAGGTTTGAGTGGAGTGTGAGTTCTTACACTTCCTTTTGGTGGCATTTTGAACAATATAAATAGATATCACACCCTAGGTTTGACCCCAATTAGATCCTTCTAATCAAATTATTCAAATTTAAAATGGCATACATTTTCAAACCCTGATTGGAAGACTATTTTATGGCTGACTTGAAACTGAAGTAAATTTGAAATTTATACTCCTCTGGTTCTGAAAATTTGTATTGTTTTATCTTAATCTTTCCTTTTTCCAATGCCATAGATATGACCTAATTCTTATGTATCACTAAGAAGTTATTGTGAATCTCCCAACACTTATTATTTTTGGTCTTTCCAAAAGAGCAAACTTGTATGGTATGCCACATGTCCAATATTTAGTATATGAGGATTAAAACCCTACCACATATATTTTGATCTGTCTACTTTGTGATTCAATATGTATCACTCAATTTGGATCTCACATGCCCTAGATATGACCTTTTTCCCCAGAACAACTGTTTTAGACTATTTTTTGGGCTAGTAAAAACCCTTAGGTTCCAAGGAAAATATCTCTAAACCTGTAATGTCTCATGATCTGAAACTTGGATCACGGATATTCCAACCCTTTTCTTAGATGGGTTCTGAGTCTCGCTTTCTGAAAGCTTCTAGAAAAAAAATCATAGTGAAAAATCCAAGATGACTTGTTTTGAAGAAACCAGTCCCGAGGAAAGAGCTCTGATACCAAATGTTATGCAACCAATTTCCAAAAAAGAGCATGAAAAGAGAAGAAATAGATCATAAAGATTAATCCACGACTTGAATGAATAAAATAGATGAATAGCAATCCTCTTCGAGGGGGAAACCTCCTTATGCAATGTACTAAGTACACAAGACAAGACAAGACGAGAAAATATACTCAAATGAAAATATCTCCTTCCTATATATAGGATATTATGAGGTACAATTACAACTCAATGACCCAAGAAGACATAACTAATATAAACATACTAATGATAATTACCATTAATGGACCAAATCTGACATCAAAACTAATGTAATGCACTGTGACTCATTGTCTTGATGATGAACCGTGATAAAGGTTCGAAATGTCGACTTCTAAACATGGGTACTGCGATCAACCCGAGCACATCAACAAACCCTCAACGCAGGAATATACGAGATCAAAACTAATGTAATGCACCACAACATAGGGGGGAATGTGCCCCCATTTAGGGATTAACATATGTTCCCTTCAATATGGAATGTATAGTGATATGTATGGATAAATAAGACAAGATAATATACGGTCATTAATTATTAGCTTCATTGACCATAAATATGTTAAAATATTGCAAAACGTACCGGGATGTACAAGATATGAGACATGATCATAATCATGTGACATAGTTGATTGGTCTGTCTCTAATGGGGTTATTTCAACAATTGCACACATATCAACATTAACTGAAACATGATTCCATGTAGCTACCCAATTTGATTATTCACACTCATCACATTCAACATTATTACATGGAGGACAAAAGCAAGCAAGTTTTCTCATCCATATTTCAAATACAGATTTGTCACAACTTTGAACCAACTGAAAACAATGAATCCCTAGCACACTCTTACGAATCCCATGGGTATGAAAGATCTATATCGACCATCTACGCAAAAAATATATGGACATGTATTTTCCTTATTGATTTTGCTCGCAATATTCTCCATCTACCTTTACTGGCGTACACCATTCGACTATAGATTTTGCACAACGAATAGAGTAATTTTTAGATAATTGATCCAGGTGGAAAGGAGTTGGGACTTGAGCTACTTGAGCATCTAAAAGACCATCCTAATTGACATAAATCCCTCCCATGATGGAAGAAAATCGATATGAGGGAGTAGGAGATCCTATTAAGTTGTTCCTCGAGGAATCATGCACATGAAAAAGAGACGAGATGATAGATAAATTTTCCCAAATTTTGGAATCTTATTAATACTAAGAGGGGGGGTGAATCAGTATTAGCGTAGGTATGAAAATTTTTCACTTCTTATCAAACTTAAAAAGTAGTTAAATTATGTATTCACCATAAACAATAACATTCATCCACATATGCGCAAAACACGGAACACAAGTTTTTACATGGAAACCCAAAAGGGATAAAACCACAGAATGCTCTCTTATATTATAAAGATTAAACTCATGGGAAGCACCAACTTCCAAAATTTCTCCAGCACCAACTGGAAGGAAGCTTCAACCCCCTAATTTATAGGCTACAACCTGAAGGAAGCACCATCTCCCTGATTTACCAGCACCAATTGGAAGGAGGCTATGACCCCCTATATTTATAGGCTCTGGCCTAAAGGAAGCACTAACTCCCTATTCCTTGCCCTATCCTGCCGCATTGATATGTCTATAGAAGATACTTCTTTGTTGTTCTACTAATCCGTGCACTCTTCAGATTTACTGCAATACATTACGTTGTGTGCACCTTATATATACTCTGATATTGAAATTGTTGTACTGTATCACACACTTCACTTCACTGTATCGATGTTGCCTACTGGTTCTCATATTTCATAACCTTCTACAATCTATGCATTGCTTCAATATATTGTTATGTTTTTCACATATTCATAGTCAACTAATACTGTGCATCCTCTGTTGTGATGTTGTTCTGAACTTGCGCATTTGTATCAGATAAATCACATCATTCTGCACATCCTCTGTTATGCTTCAATTTTGTCTTGGTGCATATGTCTTAGATAATTTGTGACCTTTTGCATACCATCTGCAATATTTCCTTTCTATTCGTACACACTTGTCTTAGATAAACTTCATCATATTGTGCATCTTCTGTTGTGTTGCTCTTTTGTATATGCGGATCTGTCCTGGATAAACCACTTCATCTTCCACATCATCTGTTGTGTTGCATATCTATGTTTGTGCATCTATCTTGGACATATCACATCTTTATGCTCATCATCTGTCGTGTTGCATCTCTGTCTTTGTGCGTTTGAATCTATGCTAGATCATGTTGTTCCAGTTCAACAATCCATTGAAACCTTAATAATTAGAAGCTTGCCAAATCAGAGTACTACCACTTTCGCATCTTCAAGCTTTCTTCAACTCTCCAACTTCACTTCTTATTTATACTTGGCCTGCGTAGACCATATGTCCACAATTTGGCTGTAGCGTCTCTTCTTCCTTGCTTCATGGTCAAGCTCGATTCACGCTTCCACCACTTGTCATGATCTGCGCCATTGAGGTATCACACCTTGTTGTTCTTCCGCATACTTGGTCCTTTACATAGTGGGTCTTGCACACTTGGGAACCACTTCGTGTGTGGTCATGTTCCCTTGAAGTACCATCGCTTGTGGGTATTGCGCACTTCACATGTCCGACCACCACTTACTTCAGGGACTCTTGTGCGCTCCAAGACTTGTATACTTCTTATTATTGGGGGGTCATGCGCACTTTCGGCACTTGTGTACATGTCCAACCGCTTCATACTTCTGAACCTCTTGCGCACTTGCAAGACTTGTCCAACCACCTCTTTGACATTATCTTTGAATTATCACTACTAGATGGATTAGGACTTGCGCACATACCTTATGTACTTCTTCAAACTGGATGTACTTTTTCAATTTGGATGTACTTCTCTTCAAACTGGATTTCATATACTTCTTCAAACTGGCACAAGGATACTCAGTCCTCTTTGACATCAGTTGACAGCAATGACAACCAAATTTCAACAATCTCCCCCTTTGGAATTGATGTCAATGCCTCCAGTGAATCTTTGCATGTCAACACTCCATGAATTTGTCCTTTTTATGATCATAAATTCCTCTGTTATGTCCACACATAGCATAGTACTCCCCCTGTGTTCTTTCCAATTTGAACCTTTGCTTTTCTACGCAACCTTCTATCATTATTTATCTGTTGTCTTTCATTTCAGCACAGATCCATGTTATGGCTTCAAGCTTCATGATATTTCTCCCCCTTTGGCATCAATGGCAAAGAGGTTCTTTCCATGCGCAATTTTATATTATGCTTTGCACTTATACTTCGAATTTTGCACTTGTGTTCGTACAGCTTCTTGCTTGGATTACTCCCCTTGTCTTTGTGCTTTATTTAGGAGTAATACTTTTATGCTCACGTTCCTGATTGAACTGTAGTTGAAAACTTCTGCAAATTTTCCTTTGCAACTGCAACCTTTTCTTTCGTCACTACTTGTGCATAGAGTTCAGTCACCTTGCACCCTATACATCTAACATTATATCTGTAGTTATCTTGAATATGCTCCCCCTATACAATTGCTAACTTTCTTTTATCTTGATATTATGTTCCTGTCATATATCACTCTTTCATGCTTCTTTGTTCATCTTTTAGTTGCATTCACTGTGCACACTACAGAGTTCCTTCTACTTTCAGTTTGCATTATCTTTCATGTTGACTTCTTCTAGCATTCAAATTTTCTTTTTTTCATAACTACTACGATGTGATATGTCTTCATCACATTTTCTGACTTCACACATCTTCCATGTCGTCCAAAAATTCTTTCTTAATATCACACATGCTTCCTTTCGTCAGCCATCTTGGCAACAAGTTGATGTGACTAATAACTCGTGCAAAAAAACTGACATGTTTTCATTGTACTCAAGCTTTTAAGCGAAATTATTTTGATCACGCGGAACAATGAATTAGATTTTCGCTTTATGTCCTCTTGCCTGATCTCATCAACTCATGGAATAAATTTTGGCATCTCCCTAGCAGCTTCAAATTGTGTGATCATGAATGCAAGTAACCTCAATGTCTCTTCAATTTATTTTCACGCGCACGGAGAACTACCTTCCAATTCTATATATATGAGCTGAGTAAGGCCTAATTCTTCATCCTGGTACATTCCTTGTTGAGCTTGTTCTAAGTGTCACGGCTTCTGAGTATCCCGTCTTCATCTGCCATGTCTTCTTTATTTCAGATATTTAAAAATTTGTTCAACAGTCTCCGCTCAGCAGTTCAATTGTAGCAGGTTGAATTCGCTAAACTGAAAGTGGATATGGGGATTTGGAAATCCCAAATGAAAGAATCTGATTTCATGCATTGGTATGCGTAGTCCCAAGTCAACCAAAGTAATATAGAGGCGTTTTCAAGTCTTAACAAGAGAATTGATTTCCTAGAGAAGAAACAGCAACAAGTTCTTGATTTTCTTAACATAATTTGGATGGAACAATGCAATGCTAACACATCATCTTCGACCCCGTAGCTTTTTCCACTGCCGCAAACTTTTGAGTTCATCGAGAACGCTCCGATGGATCTTGAACTTCGTATGTCTTAGAAACCAGGAAATCATGTCACGGAGTTGGACCTCAAGCTTCGGCTCTGAATCAATTTTGTAATTCTCAATTTTTTTCAATACGGATCCCATGGTCCTAGATGCACTTCAATTGTTGTTAGGCCTTAGCATGCCACCTCTTGATACTTCAACTATGTTTTCTGTGACAAAGGTTTCATGTGATTTTGTAAAGGAAACTTTTGAATATAATACAAACTTTGATTATGTATGGTTGTTGTATATGCGCGAAAATTATGTTTGTCATCAGCAATACTTATTTGTACCTTCCTTTATATGTATGAACTCTTTGTGCGACAATTTACTTCAACACATCTTTGCAAATAATTGAATATATGTGCATCTCCTTTGCAACTTTACATCAATGCGACAAACTTCAAATGTAGTCTGACTACAATACACACTAATACATTCCTTGAATTATTAATGAATGGTGTGTTGAATTCAAGGATCTTACTTAACCTCTTAGTGATCAGCAAGATGGGAAGCAATCACTTGCTTCTTTAGATGTGCTTGTCTCGTTTGCTTCGACCGTAAATGCTTGAGAAATTTTCCTTACCCATTTCTTCATGTGCGCACATCCTTTTTTATACTGCACTTGATTACTTTTCTTTTCAGTCCATATGTTGTTGTTGATGTTATTTCTATCTAGACAGTTTCGACAATATTGGTCCTTGTGTCCAAATCCATCACAAATATAACATCTCACAGTATGACAGTATCTCGCAATATGTCCTTTATAGTTACACCTTGCGCACTTCAATGTATTGGACCTTCTTCTAACAGTGTAACAAAAATAATTGTGATCATTGAAGGAGTTATCATACATGATTGGATTCAATTGCTTTGGACTGTACTTGATGTCGACGGACCTTCTTGGTTGTTCTGTCATAGACAAGTCCCGATTTGTTTGTTGGTGATCTCTGATCGTTCAGTATATTATCCAGGATTGATGTGCTATTTTTGAATTTGCTCTACATTTCTATATTAAGATAGGTTTTTTCATTTCCTGGATTTTTGCAGTCAAGAGTATCAATGATGTGACCTTTCCCTTTTATCTCAGCCAGTTTTTCTTCTAAGCAAGAGATCTCTCCACTCCTTTGCTCAAGTTGACTTTTCAACAGTTCATTTTTCTTCTTTGACTCTTCCAATGATGTCTTAAATATTGATTCTTCTTCTTCAAGCTTCATGATTTTATCTACTACACAATTTAATTGTCTCTCAATATCTATTTATTTTTCACTTACTTGTTTTTCAAGAGACTCTTGAACAGCCTTGGCTTCCTTGACCTGTTCTTCATAATTTAACAGTTGGTCTTGCAAGATTTTATTCTTCCTTCTTGAATTCTTCAATTCTTCCAAGGCACTAACCAATTCACCTTCCCATCCAACTTCTGCAGCTTCTTATTCTTTAGATTGATTGTCTGATATAATTTCTGGGGCAAGTTTTGGAGGTGAATTAAAGGTTCCAATAAATAAGTACTTATACAATGTTCCTGATTGACTATGTGCAACTGATGTGTTTTTCTTAACAGAGGGACAAAAAAATTATTTTCTTATGTGCCTTCATCTTCAAGAAATGCCATGAAAAGAACTTATTTTGGGCTATCATCGCAATCACTTTCTTCATAATAACTGCTTTCTTCCATGGAATACAAACTCTTCCTTTGTTTAGGGATCTTCTTTCTGTTCTCATATTTTTCCTGTGGGTTTGCTATCCTTCGTTCATTGCAATTGGCATCCTCTTCACTGTCGCTATCTCTATCTTCTTTATAAGGACACTTTGAATCAAAATGGCCTACTCTTCTGCATTTAAAACCTTTGAAGGGTAAATTACCCTTATACTTGTGGCGCCCTCTTTTCAACTTTCTTACGAAATTTGCCTCTTCCTCATCTGATTCATCATAGGAACTTTGGTCATGCTCGTATTTTTCTTTCCTAGTGGCTTTGAAGGCTGCTTATTTCCCGGTGGGATTTTTCCTTTCAGTTCTCATCTCATACGCAGTAAGGATCCCATGAAGCTCATCCTTTGTTAACTCTTCAAGATTGGTTATGTCTTCTAACACGGACACCTTTGAGTCAAATCTTGGAGGAAGAGTTCTCAGTATCTTCTACACAATTGATTCTTCAGTTAGTAAAACTCCTAGAATTTTGATTGCTTGACTATCTCATCGATTCGAATAAAGTATGATGCCATATTTTCTTCATCTTTCATTTTCAAAGACTCATATAATCTAGAAGAAGGCTGCAGTTTTACCTTCTTGACTTTTTCATCCCCTTCATAGATATTCTTGAGTTTGTCCCATACTTCTTTTGTTGAAGAACATTGCATGACCTTAGTGAATTTAGAGTCTTCTAGACCACATAACAGCTCATTCCTTGCTCCTGCATTGCTTTCATATTGTCTTCTTTCAACTGGGTCAATTGGAGTAGTTGTGGGAACATTGTATCCATTTTCAATTAATTTCCATACCTTAGCACCAAGCGGCTGCAAATATACGTCCATTCTTATCCTCCAAAAGGTGTAGTTTAAGCCATCAAATATGGGTGCTCTACTGGTGGATAACCCTTCCTATTTGTCCATGTCTACACAAAGATCTATCTTCTAGTTGTTAAATTGTTACTGAAGACACCCACTGTGATACCAATTATTGGAATACTATTAATGTTGAGAGGGGGGGTGAATCAGTATTAGTGTAGCTATGAACAATTTTCACTTCGTATCCAAATTAAACAGTAGTTAAAGTATGCATGCATCATAAACAATAGCATTCATCCACATTTGCGCAAAACACAGCACACAATTTTTTACGTGGAAACCCAAATGGGAGAAAACCACAGAATGCTCTCTTATATTATAAAGATTACATTCATGGGAATCACCAAATTCTGAAATTTCTCCAGCACCAACTGGAAGGAGGCTCCAACCCCCGGATTTACAGGCTACAACCTAAAGGAAGCACTAACTCCCTGATTTACCAGCACCGACTGGAAGGAGGATCTGACACCCTGTATTTACAGGAACCTACCTAAAGGAAGCACTGACTCCTAATTCCTTGCCCCGTCCTGCCAACCTAATATGTTTGTAGAAGATACTTCTTTGTTGTTCTATTGATCCATGCACTCTTCATATTTATTTCAATACATTAGCTTGTGCACACCTTATGTATACTCTGATCATGCAATTGTTGTACTATATCACACACTTCACTTCATTGTATCAATGTTTCCTACTGGTTCTCATATTTCATAACCTTCTACAATCTATGACCTGCTTCAATATATTGTTATGTCTATGCGCATCTTCATAGTCAACTGATATTGTGCATCCTTTGTTGCGTTGTTGTTTGAACTTGTGCATCTGTATCATATAAATCACATCATTCTGCGCATCCTCTGCTATGATTCATTTTTGTCTTGGCGCATCTATCTTAGATAATATGTGACCTTATGCGTACCATATGCAATACTTCCTGTATGTTCTTATGCACTTATCTCAGATAAAATTCATCATACTGCGCATCTTATGTTGTGTTTCTCTTATGTCTTTGTGCATCTGTCTCAGATAAATCACTCCATCTTGCACATTGTCTGTTATGTTGCATCTATGTCTTTGCACATCTGTCTTAGATATATAACATCTTCCTACACAACATCTATTGTGTTGTATCTCTGTCTTTGTGTGTATGCCTCTCTGCTAGATCATGTTGTTTCGTTTCAACAAGCCATTGATACCCTAATAATTAGAAGCTTGCCAAATCATAGTACTACCACTTTCGCCTCTTCAAGCTTACTTCAACTCTCCAACTTGGCTTTTTATTTATACTTGGAATGTGCAAAACGTATGTCCACAAGTTGGTCATAGTGTCCCTTCTTCCTTGCTTCACGCTCAAGATTGATTCACACTTCCGCCACTTGTCATGATCTATGTCAACGAGGTATCACGGCTTGTGGTTCTTGCACATACTTGGTCCTTTTCATAGTGGATTTTGTGCACTTGTGAACCACTTCGTGTGTGCTCCTCCGCCCTTGAAGTATCATCGCTTGTGGGTCTTGTGCACTTGAGTTGTTAGACCACCACTTACTTCCAAGACTCTTGCATGCTCCAAGACTTGTATGCTTCTTCTGATTTGTGGGTCATGCACACTTCCAGGACTTGTGTACATGTCCAACCGATTCATACTTTCGAACCTCTTACGCACTTCCAAGACTTGTCCAACAACCTCTTTGACATTATCTTTGAAGTCTCACACTAGATGGGTTAGGACTTGCGCACATACCTTATGTACTTCTTCAAACTGGATGTACTTCTACAATCTGGATGTACTTCTCTTCAAACTGGATTTCATATACTTCTTCAAACTGGCACAAGGATATTGAGTCCTCTTTGACATCAGTTGACATCAATGACAACCAAAGTTCAACACCAAATCCTTTAACGGATGCCAACAACAACAGGTGCATCTTTGTCAAGAGGTCACTTCGTAGGTGTCACCCCCTTCAAGGTACAATTTAATTTTGATACTCTTGTATTTGAAGGTCAAATAGATGCAGATGCTTTGAAAAATGGTTAAATCTGCTAGAAGGGTATTTCTCTTTCCACAATTTTTCTGATATGGAAAATATCACCTTTGCACACGTTAAGGTTGTCCCCTATGTCAAAAATTGGTGGGAAACTTACTGTGATAAAAACTCCATAGATGAGTGTTGCTTGGTTTTTCAACCAAGCATGTGCAAGGATGCACCTATTAACTTGTAATATCAATTTCAATATAAAACAAAAACAATTATGAATAAATTAATATAATCTGATCTAACATAAGCATGTGTAAATAAATAAAAAACTAGATTTCAAACATAAGCAATAAGATCTATAACAAAAGCAAGAAATTAAGAAATTTATCTTTTGTATTACCTCAAGTGGTGAGGATGGTGAGTGTTGAGCAGCTCCAAGGTTGAGAAGCTCCAATGTCCAATGGTCTCTTCTTCTCCAATGCTTCAATGGGGTTCTTCAAACTCGAAATGGGAGGCAATGGCTCTCAAAGGGAATTTGGTAGCATAAGGATAGGATGAAATGTGGATGAATAATGAGGAGCCCCTATCACCTTTTTTATAGTTTTTGGGTGATGGGTAATACTATTATGGTTTTAAGGAAACCAATGGTATGGACCAACATGGTTTAGGTCTCTTTTTCCCTCTTTTTCCTTTTTTGAATATTTTTTATATTTTTATTCCATTTTAATATTTTTGTGAAATTTTGGACCCTTTTTGAGGGTTTTTTTTGTTTTTTGAGGAAAAATACATATTTTGAGGGGGAAAAGGGGTATTATGGTCTTTTTGGTGACCTTTTGAAGGTTTTAGAGGCTCAAATGGTGGAAAAAGTGGACAAATGGGTCATGTGAATAAGGGAGTGAGCTAGTGAGCACTTTTTGGGTGTTAACAATGAGTGTGAAATGTTTGGGACTACTACCACTTAGGCCTCCTTTATGGATGTCGTTAAGGAACAATATTATCCTATTGGAAACTATGACGACGGTACATGAGATGGACCACAATGTTTTAGGGGAGAGACCAAACAATGTCGGAGTTCACAAATACTTTCCATACCTTCTGCACCAAGTTGGGTATGAAATACTTCAAGCAGAATCTGGTTCTAAATATCGTTGGGGTCTATATAGGTACATGCAAATAGAAATGGAGTTTCTAGACATATTTTCACTAGGAGCCACTTATTGTTATGCCATCAAAATTGAGAAAAAAATTGAAGTAGAGGAACAAGTGAGAGTTTGTATCTTCCAATGCATCACAATAGAAGTAGGGAAAAGGAAACCCAATTCCACAAAACAAAGGACAAAGCAAGGATGGACAACCTCGGGACAACTAATCTAATATGCAAACAAAGAAGGGTAATGGGAAGACAAAGAAAGACACCATGAAGTGGTGTGAGTTCCATAAAATCCCCTGGCATAACACTGATGAATGTCGCCCAAAGCAGTCATGGTGGCTAAGTTGAAATCCTCAGAGTCGGATCTAGGCTCCGACTCTGATTCAAATCCAGACAAGGGGAAGCAGATCATTGATGTAGAACATAGTGCCACAGTCACTACCACCAAGGTCCAACCCAACGATCTAGAAGAGACGGAAGAAGGTAAGCGCCTTTTCCACTTGTATATGTGGGTGAAGAGCACTTTGCTGCATTTCATTGTTAATAGTAGAATCCAAAAGAACCTGATATTAGCATAGGTCATCAAGCGGTTGGATTTATCGACAACACCACACCCACAACCAAACAACATCGGGTGGCTCAGCCATGGATGAGATATACATGTATACCAATAGTGTCACATGACCTATGGAATCAAGTCCTTCAAGGATGAGGTATTGTGTGATGTTGCCCCACTTGAAGTTTAAGATGTTATTTTAGGTCATCCATATATGTGTAAATGCCATGTGTATAATTCTAGACCTCGTAGCGTCATTGTTACTTTGGGTAGACAACTATATAGGATACCATAGGTAACTCGACCTGCCTCATTCTATTTGATCTCAGGTAAGTAGTGCAATAAGGTCACTTTTCAGAATGGGAAATTTGTCCTCTTCATGATTCATTCTCACAATGAACGGAAGGTTGTGACGATAGCTATGGCCTCCACACAAGGCCTCTCTGCACAACAAAAGCAAGTGGACAAAGTTGTAGAAGAATATTGATACATATTAACCTCACCTACTAGGGTGGCTCTATATTCTCAGGTCAAGCATTCAATCGATCTAAACCCTGGTGCGCCTTTACCTAATGGGATAGTATATCATGCTCTCTCCTAGAAAATGAGGAAATCAAGCACCGAATTCAAGAGATGCTCCAAAAGTGGCACAATCAACCTAGCTTCTCACCGTGAGGAAGTCCAATCCTACTTCTGTAGAATAAATATGGGACCTGGTGACTTTGTATTAATTATAGAGCTCTAGACAAAATTGCAATTAGGAACTGGTACCCAATTCCCCAAACTGAAAACCTTCTTAACCAACTTAATGGATACAAGTACTTTAACAAGATTGATATGAAGTCTAGATTCCATCCGGTCCTAATAGAATGAACTAATTTATGGAAGACTGATCTCAAGTCTAAATAAGCTCCTTTCAAGTGATTAGTGGTGACCTTTGGATTAGCAAATACCCAAGAAACTTTCATGAGGCTAATGGATGACATCTTGTGGCCTTTCACCAATTCCTTTTTGGTTGTATATATGGGTGACATCCTCATATTCTACTAGAGGGTAGAACACGTTCAGCAGGTCCTCCACACTTTGTGGCAACACAAGCTATATGCTAACTTAGAGAAATGATCATTCAGCATGAACATGGTCCAATACCTCAGATACATTGTATATGAGAATGGTGTGCATGTGTATCTAGCCAAGATCCGAGTCATTCGTGACTAGATATCCCCACCAACACTAACCAAGCATCAAAGCTTCTTAGGCCTTGCCAACTTTTAGCACAGGTTCATGTTGGGGTTCTCTCATATTGCATGGCCCATCAACCAAGTGACCAGGGGTGGTTGTAAAGCCAATATTGGGTGGACCAAGTCACAACAAAAAGAATCAATGATTTGAAACATCATTTATGCTCAGCCCATGTACTTGACTTACCCAGTCTACAACAACATTTTGAGAATGAGACAGATGCTTCAAAATACATTATGGGTGTAATTCTGACTGAGCATGGTCATCTGGTGGCCTTCCATAGTGAGACACTCTCAAATTTCATCCATAAGTACCCCACCCGTGATAAAGAGATGCATTCCATTGTACAAGTCTACCTCCAATGGAAGCATTACATTCTAGGAATAGAGACAGACATCCATATGCATCACAAACCTATGTAGTTCATGTAGACACAAGGAAAATTATAGGATGACCGCCATCAAAATTGATCCACATATTTGTAGCAGTTTCACCTCAACATTAAGTATAAGAAAGGGAGCACTAGTCATGTCATTAACTAACTTAGTCAAGCTCTAGTTGCAACACTAACCATAGTGCTCGACTCTTGCGGGCATGAGACCTTCGAGTGGTCCCAAATCTACCTGACAATGATCTTGACTTCACTACAACCTACCGGATATTGGGAACAGGAAAGGTTGTTACCAAATTTAATCTCAAGGATGGATTGTTCTGCCATCTAGGTAATATATGTGTTCCTTCAAGCGAGTGTGTGAAATTGATTTAGGAATCCCACAACAGTCAAGTGGTTGGACACTTTGGTGTGGAGAAGACAATAGAAGTACTATAGAATTTTTTTTGGCCAAAGCTTCGCCACGATGTCAGTAAGTATCTCAGATCCTGCACTGCATGCTCCATCGTCAAGCCATCCATTAAAAAACAAGAATTGTACACCCCTCTACCTACTCCCGACGGGACCTGGAAATCCATCCCTATGGACTACATGTGATGTCTTCCTTCGGCCAAGCATGGTAATGAATGTGTATCCATGGTTGTTGATCGATTCTCTAAGATGGTCATTCTAACAACCTGCAAGAAGAGTATCACAACATAATCAATTGCCAAGATCTTCTTTGAGTGTGTGTGGGTACATTTTGGAATCACATAAACCATCATGCAAATCAAGATAGCAGGTTCTTAAGTACATTCTGGTCAAGCCTTTGGTCACTGTTGGACACCAATATCACCAAATCCATCGCCTTCCACCCCCAAACTGATGGACATACAAAGGTCATCAATGGGATGACTGTGCATATCCTACACACATGGGATGAGATCCTTCCTTATGTTTAACACAGATACAAAATATCCCTCCATATCTTAACCGACCACAACCCCTTTCAGGTGAGTCTGGGCTTTCAACCAATGGGCCCCATTGATGTAGAACTACCCTTTGTGCCCACACAGGAAGAATCATCCCATGCTCAATCGGAGGATGACAAAGCCACCGAATTCATTTAATAGATTCAACACATCATCCAATAGTTCCATGATATTTTACAAAAAACCAATGCTAAGTACAAGCAGCGCCATGACCAACACAGGGTTCCACGAAAGTTTCAAGTGGGAGACAAGGTTTGGTTGCATTTGCAAAAAAAGCGCCTTATAGGACCCCATCAGAATATGTGTCCACTTTGTTATGGGTCTTATGCCATAACCAAGGTTGTGGGTGACAATGCTTCTGAGTTAAGTATTCCCCCCTTCCTTGGCTTGCACATAGTATTCAATGTGGGCCTCCTCCAACCATATTTTCCACCACTGTTGGACACGTCATAGGTGCCAAAGCAGTTGACACCAGCAGAGATCAACCATGACTATATGGAATAGACCACCACTAATAGTGTCATGGACATATAAGTTAAGTAAACTCGCCAATAAAAGCTCCAACTCTATCGGGTTGTCAAAGTACGGAAACTCCTACACCAAGGCAAGTGGCTCACAAAACGTCAAGTTCAGCAACAGTTTCACCATTTGATGGGAAAACTAAATGCAATGGATACAATTGCTTCCTAATGTGGGAGGACTGATCCTGGTGGACATCAATGTCCACCCACCTAGTCCATTGGCTCAAAACACAGTTTTCCATCTTGGCAGTTTTTTTATTATTTTTTCAGGTCCTAAGCTTCTAGGGTTGTTTTGAGGCACTAAACGATGTTTTTTTGACACGACAACACCTAGTATATGAACATAGTCCTATTCTAAGACATTAAAAATGTGTACTTCTTGGCTATACCTTTCTTACTAGCTAAAAAGGGCCTCAAACACAGTTTGGACACAAAAGTTACACCCCTAGGAAGTTGTTGTATCAACTAACTACAACGAGGCCCACAAACCTTTTGGCATTTCATCTTCTGGGGTTATTATTTTGGATATTTAGGGTCTTCTCATTGATAATTTATGTTAAAAGGCCATTTTGGACTCATTTTAACTCACTTCTTGCAAATGCGCGTAGCTATCACATCTCTTCTCAGAGATAAGTTACCACCATTCTAGTGAGTTCATTTCACTCTGCATTTTGATATAGTTCCTACATATTTCATTCATTAATAGAAATTGAGTATGTTATATATCTGTGTTTTCAAAATATTTATGTATTTCATTTATTTCTCTCACAAACCCGAATCAATAACTTCAACTACGTAGGGTTGATTTGACACACGCCCGAACTTCGTCATGCTCTCCTTTCCTATGACCCATCTCAAAATAGTTCTATATATGCGGCATCTTGTATCTTTTATGTAATGAACTCAACCATTGAAATATGCAGGCGTACTTGAATTGACCATCAAAACCGTCATACCAAATCCAATGTCACTCTATATGATCAAGTGATTAAAGCTATTTTTCCTACCACAATGTTAAGCCCTAAATGTCGGCACATTACCCCCTATATTGTGGCTCATTACATATTATTGATGTCGGATTAAATTTACTAGTGGTAATTGTCATTAGTATTATTATATTAGTGTTGTAGAGTTTTCTCCTGTGGACATTTGAGCACCCTCTTGAACCCTTTCCCTTGATTCAAGGCAGACCGTAGGATAGACCTATGTGATTTTCCCACTAGATATAACTATCTAGACACTAGATCTACACATCCACTTTAATGCAATTATGTAAGGAGAGAGAGAAAGGAAGGTGAAATACCTTAGACAAGAGAGATCCTTTGGTGCAGATAATCTTCAGCTGTTGCAGACCTGATAATCCTTACTCTAACTCCAACTCCACTTAGCCAATCAGCCTACACACAAAGAAACATGCAAACCTTTATCACAAACCTCTTGACATATAAAGGATGCATAAAAATGACCATATAAATATAGATCTAAGCTAGAGTAAACAAGATCTAATTTGTATTACACAAGAAATAACAAATCCAATATATATGTGTTATGAATTATACAGATCTATAACAAATGACCATAAGCATCCATGAACAACATGATAGGAGGGGGGAAAGATCACATGTCTATATCGAGTGATAAAAAGATAAATGCATCATAGATTACCTTTTGTTGATGATGCATATCTCTTCCAGTATTCTTGATCCAAGACCTTCCTAGGTTGCAGACAATAAATTGATCACAATCGCTGAGATAATTAGGATGATTTCACCAACATAACAATACATATCAAGAGTTTCCCCTTTCTCATAAAATTCCCTCAATATATAGGTGAATGGAGGGTGAATGGAGGATGAATATAAACTCCATGTGATGGATGATATCGAGTTGGTGTGTGAGTTCCCATCTAAGGTGAGTCGGAGGCAAGTCATGCACATGATCCATTCGATATGATGCCCAAAACTTAAGTAAAGGTGTACCATCCCCACCCCCAAGGCATGCAAGGAGTGATGGTGTCACACCCCTACAAGCATGCAGGGAGGCATGGAAAAATGACCATCGCCTCCCCCCCATAGGCATACAAAGGGAAATGGTGGTGAAAACCTGGGAAACATATGGGTAAAACAGGCCAAAGAAAAATATAAGTGTCTCGGCTAGACCATGAAATGGGGACTCCAATGAGCCTAAGGTGACAAATAAGACTATAACAGATGCCCCCTAAAGTGTGATTTCATAAAAGAAGCTGATGGTCGAAACACTTTATTAAAATAGGTTAAGGTTGTTATTTTTTCATCATTTAATTCAATAGATCTAGGATCTTAACTGAAAGAACAACATGTACAGCATATCAAGCATAAGAGACAAGAGACAAGAGACACAAAACATTTCACCGGGGAAAACCAAGAAGGTGAAAAACCCCGCAACTTCCTCAGAGATAGAATAAGCACAAATACAAGGATCACAATGATCAAACCCAAGAGATGGATATCTTCAGCAGCATACTCCTCCTCCAATTATGCGCACTCCTCCTCTCTCTCACTAATTCGAAGTGAGTGAATGAGAGAATGTGTAAAATGAGAGAGAGAGACACTCTCTATTTATACACTACTTCACTTGTCTTTTAACTTTAACTAGGTCATCCCCAACTTAACCACTTAACATAATGTTGACTGGGCCGAACCCCACTAGGGTGGTCTAATAACCCTTTAACCCACATGACTCATACAAGGTCGACCCCGTCAAGGTGGTCTAATAACCCATCAAGTATAATTTACGACACTTACAATCTAACTTGCAACACTTGCAAGTACAATTGACGACACTTCCAATCGGAGGAATAATACATCTCCATTAGGGATACAATAAAGTACAAATACAATATACAAGTGAATATCTTCCGAAGTTACAAATACATCAACACTCCCTCTTAACTAGGAAGGTATTCTCTGGACACAAGTCATCAATATATATCGGCACAAGTCTTCAATTCTGGAGTTGGATCATCGTCATTGGATCATGGAGCATCATCATCATCACAGCTGCTGTACTCGACATCTCAATCACTGGGCTATATCTGAATTCTTCTCGTCATAGGAAGCTCTACAGAGCCATCCCTTTTTCATGTTGGTTGTAGGCCTAGCCTCCTGCAAGTCTTCATCATCATTGGCCATTCTGTGGAATCCTCGGGACTTATTACGTGCGTCAACAAAACCTCGAAAGAGCATCCCAGGACTGATTTACGAGCTTACCGCTCAACCTATCGGATCTCCCAAGATCTTTTACACATTGACTATCAGAAAACCTTAAAAGAGTGTCTTGCTTCCTGCAAGAACTCTAAAGAGCATCCCATGACTGATTTATGAGCTTACCGCTCAACCTATCAGATTTCCAAGACTGATTACATGTGACCCCCACCACAAAACCTTAAAAGAGTGTGTTGCTTCTTGTAAGAACTCTAAAGAGCATCCTAGGACTAATTACGAGCTTACTACTCAACCTATCGGATCTCCAGGACTGATTATATGTGGTTAGGAAAAACCTTTAAAGAGTGTCTTGCTTCCTGCAAGAACTCTAAAGAGCATCCCAGGACTGATTACGAGCTTACCGCTCAACCTATCGGATCTCCAGGACTGATTACATGCCTCTAGTAGCAAAACCTAGAAAGAGCATCCCAGGACTAATTTACAAGCTTACCGCTCAACCTATCGGATCTCCCAGGATCTTTTACATGCTACTGCACAACCTGCCACATATCATCCATGACCTCGAAGTATCATCCTGATACTCATGATCCAACTGATCATCATCGCACGGTGCATCAACCTGATGCACATCATCATCACATGATCATCCTGATCATCATCGTAGCATCATCCTGATGCATATCATCCAGAGCATCATCCTGATACTCATCACACATGACTATCCTAATCATCGTCATAGCATCGTCCTGATGCATATCATCCAGAGCATCATCCTGATCATCGACACAACATCATCCTGATGTATATCATCTGAAGCATCATCCTAATGCTCATCACACAACGCTTACATCCACAACCATGGGAGGATCCTCCTACCACCATGCTTGGAATGGCTCCTGAAAATGTGTCCCATCACTTCTTCCTCGAAGTATCTTCTATCTGAAGAACACCAAGCCTCCCTCTGAAGTACTCGAACTTCACTCTGCCTAGTGGTTTGGTCAACACATCTGCAATCTGCTCATCTGTCACAACATACAGGAGCTTCACTGCTCCTCTCTGCACCATATCCCTGATATAGTGATATTTGATCTCAATGTGTTTCGACCTGTCATGGAACATCGGGTTCTCAGACAACTTCACACAACTCTGGTTGTCACAATAGATACAGGTAGCATCCAACGGGAGATCAAATAACTCAGACAGTAGCTTCCTAAGCTATACTGCCTTACAACTGGACAAACAAGATGCGACATACTCTACTTCGGATGTACTCAGTGCTACGTAGGATTGCTTCCTGCTAAACCAAGAGATCGCACTTGATCCCATACTGAAGCAGCACCCCGAAGTGCTCTTCCTATCTGCAGCACTGCCTACCCAATCTGAATCAACATAACATTGCCTGCCCATAATCAACCGTACCCTTCAGGTACCTCAGAATATGCTTTACAGCAATCAGGTGAACATGTCTAGGATCTGTCAGAAACTAGCTCAAGGTGTTCACCAAAAAGAAAATATCTGGTCTCGTGTTCATCAGGTACATCAAGGACCCAATCATCTAACGATACACCGTGACATCAACCGGCTCAGATGAAGCATCACACAATATCTTCAGGTTCGATGCCATAGGTGTGGCCATGGCCTTGCAGTCCATCATCCCGAACCGATTCATGATCTCTACTGCATACTTCCTTTGTCCAAGGAAGATTCCATCTGCACTCTACCACACCTCCATACCTAGAAAGTAATGCATCATACCCAAGTCCTTTATCTTGGAAGCAAGCTTCCTCTTCGTGTTGGCAATCAATGTATCTTCACCTATCACAAACAGGTCATCCACATACAATAGGAGTATCACTGGATTGCCTTCCTCAACCTTGTAGTAAAGGTTGGAATCCGCTTAACTCTTGGTAAATCCCAAACTGGATATAAAGTTGTCTATCCTCGCGTACCATATCCTAGGTGCTTGCTTCAATCCATACAAGGCTTTCTTCAATCTGCACACATATGACTCCCTGTCATGTGTCACAAAACCGAGTGGCTGCTCCACATACACTTCCTCTTCGACTACACCATTCAAGAAAGATGTCTTGACATCCATATGGTGTATCTTCCACTTCATCACTACAGCCAGAGCAAGTACTGTTCTGATTGAAGTGTATCTGGCTACAAGTGCAAAAGTCTCTTCATAATCTATCCCCTCTTTCTGGGAGAATCCACGAGCCACAAACCTCGCCTTGTATTTCTCTATGCTACCATATGCAGCATGCTTGATCTTATAGATCCACTTGGAAGTCACAACAGACTTCCCTTATGTTCTTGGGACCACATCCCAAACATCATTCTTCATGATCGACTGGTATTCCTCGATCATGGCATTCTTCCATTACTGCATCCCAGATCCTGGGAACTTCAGATTCTTCAATATCTTCAATAGATAATTTTCTTGAACTTCGTTGTTGGAACAAATGTTGTAGTCCTTCTTTTGTAGGTGATTGTACACGATCTTTCCTACAATTCAAATTCAATTGCATGATTAGAAACTTCTCATAGTTTTTTCAAAAACACATTCTTAGGCATAAAGACATATGTCATACAGTCATGCAATTATCTTAGCCAATGCTTCAATACAACATTTATCCATATCCCGTAACTTTCTAGATGCCTTCCATCTCTACCAGAACATTGTTAAGAGTGTGCACAACTCCCAACATGTCAGCAAAGAGGTTTCATTCTAGATAAGTAGCAATGGAATGTTGTACAGTACCATAGGCCACTTACCCATTACTATATTAGTAGTATCTTGTTAATTAATGCAACCTTTTCTAAAATACATAATAAACATCCTAAATCTTAGGAACATAAGTATGTACATGACTTAACAAAATCATATATACAAGAAATGACAATTTAAATACTTATATTTGTTTGGTTGTTGGGTGGACTCCCTCTCAATCTTTGCTTCCTTGCAGGAACTAATAGAGTGAGCTCCCTCTTGATCTTTGCTTCCTGGATTATCTGTCTTTGAACTTATATCCATCCTGGACCACTAATATGCATGCTTAAGTGTGCACTAGTGTCATGATTGTGTCATCCTCAAGATCTCATACATAGTCATACATTCATTAATATAATCTCAATACTATCAAAACATTATGATTCTAAATCATCTTAAATATGTATGGTCATGATCATTTCATACATAGGTAATAAGCGTTAGTATTCAAGGTTTCAGGGAAGACTTCTTTTACTCATGCATATTCTTATTTGACCATAGGACTCTTCTGATTAGTCATATCATCAATCAAAGTAAGAAACATAATATGCATAAACCCTTGATTACTTAAACTTCTAACTTTCAAGAATAATCATTATCATTCATGCAAAAGTATAAGATCCTAACACAAGGTAGGATTCTAACTTGATATAGAAAAAAACATACCTGGAAAATCATGTTAGCTAGTTATGTCTAACATACCCAAACAATGTCTTCTTGTTCTCTTCAATGACTTGTGCTTAGTAACCTGCATATCTCATAGGTTAACTATTGTAGAACCAAATTATACATACCTAGTAAGTAGAGCTTCTATGTGATCCATGAGTCTTTGTCTTCATGTCACCATGGTCATATGTTCTTGATCTAGAACTTGATTTGTACCTTTCATGTTAGCGGACAACATCATCCTCATACAATACCACAGTGCATTAGTACAATCATAAGTGTCATAACCCTAATCAATGAATGTCTTCTATCATTCACATGCATTCATACTTTTACTAGGGTGATAAGACAAGTCTAAAATTAATCAATATTGTACTAACCTCAATAATATGAAGACAAACATATCATAACCTTAAGCATGAACAGATTTCAAAAACATACCTGTATCTCCTCAATTCATACCTGTCGAGATTGCTTGTAGCATTCTTATGTAAGACCTTAGCCTCATCTCCCTCTAGAACTGGAACTTCTTCACTTATGCAGGTGTCCAATTCATTCTCTTCTAGGATTAACCCAATCCACTTTGATTTGTTGAAACTGGATCTGGAGCTGGATTAGGGTTTGTCAGAGAAACCCTAAAGATTCAAATTTTGAATTTCAAACTTCTGAATGGATGGAAAGATGTGCCTTGCTGAGCTGATCAAGCTGGTATACTTCAATTTTGAAAACTGCAAAATTTGACCCTTCAAAATTGCCTTTGAAAACTTTTGGATCTTCTAAACAGGATCCTGAACTAGGGTTTGATAAAGCTCGATCTTCTGCCCAACTAAAAATTTTGATCTTGTACCCTAAGCTTCAATTTTTCTGAGGAGCATCCATCCATGGTCACAAATTTCAAAAATTCCAACATTTGTAGAAACCCTAATTTTCCACCTTTCCGATCAAAATCCCAAACTAGGGTTTGATGATGCTCGGGGTTCTACCCAACCAAAAACTTTGATCTTGGTCTCTAAATCTCGATTTTTCTAAGGAGAGAAATCCTATGCTGAGACCACTCCAAAATTCCACTTCTTTTAAAATCCCTAATTTCCCGCAGCAGTGATAAGCCAAAAATGAGAATGCTCAGAATCTAATTCTATTTCACAGAAATATGTGCCTTATTTTTTCTGGTGCATCTCTGAAATTATGAATCCAAAGGGTATGAAACTTCAGCATATGGTAGCCTGACCTGTCTTCTTTCCAACCCCATAGGTTTGACCTCAAATGGATTCTCTGAGAGAGAGAGATATGCCAAATGTCGCAACGTGACCTGTTTATGGGATAAAACAGGATAGCGAAGTTGTATGGAGTGCCACATGTCACTGTTTCAACTTCGGCCTCTGAAAAGAGGACTTGTGAAACTACAGTCCGTTCTCTTACTGCCACTTCTTACAGAATTTCATTTGGATCTTCCTAGCCCATGTTGTGACCTTTGTTCCTAGGTCACCGTTTATGACTGAGATCTGGAAGAGGCAAAAACCCTAACTTGTACAGATCATAAATCACAAAGTACAGCGAATTAGGTGTTTTGCTTCGGACACAAGGTACATGGGGATGTTATCTACGACCTGTAGAAGTTTTAGAACCTGAACCTTCGCCAAAATGGATTTATAACAAAAGTTCCACGATGACTGGTTTTTGCTATATCAAGCCCTAGCTTCCAATTTGTCGCAAGTGCAACAAGTGTCATAAATGCCATACCATGCCTTCCTTCAGGCTAGATCTGATACCATGTTAGTTTTTCATCATTAATTCAATAGATATAGGATCTTAACTGAAATAACAACATGTACAGCATATCAAGCATAAGAGACAAGAGATAAGAGACACAAAACATTTCACCGGGGAAAACCAAGAAGGTGAAAAACCCCGCAACTTCCTCAGAGATAGAATAAGCACCAATACAAGGATCACAATGATCAAACCCAAGAGATAGATATCTTCAGTAGCATACTCCTCCTCCACTTGTGCACACTCCTCCTCTCTCTCACTAATGCGAAGTGAGTGAATGAGAGAATGTGTAAAATGAGAGAGACACACTCTCTATGTATACACTACTTCACTTGTCTTTTAACTTTAACTAGGTCGTCCCCAACTTAACCACTTAACATAATGTTGACTGGTCCGACCCCCACTAGGGTGGTCTAATAACCCTTTAACCCACATGACTCATACAGGGCCGACCCCATCAAGGTGGTCTAATAACCCATCAAGTATAAGTTACGACACTTACAATATAACTTGCGACACTTGCAAGTACAATTGACGACACTTCCAATCAGAGGAATAATACATCTCTGTTGGGGATACAATAAAGTACAAATACAATATACAAGTGAATATCTTCCGAAGTTACAAATACATCAACAAAGGTAAGGTCCGGGAATCAAGAAAATGGAGATAATCTACAAGCATCAATCAGGAATATATATCATCCCCGAGGCGAGCATACCCATACTCGGAAAAAGTGGTACAAAACATGGATGCCAATACAGTATATTGCGGATCCATGAATAGGATGCAAGATCATGGCTACAAAAAATACAAAGTGGATCCATGTCATGAAAAACAATAAACCACCGACCAATACAATGTGGATCTGTGTCGCAATCTACAATATACATGTCAGGAGGACAAATAGCACCAATGAGAGTGCACAAATGGTCCTCATACAATGTCTTGACTGGTGATATAACTCCAACGTGACTTGGGAGGGGAAACAAGGATGAGTTATGCAACCCCTAAACCCAAGGTCTTCGTCTCAAACCCTGATGGTGTCATTATTCAACATGTGAATAGGTGTGTTGATGTCGAACATGTGAGAATCTGTCTGATTATCGGTCAATGATGTGTACCATTAATAGATGTGAGTAAGTCCACTGATGATGATAATGTATCCCAATACACCTAGAACATTTTGGTGAGTGTGAATAGATGAGATGAGGACAAACACTCGTAGAATCACTCGATTAGGAGTCAATGATGTTTACCCCTTCTCAAACGCAAGGAAGACCTGCCACTGATGAATGCAAGTTCCAGGGTACTGTTGGATTCTAGATTCACTTCCTAGATAAGGATTTGGTGTCGATATGAAGGAATCCATTGAAGGAGGGCCTTAATGTATCCCCCATCAATCGACACTAAATGGACATAAATAGATGTTACAAAGATGTATGATCACCAAGTATGACAAACTGACTCATGGATGGCCAACACAAAAGGTCAAAGAGATACAACAATGGACAACTCAGGGTAACTTCCCTTGAACATATAGCACGACAACTAAGTGACTAGGCACCAAAGACTCAATAATACCATAGTGCAATGACACATGAGGCATTGAGACACCCTCCATGGTGATTGGAAGTGTAACCAATCGAAGAAGTACTGTGACATAGGGAAATGGTGTTGTTCTGAGGCAAGGATATAACCCAACTGTAAGGAAAAGATGCAAACAGGTGCCATGTTCAAGGGTGACATATAACCCAACTTGTATGAGTTAGACAATATATTTCTCACCCCCTTTCTCCTTTTGAAATACCTTTTTCATTTTTTAACGAGCTCGAACCAGAGATAGAAATATTCTCAATAAGATATTTTCCGTAGGAGTTTAACGAGTCTGAATGTAACAACCCCCATATATGAATATAGAAGTTTCAATATATATGTTTCCCAATAATATTCCTCATACAAGCCAAGTTTTCTATAAAATAGTTATTGCATCTCTTACTTCGGCCAAAGTCATTGTTATTTTAATATCCATACTTAAAGTTGCCTTGCCTTTGGCTTTCTGTCATCTTATGTTGACAAATTTTTACCTTCCCTTATCCTTATGCTTGATATAAAGGCATGTTCACAATTGCCCTCTTCATCATAGCACTTATTCATTTTTCTCGTGCTTGCAAAGGCATGTATACAATTGCCCTCGTTATAACCCTTAATAGTTTTCCTTAGTTGAGTGGTTGTAGCATGTTTCATCTTATAAGAATGAATTGTATACATATTAATCAGTAGCTCCACCTGTCTTATAATAAGCATTTTAGAAAAATAGAATCTAAATAATAAAATAATAATAATAATAATAATAAAAACATGGAAAACAAATCACAATTTACCTTTTGACTAAATTAGTATTTGGAGTAAATGGGCGACATTTACCTCAAAGACATCTTAGAGACTTAGACACATACTTGCCTTAATGGTATTCCACTAGGAGGTATAGTTGTTAGAAATTCCTCTTAGTTCTAATGGTGAATTAGATCATAAACCTTGATTTTTGGCAAAGTCTTAAATTTGTCATTTAGAGGCTTCTAAGCTAAGTCACGTGGTCCATGTTCAAAGTTGGTAGTAATAAATTTCGCCTAGAAATGAATTAGTATCGATACATTTAGTGTAACATCTATATACATAAAAATGGGTGTAGAGTAAGGAGTACAAGTTGGACACTAGATAACATTTTCCTTCTAACAAGGGGCCGGAATGCACTAGGCTACGAGAAAAAAATAAAGCATTAGAAATAATATTATCTAAAAGGACCAAGAAGTAAGGAGGCAAGTATAACAGACCCTATAATGAAATTGATCTTTGTTGAAATGATTTGGTAGTTGATGAGATAATGTTGTTTTAGTTATTGATTGATAGTCATTATGTTTGTATATGATGTTCTAATCATAGGAGTTAGCTCTTGTGCGATAAAGTCATGGTAGGTTTGCTTATGTTCCACTTCCATCCGATTCGTGGTGTCTTACAATATTTATTATTATATTACTTATATCATATTATATTGAAACTTCTATATTCATATATGGGGGTTGTTACACCGAAAAAGTAAACTCGATAATTTATTTCTTTTTTAACAAGCTTGAAGAAGAGATAGAAAGATGCTCGATAGGATCTTCTTTGTCAAATTTTAATGAGTCCGAAGAAGTAAACTCAGGTCTCTCTTCATTTTTGAATGAGCTCAAAGAAGAGAGAGAAGAATGCTCGATAATGTACTATCCCGTGGATTTTTGTCGAACCAGGGGTAGTTAATGCTTGCTGGTGTTTTCATATTTCGAGAGTCTGAAAAACTTAAAGAAGACTCTAAGGTGTGATTTTTCGTAGATTTAGTCTCCAACGTCCAAAACAACATAAATACGAGGGAGAACTCTTCTAGCCAAAGTGGACTATAGTATTCCTTTTTCGTAATTAATCCATGCTACCCAAAAAATGGGTAAATGTATACCAGATGGATGTTATTTCAAAACCTTGTAACGAGTGTGAAAGAAACAAGCTTACTCGGAAATATTTTCCATTTTAAGGAGTTAGAAAAGAGCTTAAAGAGGACTCCATATGCACCTTTCCATGGAATTTCAATGAGTCCATAAGATCCAAATCCTAGTCTCTATCAAGCGCCGAGAGGGATCAAATCTCCCAAGGTGCAAACCTCTCTTTGAATAGCTCCTTGAGTGCAATACCTGAGCCACCTAATCATATTTACTTCTTACTTTGTATTATTCTTTTTTGTTTATGTCCAACATAATATTTATTACTTTTTACTTTGTATTATTCCTTTTTTTTTACTTTGTATTATTTTGTTACTCGACAAACACTCTAAAATCTCATATTTACTTTTTACTTTGTATTAAAAGTAAAAAGTAAAGTCTCTAGTTTAAGTCTCATACTTACTTTTTACTTTGAATTATTCTTTTTTGTTTATGACCGACATAGTATTTATCCCCTAATCCTAAGCTCTAAAGTCTCTAGTTTAAGTCTCATATTTACATTTTACTTTGTATTATTCTTTTTTGTTTATGGCCGACATAATATTTATTACTTTTTACTTTGTATTATTCTTTTTTGTTTACTTTATATTATTTTGTTACTAGACAAATACTCGACAAACTCGACAAACACTCACATGTTACAAGATCTCCCTCATACTGGGCTGTAGAGCGCCTCTCGGCGCAACAAGTAAACTCGAGGCCTCCTTTCCATTTTTAACGACCTCGAAGGAGAGATGGAAGATTGCTCAAAAGAATACCTTGTCTGTGTAAGTTTAATGAGCCTAGAAAAGTGAACTCGAATCCATATTTATTTTTTAAGGAGCTAAAAGAAGAGACAGAAAAATGCTCCATTATGTGCATTTTCATTCAATTTTAACAAGCTTGAAAAAGGGATAAAAGAATACTCGATAGGTGCCCACAAGGGTTAGCATCGTAATTGGCTAACTCATATTCCCCCTGATGTAGAACACATTTAACTTTGTAGGGACAGTGCCATAAGGGTTGGGTAGTCGCAACGAGGGTGTGCATAAGGTTTCTCACCTTTCCTTGATCGAGAAGAAGATATGCACTATGGTACTCCTCCTCCCAAGGCTTTTCATGAGTATCCATGACTTCCATAAGGGTCTCATCCAAAGGTAAGACATAATTAGAAAAGTCATATGAAATTGGTGAATAATAGTCCCATGTGGGTAAGGGATCGGGATTGACAACTAGGTGAGGATCAGGATCAAGATCAAGGTCAACAACTAGGTGTGGATCTATATCAATATAGAAATCAACAACTAAGTGAAGATCACGATCTGGGTCAACAAGATTGGAATGGATAACTTGGTAAGCAGTTCCGACCACTGACAAAGGCATAAAATCTCCCATCAAATCTACTTCTGTAACATTGGGTATAATCCAAGGATCAAAAGAACCAAGGGAACCGTTAATCATGGAAGTGATCATGCAAATCATAGCTTCCACCTTAGAGGTAATAGGTGTTGAAAAGGGGAAAGATCCCATCAAAGATGAATCCTTAAATCATCTACCACCCACACTCTCATATGCCTTCATCGAATCGCCGAAAAAAGGAACATTAATGTTGGGGTTGAGGCACAAATCGGGCGTGCAGTAATCAAGTTGGTCTATGGTGACTATATTCCCTTGGTGGGGGGAGCAAAGCCGTCAAAATGCTGATAATATTATCGTATTCATCGCATAAAACCAATTACGCCCTAACAATAGATTATAATAGAGGGGCGCATCAACAAATTTTACATCTACCGTGGCAGTTTTCCCCCCTAGCTAAATAGGCAAGGCATGAATGATTCCATGTGGTGTAAAAGTACAAACATCAAAGGCTTTCAAAGAATCATAGGATTGGACAATCATAGGAGAGCCTATCACACACCAACATGAGATAGACATAACACAAGTACAGGCTCCCACATCAATAACAATACGAAAAATGTTTTTCCCCCATACAACGACTTGTATCCGAAAGGCCATCTGATGGGAGAGCCTTGACTAGATATGTTCCATGTCAGAAACAACCAAACTGCATTATGTGGGGTCAACCCCCCCAATGGCTGACAATAGTGATTTTTTTTATGCAGGACAGCTTTGCAACACTTTGAGAGTGGACATGGCACAAGGGGCTTGAGCTAAATCTTCAACAATATTGTAATGTTGAGCAGCTCGAGCATTCAGATTATGTGTTGCTCGATGAAGTAACCCCTTTGGAGGGAGAAAGACTGTGTCAAGAGTAGGATTCTCTATTTGAAGAGGGTCATTTGGTTGGGATAGAGAAGTTGAGTCATTTCCATGAGAGTTGGTCTCGGGTTTCTCATAATTGCAGTTTCAAGTTGTAAGGGCGATTGTTTCCTCTAATAAAAACATGTTTGACGGTCCATCCCCTTGGGGAGAATGACCTCCATTTTGCCCTTGCGGAGGTGGAGGATTTGCAGCAACCATTTGTTGGTGTTGTTGATGAGGGAAAGGATGAGTTAACACGGCAGGAGGTGGGTTGGATTAATTATGAGCGATGAACTCATTGACTTCTTTTAAGCGTGGACATAGATGAGTCATATGATTGGCCCCACAAATTTTGCATGGCAATTTTGGTTTCCTTTCTTTCTTGTTTCCCTTAGCATAAGTGGGAAGTGCTTTTGGTACCTGAGACAGATGATATATCATCTACTTTTATCTACCTTGGGGGGTGCCCCACGGGAACTTGGACCTTGGATTCGAGGGAGTAATAGGGGTTATCGAAATTATTTCTCGCCTCTTCACTGGTGGACTGAGACCCACCTTTGGAATATTCCTTTGAGCCAATTGGTTTTCCTGGTGATAGCCTATATTTTGCTAGGGGTATGATGTGTGTTCTTATGTAGTTGGCCTTAGGGTTGTTATTTTTGTTTTGTACAATTCAATTATTCACCGTGGCCAAACTACTTATTCACCAATCTCGACGTATTAGGGGCCTCTCTCCTGTCAAGGAGGAACCTCCATCTATTCAAAGGTGGGTTAGCTCTCCAAAAGAGGTAAAAGACACCGTAAACTCTTAAAGTGATTTGGTTCATACCACCCATTTTGACATTGAATTTGTGGACGAGGGTGTTGTTCCACACTTTAAACCACCTTTGACCAATCCTTTTGGCCCCATACTTGATCAAGTTCGACCTTTACCTGGGGAGCCCTCTTCATTGTTCAGTCATATGATGTCTTAGACCTCATTATCTTCAGCTATGGAACAACCCATCCCATATCCCCTTGGTAGTGGAGGAGGAACTTCGATTAATTCTCCATAACCATCTACTAGTGGGGTAAATGCTCCATCTACTGCACCCAACACATCTACTTTTTCCCTTTGGGGAACATCGACCATACCTACTGTGGGAAAAAGATGGGTAAAATGGGACAGAGAAAAGTACAAAGGTAAGTGTCTCATCTAGACCATGAATTAGGGTCTCTAATGAGCCTGAGGTGGAAAATCGGAGTATAACAATTTATGTGCATTAATATTTAATATAAAATATGTGACGACTGCAAATGAAGAAGGAAAAAAAAGAGATGGGAGGTTATGATTCCATAAGTGCAGGGATGTGAAAGGAGAGATTAGTCTTAGTGACTTATTGACCTAATCCCTTTGACCTTAACTATAAACCTTATCTAGTGGTATATCCCAAGGTCCCTAAACCCTTGATTATTAGAGTGGATTGATTAACATGAATGTATTAGTATATTGAGCTTAGGGATTAAAGGGGAAAACATGGGCTCCTCATGAGGACCACGTGGAGAGGGAGGGTCATGCAAATACAATGCTTGGAAATTGTAAATTCATTATTTCCCTCATGATGTTGACCTTTATGAACTATGAAGAAGGTAGGATTGTACTTTTATAGAAATTTATGTCAATGCCAAAAGACTTGTGGGTAATGATTATGGTGCCCCTATGAAAATAAATATGGCCTACAATTGAGAATCCATGGAATCCTAGTAGTGAGATTCTCATGTTAGCATCTGCTGGAGCACTAGATGGGAATCGGGATAGTCTAAGGTACTACTTGCACAGAACGAGATACCATTCTTCATGTTGTGTAGGCTAAGGCGGGAAGAGTGTTAGTTAATGGGGATAACTATAAAGGGTATTTCTGGCATCGGTGAGTTTATGGGTTATGGGTTGAGTAGGAGGACATTGAGCTAGACCTTAGGGACTTCTTAATTGTGGAAAGATAGACTCATATTGGGAGTGGCCTCTATCATAGAGATATTGTGTATGACTGAGATCCTATGGATAGGAGGATTGTCCTTTGTTTGTAGTCAGTTCGAGGATTATTTCCCAAAAAGATAAGTACTTTGATAATATGTATGCAATGCCATGTGTTATATTTGTGTTCCATATTTATTTATTTTACAGTTTATGTAAATCAGTGTACATGGATTTAATTACCACAACTATTGAAATTAACGATAGGATACTTTACATGGTTGTGGATGTAAATTAAGTAATTGGTTTGTTGTATTTTACTCCCACTATTCATATTTATAGCTAGGCTATGAAATTTGAATTGGGAATTAGAGGTAATATTATGTGGTGAAATTGAGGTACCTTGTATGCCTAAACAATCTCAAGAGGAAATTGGGTATGTGACATTGAAGTTCAAACATCATTGAGAGTGAGTGATTAACGTTCATTTCCATTAAGAGAGTGAGAGATCGATTTGAACCAGCTTGAGAAGTGATCCATTGTTCAATACTTAAGAGTATGTTACTTTTGTGTGTCTCATTTTTACTAACACTTAATGCATATAAAAGAATATCCATGCAAGTGAAACAAGTAGGCTACGAGCCTACTGTTTATGGGCCATATGGTATTAAATCCCAAGTTCAAGTATACTTGGTTGGACCTCTATAGTAAACACATGCAGCGACTACAAAAGAAGTGGAGAAGAACCAGTGCCATGCCTTCAGAGAAGGCTAGGGTTTCAGACAAGAAAGAAGAAGGTGAGGGTTTCAGACAATAAATAAGAAGGCATTACTTGTTGTACAAATATTAGAAGTTCCATGGGGGAATCTTAGAAAATAAGAAAGTTCATTGCAAAAATTTCAGCAATTGCAACACCTTTGCATGTTGTGACCACCAAAGGGAAGAGCTTCCATTAGGGAAAGCCATAATAGAGAGTGTTTGAATACTTGAAGAGGAGGACCAATAATGATCCAATCCTAGCGATGCCCAATTTACAATGACCATTTGAGTTGGAGATGGATGCCAATGGATATGTGTTAGGGGCAATGCTTATGCAAGGAGGAAGACCAGTATGCTACCATTACGAGTTGTTTAATGGAGGAGTACTTGACTATCCCACATATGATAAAGATATCTTTGCAATTGTGCAAGAAATGAAGAAGTGGAAGTACTGCCTCCTTGGTAAAGATAGCATCATTCACACCAATCACCAACCCTTTCAATACCTACAATTTCAAATCAAGATGCAACAAGTGATACATTACAAGTGGTTGGGATTCTTGCAACAATATCATCTATGGTCAAGTTTAAGAAAGGAACCACAAACAAGCTAGTAGACATGCTCTCATCACTACAACTAAATAATATTGAAGTAGTGGGTGCAATTGTTAAGGAACTAACAATAATTTATTATTATTATATTTGTTATGGTTAGGTCGGCTCAATATTAGGTTACATAATTACCACTTCATCTCCTATTTATAACAATGGATATTTATTTGTATAATCACCTTATCTTGTCTTGTGTATTTGGTACATTGTATAAAGAGGTTTACCCCTTGAAGAGGCTTATTTTTCATCTCTTTTCTTTATATTTAAGGCATGGATTACTCTCTCTTGGCTATTTTGTGCTCTTTTCGGGAATTTGGTGCATAACATTTGGTATCTGGACTTGGACACTTCCATAACAAGTCATCTTGGCATTTTAACTATAACTTTTTTCTAGGATGTTTCATGTAGTGAAATTTGGAGGGTACATAGAGGACATAGAGATATATTTGTGGTATAATTTCAAGTTCTTGATTTATTACAGGTGCAAAGTTATACCCTGTGGAAGTTAAGGTTTTTTTACCGGTCCAAAAACTAGTCTCAAATAGGTGTTTTGAGCAAAATTGTTATATGTGAAACTTGAAAGATACAAATTGAATGAGATTTGTTGCATAAAATAGTATACAAATCATATAATTTGTGGTCAAATTTTCAAAATCATATCCAAAAAATTGGACACATGAAAAACTGCACACTTTATTCTCCTAAAAAGGACCAAAATAACAATTTGTGGTGAGATTACCATAACATTTTCTTGGAACATCATAATTAGGTAAGACCTCTAGAATTGTGGATAAGACCTATCAGGCTAATATAGGAAAAAAATTCACACTCATAAGGACCAAAATTGCAGAGTTACCTTAGTTGGAAAGATGGCCAGCAAGACAGTCTCCAAACTAGGATTTTTAAAGGTATGCTAACTTGAAACTTAAATAACTTTTGATTGGTATGTTTGTTTTGGGTGATTCAAAAGGTGTGATAAATAGTAATTAGAGAAGAATTATAGTAACTATCATCATGAACAAATAACAAAAAAATTAGCAAAAAAAATTACACGGATTAAACCTATTGAAAACTCAACTATGACTCATGACGAAAATGAAGACATGAGCTATCCAAATTCAATAAAAAATTGAAGGAATTGGATGAGAAGTTAGTGACACCTTTTAAATTGTTAAACAAAAGTGATATAGAAAGTGAGTTGAAAAATAATCTCAAAAAGATGGCCAATAAAGGGGACCTCAAGGAGATGGCCAATAAAGGGGACCTCAAGGAGATGGCCAATAAAGGGGACCTCAAGGAGATGGCCAGCAAAGAGGATCTCGGGGAGATGGCCAAAAAAGTCGATCTCGAAGTTATGAAAAATGAAATTTTGAATGTGATGAGGCATGGCCTTCCTCATAATTCAGATCTTAAAGAAGAGGAGAAGAGATAGAATTGTCCCAATCACATATTCATAAAATTGAAAAACAATTGGGGAATAAGAGGTTTGAGTCCCAGACATTTGATAGTCCATCGCATCATCATGGGTTCAACTCCAGACCAAAGAATACTTCATTCCCAAGGTTGAATTAAGAAATTTTGATGGAACGGATATGTTTACATGGGTGAACCAAATAGATCAATTATTTGAATTGCATAATATCATCAATGATAAGCAAAGGATTTCCTTAGCTACATTGTTTTTTAGATAAAACCTTATAAATGGTATCAATGGGTAGTTAAAAGGTATCCTCCTTATTATCATTATACTTGGAATTTATTTAGAAGAGACCTAGAAGTTGAATATGGTAAAGTTTGGGAACAATATTACTTTAGTCAACTGAAAAGAATCAAGCATTTGGGTGATGTGGAAGACTATAATTCAGAGTTTCAAGAATTGTCCATTAGGGTAAACAATATAAGTGACCACCATTGTTAGAAGTTTCCATGGGTGTATTAAAAGAATACATTAAACATCATCTTTTCTTAAAACAACCAAAAAATGTTATGATAGATATGCAATATTCTCACCATATTCAAGCCAAAAATAAGGCGACATAAAAGTCTACAATTGGAACATATGCAGGAAGTAGAGAAAGAATTTTGCCTCATAGGTCAATACTACCTCAAGCTACTCAAATATCACTGAAGGAAATAGGTGAAAGAAGAGAAAAAGGACTATGTTTTGGTTGTAATAATAGATGATCTAAAGGGCATAAATGTCAAGAAACAAAATTGTTCACTTTGGATAATAATGGGGAGGAGGAAATAGATGCAATAACACAAATGGGTGAGGAAGAAATTATGAACTAACAACAAAAATAAAAATATATAGAAATTTCGCACAACATAAATCCAAACCGATGTGAAATATCAATTCATGCCTTAGCAGGTGTGTCAGTGCCTCAAACCCTCAATATTGCAGGTTAAATTAAGAAGCAAAGGATCATAGTACTAAACAATTTAGGTGGTACACATAATTTCATTGATAAAAAATTAGTAGAGCGCCTCAATTGTTTTGTGTATCCAGTGACAAATTTTCAAGTATTGGTTGCTAATGGAGGAAGTATTGATTTTGGAGGGAAATTCCATAACATTAAACTTAGTATGGGAGATTATAATATATCAAGCCCAATGTATGTTATTCCCATTGAAGGAGTAGATGTTGTTCTAGGGATTCAATGGTTGAGAACCTTGGGTACAGTTTCTACAAATTACAATAAATTATTCATGAAATTTGAATTTGAAGGAATTCAATATGAACTCAAATGGTTAAAACCTCCAACCTCTTAGATCATCAGCTCTCATATAATGGAAAAGCTACTAAAAAAGGGTTTTGGGAGATTTATTGCTAGAATTTACTCTATGGAAGTCAAGCATGAAGATGAAAATATTCCAAATGACTTTAAATGTACCTTGGAAAAGCACCATAAAGTCTTCCAAGATATTCCTAAAGGACTACCTCCATCTAGAGGACGTGAACATTAAATTGAACTCATTCCTGGAAGTACTCCTCCTAATAAAAGTCCTTATAGATATACACATCAACAAAAAAGAGAGATTGATAAAATGGTACAAGACATGTTGGATGTAGGTATTATTCAACTAAGCAGGCGTTCCTTTTCAACACCAGTAGTGATGGTCAAAAAAGAAGATAATGCTTGGAGAATGTGCCCTAATTACATATATCTAAACAAAATCACCATCAAGGATAAGTTCCCCATTCCAAATATTGATGAGCTATTATATGAGATTCATGGAGTGGCTTACTTCACAAAATTAGATCTAAGATCATGATATCATCAAATCATATTAATAGAAGAAGACATTACCAAAACATTTTTTAGAACACATGATGGGCACTATGAGTTCTTGGTGATGCCTTTTGGATTAAGTAATGTTCCTTCTACTTTTTAAAGCCTTGTGAAGAAATTTTTCAGCCTTATCTTCAAAAAGTTGTGTTGGTTTTCTTTGATAATATACTTATCTATAGTAAATCACGATAAGAACACATTAAACATGTGGATCAAGTCCAACAAATTCTTGAGAACAATCAATTATATGTAGAAATATCCAAATATGCTTATGGGAAACAAGAAGTAGAGTACTTGGGTCATATTGTTTCAAGAGAAGGGATCAAGGTGAATCATCAAAAGATTGAAGCTATAAAAAATGGCATATTCCTAAGAACATCAAGAGTCTTAGAGGATTTTTGGGTCTTATGAGATATTACAGGAAATTTGTTAAGAATTATGCACGCATGCAGGTCCACTCACATCTCCCTTAAAGAAAAAATCATTTGTATGGATTGAAGAAGCTACCTTAGCATTCTCACTTTTAAAGGGTGTTATGTCTTCTACACCAGTATTTGCAACACCTAACTTTACTAAAACATTCATAGATGAATGTGATGCATCAGGACAAGGAATTGGAGCAGTGTTGATGCAAGAAGGGAGAGAATTTCCTTTTGAAAGTAAATCATTCAAATGAAATGGGATGATGAAATATACATATGAAAAAGAAATGGAAGCAATTTTTCATGCAGTAAAAAATGGTGACAATATGTCATCGGGAGACACTTTAAAGTCAAGACAGACCATGACATCCTAAAGTATTTTTCGGAACAAATTCATCGGAAGAGCAATAAAAATGGGTATCGAAAATGCAAAGGTTTGATTTTGGAATAATCTACAAAAAGGGAAGGAAAATGTGGTAGAAGATTCCCATTCCAGAATAGAAGAATCGTCCAAATTATATTCCATCACATCTTCCATTCCTGTGTGGTTGGAAGAATCTCGTCATGAATGGAGAGAAGATAATAGTACTAGACAAAAAATACAGTATCTAAAAGAGGGGATTTCGTCTATGGAGCAATGGGAATGGAAGAGAGATATTCTTTGGTACAAGGGTAGAACGTTTGTATGCTCTCAATCAAAGCTGAGAGAAAATATATTAAGGGAGTATCATAACTCTCTAATGGCGGGACATTTAGTTTTTCTTATAACTTATCAAAGAATCAAAGGAATTTTTTTGGGAAGCAATGAAGAAATATATTCAAAAATTTGTAACAGAATGCCAGGTGTGTCCAAAAGATAAAGTTGAGACAGTCAAGCCTCAAGAGTTACTTCAACCTTTACACATACCAAATCAAATATGGGAAGAGATATCAATGGACTTCATTATAGGTTTACTAAAACCACAAGGAAAGATATTGTTTTGTGGTTGTGGATAGGCTCACAAAATATGCAATTTTTTGTGGAATTCAAAGTACTTATACTGCAAGTCAAGTGACTAAAGTGTTCATGGTGCAAATTCATAGAATTCATGTATTCCCTAAAGTAATCATCAGTGATAGAGATCCAAAATCCATAGGAAATTTTTGAAAAGAGTTATGGAAGATAATGGGAACAATGTTGGTTATGAGTTCAGCATATCACACACAAACAGATGGATAAACAAAAATTGTTACCAAATGTGTAGAAGGTTGTCTCCGTTTCTTTTATTTAGACAAACAATCTCAATGGGTCAAATGGATTCCTTAGCAAAATTGTGGTATAATACCACCTATCACACATCTACAGAGATGACTCTGTTTGAAGCGCTTTATGGTTATCCAACTCCTCGTATCACATCATTTTCACAAGATCATTCCAAAGTACAAGCAGTGGATACACATGGAAAAGACTAAAGAAACTTTGCAAATCCTTAAAGAAAAACTTCATATGGTCCAGGATAGGATGAAGCAACAAGTGGATCAACACATAAGTGAAAGACAATTTGAGGAAGGTGATTGGGTATATTTGAGACTACAACATTATAAGCAATCTACTCTCAAATAGAAGAATAATAAAATTTTATGGACCCTACAAGATTATTTGCAAGATTGGAGAAGTGGCCTATGAGTTAGATTTTCCTTCCTCCCACATTTAGAGGGTTTTTCATGTATATTTCTCAAAAAATCTTTTGGGACAAACTATGCCAAGGAAAATAGAACTACCAAAATTAGATGAAGAAGGGAAGTTGATTCCGGGACCAAAAACTTTTATTGATAGATGTTATCTATCTCTTCGGAATAGAACCATTATGGAGTACTTAATCAACTGAAAGAATATGTCGCCATAAGAAGCTACATGGGAAGATGAACAATTCATGCAGAAACACCCTCGATTACAATCTTCAAGGGAAAATCATTTTTAAGAGCGTGGTTATGTTAAGGCCCTAACAATTATTTATCAGTATTATATTAGTATGGTTAGGTTCGCTCAGTATTCGGTTACAAAATTACCACTTCATCTCCTATTTATAAGAAAGGAGATTCATTTATATAATCATGCTATCTTGTCTTATGTATTTGGTACATTGTATAAGGAGTTTTCCCTGCAAAGAGGCTTCTTATTCATCTCTTTTATTCATATTTAAGGCAAATGTTACTCTCTCTTGGTTATTTTATGCTCTTTTCAGGAAATTGGTGCATAACAGTGATCATTAAGATTGATCCATTCACCCATGGATTTATCAACAAAGACTATGGGGAAGATGAATATTTCGAACGTGTCTACAAACACCTGAGGTGGAGATCAATCACCACCATATGTGGAAATGAATTTCACCTTCAGAAAGGGTTGCCATACAAATTGAACAAGTTGTGCATACACAATACATAAGGATTCAACTAATGAGGGAAGTTCAACTTCTAGGATTATTGAGCATTTTGGAATGACGAAGATAGTGGGTAAATTACAAAGGTATGTCTATTTTCCAAATATGTAGGAGAAAGTGGTGATATTTGTTAAAGGTTGTATTTTTGCAGCACAGGCAAGCTAAGCAACTAGAATATTGGGTTGTATATGCCACTGCCATTACGGTCAAGTTCATCTTGGGAGAACATCTTTATGGACATCATTGGAGGATTTCCTACGTCTCATAGAGGCCATGAGTACTTAATTCTCATGGTAAACCAATTCAGCAATATGTGTGTGCTCATTCTGACCAAGAAGATGATATTTGGATGAGAGGCAGTTTAGTTATTCTTTAATCATATTAGCTATATTTTGGATTGCCCAACTCTGTTATATCTAATTGAGACAACTGGTTCTTGGGAAAGTTTTGGACAACACTTTGGGAGAGGATGGATACCAAGCTCAAATATTTCACTGCATTCCACCCCATGACTAATGGATTTTGTTTTTCAATTGGACATTGGCATAATTATTGAGAGGGTATAATAGCAAGCATCTTAAGACATGTGAGGAACAATTGTTGTATATTAACCACTCATAAAATCGAGAATTGATTTCCTCCACCAACAAGTCATATATCAAGGCATGTTTTGGATACTTACTTCCTTCTCCATTTGATATTGCAAATGGACAATTGAAGGATGAGATAGAGCCACAAGGAGATGAGAAGAAGGTTCTTATATTTATGGACAAGATCAAGCAGATACATTTGAAGGTACTAGAGTAAATTGAGAGAAGTGAATAATAATATAAGGCCATACATGACCAACATCGAGAATATCATAAGTTTCATGTTGGAGACAAGGTGTGGCTTCACCTACACAAGGAGTGATTACAAAGAGAAGCAAAGAAGCTCAATCCTCTCAAATACATACTATTTGAAATTGTTGAATAAGTGAATGAGAACATCTTTCAATTAAGACCTCATATGTATATGGGCATTATATCAGTGGTGAATGTGAAATACTTGAAGTTGTTCAAGCCCTACATGTTGGATGGAGGTGAGGACCATCAGGTTCTCCCCATTATTGAATACCTTCTGCTCCATGCACTTGTACAGTTGAAGGAAGATACAATGCTAAATCATATCGAATGGGTAACTCACAAAGGACAGCAAGAGATTTGGCAAATTGGCCTCAAGCAACAAACTCCAAGGAAGGTGGAGTGGTATCAAAGGAAACAATTTGAAACAAAGTTCCATCATCTTTTATTGGAAGTTTATGGGTACCAAAAGCCTCCCAATGGGGAGGTGTAGTATTAAACTAGATCTGAAACAACACTGGCTTTAGGCACAGACTTGACAAAGATCAACATAAGCAAGGTTTAGAGCTACGGATGAGATGGGAAAAAGAGTTGATGGTGTGAAGGGCCCCATTCCATCATCGTCGATGTCTACCCTTGCATTAAGACAATATTCTAAGGTTAAATGAGAAATGTAAAAGTTCAAAGAAGATATGTCAT